>CM039309.1:2760903-2817315 GCA_022316695.1 Camellia oleifera
AATGAATATATAATTATAATAATTCACACCCCCTTCAAACTGAGGATGCGAGCACAGAAAGTATCGAAAGTTTGCCAAGAAGAAAACGAAAACGAGTAACAGTGTGAGTTTTCGTAAAAAAAGGGCCAACTGAAGAGATGAGGGAACAAAAGGGAAAGTAATAGTGCCAGCCTGAAGATGCTGTCTGATAAAATGACAATCTATTTCAACATGCTTGGTCCGCTCATGAAAGACGGAATTATGGGCAATTTGGACAGCACTTTGATTATCACAATACAACGGAGTCGGATCAGAAAGAGAGACACCCACATCAGAAAGAAGCCACCGAAGCCAAATGATCTCGGAAGTAGCATGAGCCATGGCACGACACTCAGCCTCAGCGGTGGAACGAGCAACAACAGACTGTTTCTTACTCTTCCAGGATATGAGAGAATCACCAAGGAAAACACAAAGACCAGTAGTGGATTTGCGATTAGAGATGTCACTTGCCCAATCAGCATCAGCATAGGCATGAAGAGTCAAGTTTGAAGAGGCAGACAATAGCAAACATTACAACAAAGTGGCACGAAGGTAGCGCAAAGTACGAAGTAAGGCAGCCCAGTGTGTGGAACGAGGAGTAGAAACAAACTGATTGAGAATGTGCACAGTATAGGAGATATCCAGACGAGTAAGCGGTGAGATAAACAAGGCACCCAACCAACTCGCGATACAAAGTGGTATCCTCAATAGGAACACCATCAGAAGCAGAAAACTTAGCATGCAACTCGAGAGAAGTGTCGACAATTTTTGTCATCAGTGAGATTGGCACGAGAAAGAATATCATGGGTATATTTAGTCTGAGAGAGAAGATACCCAGTAGGAGAAGTAGTAACTTCAATACCAAGAAAATATCGAAGAGACTCCAAATCCTTCATCGCGAACTCCTGAACAACTGATGCTTAACCTCCTCCATAGTACTATAATCAGAGCCAGTGATGATCATATCATTCACATATAGGAGAAGGAGAACAAGGCCAACAGACGTACGCCGAACAAAGAGAGCACAATCGTGATGACTAAGGTGAAAACCAAGCTGATGTGCAACAGAGTGAAATCGCTCATACCAAGCGCGAGGAGACTGCTTGAGACCATATAGAGCACGGCGAAGACGACAAACAACACCAGGAGGGTGAGAGAGACCCGGTGGAGGTCGCATATACACTTCTTCACAAGATGCCCATTTAGAAAAGCATTTTTGACATCTAGTTGAAACAAAGGCCAGTGATGGGCAGCGGCAACAGAGATAAGAGTGCGAACAGTAGTTATCTTGGCAACGGGGGCAAAATTGTAATCAATCCCATATTCTTGAGAAAAGTCCTGGGCAACCAAACGAGCTTTGTACCGTTCCAAGACCCATCAGAAAGGGTTTTGACCTTATAGACCCATTTATAGCCTACAACATTCTTGTCAGCAGGTAATGGAAACAAATCCCAAGTCTAAGTGTTTGCCAAAGCAGTTAACCTCGGCATTCATGGCAGCATCCAATTGGGATCATGACAAGCTTCCTTATAGGACTTGGGCTCAAAATATGTATGAAGACAAGAAAGAAAAGACTGATAGGAAAAAGGAAAATATATATTACTAAAACCATACCAGTTTGAGGATGACGGTCTCGCTGTGGAAAGCAATGTGCAGGAGGAGTGGGATCCAAAGAAACAGCTAGAGGGACAATAGAGCTAGATACAGGCGAGCTCGGAAGTGCTTTGCAGCGCTGATAAACAAGAAGAGGAACAGGGGAAGTGGGAGCTGGAGAGGAAAGTACCTGGCGAGATATTAGAAGTGCTAGTAAGTGGCAAAGTAGAGACTTCAAGATCAGAAACAAACTCATCGGGAGAAAGGAGGAAATGGGTCAACGTAAACCAATTCATCCTTGGTAATAGCGACAGGGGTGGAAGGTATAGTGCAGTAGGGTAGTTTTTCTAAAAAGGTGACATGTCTAGACACATATAGCTTTTTGGTGGTAGGATCATAGCACCGATATCCTTTCTGATTAATGCCATATCCTAAAAAGACACATAGGACATAGCGAGGAACTAGCTTAGAGCGCGCCCGTTAGGAAAGAGCACAAAGCATGCAGAACCGAAAATACGAAGAAGAGAATAATTAGGGGTAATACCAAAAAGACGCTCATACGGAGATGAGCCTGAGAGAAGAGGAGTAGGTATCCGATTGAGAAGATATGCAGTAGTGAGCACAGTTTCTCCCCAAAACACAAAAGGGACAAAAGACGAGAGCAACAAAGAGCGAGCTGTATCAAGGAGATGGCGATGTTTGCACTCAGCTTGACCATTTTGTGCAGGAGTGTCAGAACATGAAGACTGATGAATAGTGCCATGAGTAGCTAAACACTCAAATTCAGACAAGTAATACTCATCCCCAAATCAGAACGGAGAACTTTAATGGTGGTGGAAAACTGAGTGCGAATCATTTAGTGAAAATTAAAATATATTTGTAAAAATTAAATTTTCTAGTCATCAAATAAACCCAAGTAAAACGACTGTAATCATCCACAAAAGATACATAATATTGCGAACCACCCTTGGTAACTATAGAGGAAGGTCCCCAAACATTAATATGAACCAATTGAAAAGGAGAAGATGAAATAGAACTACTTTTAATAAAAGGAAGAGTAGACATTTTAGCCAGTTTACAACCACGACACTCAGAAATATCATTAATGGGAAAATTGCCTAAATGTCTAGACCGAACTAATATCCTCAAACGATCACTCGACAGATGACCTAACCTAGAATACCAAATATAAAATAAAGAGGACTTATTGTTTAAACAAAAAGAAGACAATGCAACAGAAGATGCTTCTGGAAGAACACGCAAGTTGTCAAAGATATATAGTTCTCCAACTCTACGTCCGATCCCAATCTCCCTCTTGGATACCCGATCCTGCACAACACAATGAGAAGAAGAGAAAATAATGTCAAAATCGGAATAAGATAATTGACTAATAGAAATAAGACTGAGTGAGAGGTGAGGCACATAAAATACAGGAGAAAGAGACAAATGGGAAGAGGAAATGGAACCAATAGAGTGTATAAGCATAGAAGAACCATTAGCGGTAGCAATAGTGATAGAAGAAGAAGGAGAGACACAATTACTAAGGAAAGATGCAACAGGGGTCATGTGATGTGAACAACCAGAATAAAAAATCCACGAAGTGTGGATATTATCTGAAGAGGATGAACCAGACAAACTTAACTGAGTGGTAGTCATAGCTGAGGCCTGGGACGAAAGATTTGGATTGGCTACCATGAAAGACTTGAACTGCTCAAACATAGACTGCATATTGGAAGGCGGATCATTCTCAGAAACCGGTGCAGAAAAGGCGGCAGATGAGCGAAATCCCGAAGATGTCAGTTTAGAAGATAGTGGACCAGATGAATGACCCTTAGGCTACAAAAGTTTAGGACAAACATGTTTCCAATGGCCTTTCTGATGACAGAAGCTGCACTCATCCATGGAAACCCAAGGCTTGGGCTTACCAGTAACCTGAAATAAAGGAGAAGGTGGAGTGGGCAAGAGCGGAAGAGTGGCCACGACTGACTGGGAAGCAGGAGCACCGTGAGCCATCTTAAATCGAGTTTCTTCCGCAATAAGCTCACGGACAGCCCCATCCACAGAAGGCAAGGGAGACCGATGTAGAATAGCTCCCCGAAGTGGCTCAAATTGATCACGAAGGGCCATAAGAAATTGAACAAGACGTTGCTTCTCCCGATACTTAGTATAACTATCAAGTAACTGCAAATCTGACGGTTCTATCAAAGCAAGCTGATCCCAATAAGTAGTCATCTCATTGTAGAATTCCTGAATGGACTTATCTTTTTGACTAGCACTGAGAATAGACATTTCAAGTTCATACTGTTTTGCAAAGTTAGACTCAAGGTACATAGTTTTCGAATAGTCCCAAACTTGTTTAGAAGTAGAATACTTGGAAAAATTCATACCAATGGTAGTTTGAACTGAATTATGAAACCAAGTAAGAATTTGTGCATTTTCTTTTTCCCATTTAATAACATCGGCCTCAGTTTCTGTAGATTTCGTAGGTCTAATAGTCACACTAATAACATAATTCCACATACCTTTACCTATTATAAAATTTTTCATTACATTAGACCAATAAGAGTAATTGGTACCATCTAATTTAGTGGTGATAGCTTGCAATTTATCATCAGCCATGATGCTATAATTTAAACAACACAGTGAAATCAAAGTAGAGTGAAAAGCACCAGAGGAATACCCAACAATAGACAACTGAAGACTGAGGAATACCTGTAACTTAACAATACACAATTGAAGACTGAAGGCTGAAGATTGCAACAAATCAAAGACACCAGTCGTGGGTTGAAGTCGAAGCAAAGGTACAGACCAGAGATGTCACAGGGGCAGCGAGAGGTCACGCACAACCCTAATAGGGAGTTGCAAACAACTGTGAGCATCGAATGAAGATTGCGAAGAGCTTCAAGGCACCAAACGAAAGTGCAATTGTAACTGGAGCAGTGACGAAGGAGAGAGAGAGCGAGAGCAACGGCAATGACCTGCGATGAGAGAGAGAGAGCACCAGAAGAGTCTACGAATGGGCAATGTCCTGTGATGACCTGATGATGAGTCGATTCCTGAGGAATTGTTTCAGACGAATGGTTCAGAGAGTGAACCACGAACATGAGACGAGAGAGATGACATGCAATAGAAGCTAGGTCAGTTGTTTGTATGGCTCTAATACCATGAAAACAAAGAAGACGAATTTGTATCTTATTCAATTAACCAAAAGGGTTGAGTACAAATATATAGACTAAATAGAATGAAGCCCTAACAACCTAAGCTACTAAACTACCCTTAATGAATAATATAACAAAAATGCCTCATACACCCAGTGATTCATCACCCCCACCACCGCCAGTGCCACGTGGCACTGTGGGATTGGAAGAAAAAAAAAAAACAGAAAACTGCCCAGTGGGGCGCCCCCACGTCACTGGGGGTCGACCCCCACTGGGGGTTGATAGCAGTGTTGATAATATAAACTATAATAATTCACAGCATCATTATACCAATTTATGTCAACTAAAGGTTGAAATGATGTTGGGTATGTTAGGAATAGAATTAGGGCAGTTTGGGATGGTGACTTCTCAGCAGGTATTGCTCCTGGTCAGAAACAACGCTACAATGCTCCTTGAATTTTCCTAGACTCATGGCTGAGAGAAGAGATAGCAATAGTATGGGGTGGGAATCAGGCTGGCAGTCACATATTCATTTGACATAAAATATATTTTTTTCCTAACTCGTTCTGCAAGTGCATACATCAGCATGCTTCTGTCGTCTGTAAAAAAGTTATGAGGAAGAGAAACTTTTCTCAAAATGGGTTTGGTGTATCCTTTTTTAACCTAAGTGTTAATGTGGGACTTATTCTTTTTGTAGTTTTAGGTCACAATACCACATGTGCTGAAAATTACCATTTTTTAACTTCATAAAGTAGAAATAATGTTTATGTATTTCAATACCATCTTTTGCCGAATTGCCAAGCTGAGTGCTGTTTTTAGTTAATAACGAAGTTGACTTCCAAAGATGCATTGAGGTGGGCTGGGCCATATCTATCTAATGAAGAAAAACCAGATATTGGGCTTTCATGTTCTCTACTTGTAAGCTAGAGTCGAAAGTGGTGGCGCGAATTCCAAAATTCTATAAGGTGATGTGGAGACAGAAGAGATATCAGTCTGCTCTATAGGCAACAGACTGGTGTTGAATCATTTACTAATGACTACAAGTAATAAATGAAATTAAAACTTCTCTCTCTCTCTCTCTATATATATAATATATATATATATTTTTTTCTAATAAAAAAAAAAACTGCACATGATAAATGAGCACCTAATATATGGGTTGATTTTTTATGTTCTCTTGGAACTGATTAATATCCCACACTGGAAATCTATTGTTATGTTTTCTGCAGGTATAAGGGGTACCATGAGTATGCGAAATCAAAAGGACTGGATGTTGGTGTTCCAGTTGGGCTGGATGTTATGATTGATGGTACAGTTCCTACAGGTATAATTTCTATGTAATGTGAAGTCTGTAATCACTTGACACCGTAATGCTTTATGGAGCAACAGTTTTTTTATATAATGCTTCATATCTGAGTTGCCTACTTTTTGTTTAGGGTCTGGTTTATCAAGCTCTGCAGCATTGGTCTGCTGTTCTACAATTGCTATAATGGCTACCTTTGATGTGAACTTTCCAAAGGTATACCAACCATTTCTCCATAGCTATAGGGGAAGTATTTCATCAATTTCCTCTGCTTTCTTAATATATACTCAGAATTTCATATTGATTGAGCATTGCATTCCTTAGGAACATTCTATACCATGTCACTTGCTCAAACTTCAATTCTGAGATTCTTTTTCTTTGGTGTGTGATTTTTACCTTTTGTTTATGAAAGATCTGCCATATTCATCAATTATAATTGCATTGAACTCATAAAATCATCTACTTATTACAAAACTATTCCCTGGCTTAACATATTTAATTATTTGTTTTATATTTTTTATGGTACAGAATATTGAATAAAATCATTGAAGTATAACCATGCATTATTTGGATACAAAAAGTCGTTATTGGTTTTCCGATAATTTGAATGCTTGTTTGTGAGAGTATTAAGAAGAGTATATGATGTTTTTCTTAGGATGGTTGTGCTTATAATTCTGCTTAATGCTACATTGTTCATTTGTACTTCCACATGTTCTCTTTACGTTTGAGATGCTTACCTTTCGCAGGCTGGTTGATGAAGACTAATTGATATTACCTGTCCACATAGTGAAAGGCTGTATCTTTTATTGTTTCTTTTGCTGATTCGAATTTCATGCCTTACTTTACAGAAAGAGATTGCACAACTTACATGTGAATGTGAACGGCACATCGGGACACAATCTGGTGGAATGGATCAGGTTACATATACTCCATTACATACTCCTGAAATATATTATAGGTTTCTTGAATCTTTGGTGCTGTAGCTGTACTTATAAAAAGGGACACCATGCGTACTTGATTCAGTCCTACAAAGCATAATTCTCTTGTATATTACGACTTGCAAATTCCTATATACATTCTAAGGAAGAATGCTTTTGGTGGCTTGGTGGTTAGTGTTACTTTGGTCACTCGCAAGTCTTTGTAGGGCTTCAGTCTGGTCCGTACTTTTTGTGATATTCTTGTAATTGTGCTCGTCCGTTTGCACCATTTGGGCTAGGTGACTCCTTGCAATCTTGTCGTGCATCGTCTTTAATATCTGCCAGCCTGTGATGCATGGTAATATTTGTTATGAACTTGACCTAGATGATAATGAGATCCTCTAACACACTGCAGACATATGCATGGAGATTTGAAAGTTGCAAAGTTGCATTCCTTATTTATCATTAACTGCTGAAATCATAAGGTTATGACCTGTATGTAAACAAGTGAGAATAGCTTCACAACATGGTGTGCCTAGCTGGCTGGAAGTTGCTTAACCAAGGAGTCTGCATGCTTCAGATCTAGAAAAATCCCAACTGATGAGAGCTTATATATTGCAACACATCATAAATTTGTTGTTTTATACTAACAGATATCACAAAGATTTTTTTTTTTCCTTTTATGAGGTATAGTGCCATGTAAATTGGCACATCCTATTGTGAGTTGGGGGTTGTTTGATAACCCCATTTAGTGAATACAACTGAAAAGTTACAGCTGGTGTTATATTAAAATGCATTTTATAATACACAATCAACTACTATTGAATGCTGAATATGCTTCAATAGAAGGTAGCCTTAAACATTGACATAGATAAACAACATTCTATTTAAGATTTTTAGTTTTGAAAAATCAGTACTTAAAAGTAATCGGCACTAATAGTTCAGCACCAAATTTTCAGTTTTGTCAACCCCATTAGTCAGATCCATTTTTGTTTCATTATGGAACAAAGATTCTTCAGCTTGTTAACACACTGTGATCTTATATTTACTCCGTGCTGAAATGGCATTGAGAATGTTTGATTGATCAATGGAACTATAAATGTGTTCAGTTATTTCTTCAGCATGATATTTGTTATTTTCATCCTCATCAAACAAATTGATATGTTTTCATTTTGGGTAGATTGGCCACAGCCTATCAGTCTGTCTTGTTTCACTTTGCAGGCTATCTCTGTCATGGCTAAATCTGGGTTTGCAGAGCTGATTGATTTCAACCCAATTCGTGCAACTGATGTACAACTTCCTGCTGGTGGGTCTTTTGTCATAGCCCATTCGTTGGCTGAATCCCAGAAAGCAGTCACTGCTGCTACAAATTACAATAATCGGGTTGTTGAATGCCGGCTAGCTGCTGTAAGTTTTATTTTACTTTATTTTATTTTTGAAAAGTTGGATGTGAATTTTACTTTTCAATTGACTTGAAGCATTACTCTATAGACCCTGTAGCCATTTCAAAGCTCCTGATTATAAAAACTACAAGTTCTACTATCTCTATGTCATCCTCCATGGCAATAGTGATTTAAGGGAACTCATTTCTTCTCCCCTTGTATTCCTCTTCCTTTCCCCGTTTTGAAGCTCAACTCTCCTCATTTTTTAACTGATCTCTTCTTTTAGCTTTGGGTGTCGAGATTCACAGCAAACTGTCATTCATTTGTTTGTTTTGGGGACTTGTATGAGTTTAATATCTGAGAAAGTCATGGTTTTATCTTCCCCTTGTGCTAATGGAAGGGGAAAAAGACTTGTTAGTTTGGAGCTCTGTATTAAATTGTTTCATTTTGGATTTAATTACTTGGAAGGTGAAACCAATTTGTATGTAGATTTTGAATTGCGTGCTCAAGTATTTATTAGCAGGTTTTGAAATTGTAAAATTAAGAGTTTTCAAGCAGGTTTTGAAATTGTAAAATTAAGAGTTTTCATTGTTTGATTTTTCCAACTGGTAAAAAGACTTCCAAATGCTTTCAGTTTCCTACTGTAAAATGTCTGTTGTACTCACAATATTGGAGATTGTAGATTTTACTCGGTATAAAGCTTGGAATGAAACCGCAAGAAGCAATATCCGAAGTGAAAACTCTTTCTGATGTTGAAGGGTTGTGTGTATCGTTTGCTGGCAGACATGGATCTTCTGATCCTGTCCTTGCGGTCAAGGTATCTATTTATTTATTTTATGCAGCAAGGTTGTCGGAATCATTTCTTTGTTTGTTTTTGTTTTCTCTCAATAAAATCATGCCTCTACTTGTCTAACACTGTTAGATGGTTCTTACAAGCATATAATCATGGATTTTTTGTTGTGTTGTTCCCAAGTAAACCAATATATTTTTATCTACCCATACATGTCAGGTTACATTAGCTTGTGGCATTGCTACAGGAACTTTTAAGTGAAGAACCATATACAGCTGAAGATATTGAGAAAATCATCGAGGAAAACTTGCAATCCGTCTTTGCCGATTCTCAGTCTTCTTTGGATGTGCTAAAAGCTGCCACACACTACAAGTTATTCCAGGTAACTTTTTCCAAACACTACAAGTTATTCCAGAGAACTTTTTGTTGGTTGGCAACATTATCTTTTAGTCCAGCCTCATGATTGAATTATAATTTTAGTTCATAAACTGGGCTTCCATAGATATTCTACCTTAATTTCACTGGGCTAACCATGTAACAAATCAAGCTAAAGACTTATGGACTTCATTAGAAGCTTGGACTTCCACACCCACCTGCATACAAGTTAATCTACTCCTAAGTTGAGAAGTCATATCATATCAGAAGTATAAAGTGGTCCCAACACAGCTTCAGCTTTATCTGTCCATAATTCCAAAGGAACATTGTAAAAATTTATCTGCATAGGAATACTAGTAAAATTTTGCTGCCTCTAGTGCCTTTTCACATAATGAAAACGGCATTTCCTACTTTAAAAAAAACCTACCCGAACATGGTCCCATTAGTATTGTCCTTCCTTTAAAGGAACTTTTGACGGTGGCCCCTACTAACAAGAAGTTGTTATGATGATATAGAACTTTTGCCCAACTATTATCAAAAGATGGATTCTTATTTTGACTACCTCCTGTTGGAAAATCTTATAAATTTTGTTCTTGTAGTAATACATTTTCTTTCTCCTATCCCTTTGGAAGCTCTTAACACTTGTCTAACATTTGATATCCAGAGAGCCTCTCATGTGTATGCGGAAGCCAAGCGTGTATATGCTTTCAAGGACGCTGTATCATCAAACTTAAGGTGAGTTAATATCCAGTACCATGAGCTAGCCTTTCATTTATGCTATCCATGCTTATGTCGGTTGCGGCCACGGAACCTCCAATCTGCCATCCGTCCGCCAGATTGGCGGATTGGAGAAAATCAATCCGCATCCGTTCGCCAATCCAGTGGATGTGGATTGAGCGGATTGGCGGATGGATGCGAATCAGTTTGGTGGTTTAAAATTTTATAAATTTTCAACACAATTCAACTTGTGCACTTCCTCAAAAAAAAAAAAAAAAAGAAGTATTACAGTCAATGACTTAAAAAAGTATTACAATCACTGTATGCCTCATCCAAAGAAAGAAAGTTTAAAACTTTAGAATATCACAATCACTGCATGTTTCATCCACATATTACAATCACAGTATGATTCATCCACATAAATTATTATAATCTGTGGTTCTTAAAATATGAAAACAATTCAAACCACCAAAATCATGAACATAGCAGTAGTAGAGATTTTATGTCTTTGTATTATTACATCTATATATAGTTAGATTTAAAAATAAAAAAATATAGATAAATAATACGTTTATTTTTTTCAATTCAAAAAATATATTCAAGTTGAAATTTTTTTTTCAACAGAATATTTAAACTCTTTTTTAATTGAAAATACAAACAAAATATTTAAACAAATTGAAAACACAAAGTCTTATAAATTACTAGGGATGCTCGCGGTTTGGCGGTTTGGTTGTGGCCAAAGGAATCTCAAATCCGCCATCTGTCTGCCAAATTGGCGGATTGGAGAAAATCAATCCGCAACCGTCCGCTCGTCATCACGCATCCGTCCAAAATGCGGCGGATCGGTTCGGTTTGGTCGGTTTTGGCGGATCGGTATATCCGCTGCTCACCCCTAATTTGCAATATATTTTAGTCGGATCCTTGTAGCTAGAATAGAATCTTTAAGATTATCTCTCTGTGTTTCTCTCTGTCTCTATTTATTTTTAACATGATCTCAAATCAATACTTTTATATAGTTATTTCAAATCCATAATGATAAAACTATTTAATTTCAATCTTGAAATTTATTGATAAACTATCAAATCTAAATTTAAGTTGTTTGCCTTCACGTTTTCCGAATCTAACATCCAAGAAGTTCTACTTTTATATAGTTATTTCAAATCCATAAAGATAAAACTATTTAATTTCAATCTTGAAATTTATTGGTAAACTATCAAATCTAAATTTAAGTGGTTTTCCTTGAATGATTATTGTCAAATCCATGTATTTCAAATCTACATTGATCAAAATGGACTCTTAAGTGAAGATATTTACCAATTTCATGTTTTCCGAATCTAACATCCAAGAAGTTCTCATTTCTTGCAGTGAGGAGGACAAGCTGAAAAAGCTTGGTAACCTAATGAATGAAAGCCATTATAGCTGCAGCGTTTTGTATGAGTGCAGGTACTAGTCCAGCTTCTGAAATTCATAAGTGATACGTAGGGTTGCCGACAATATTGATATTGGTATTCTTTGATTCTTAAGCCACTAGTTGAGGCGCCTTTTAACATCTTTAATTACATGTAGGGGAATTGCAAATTAGTGCCTAAAAGTGAAAATAATTACAAAAACATGAAGAGGTATAAGTGGGGCTTCTTGTCACGGCCTTGGTTGTTTCCAAGCTATCCGTGCGGCACTTAGACAATCACAAGTGTTACTTGGTGATGCTAAGTCAACCTAACCCACAAACTTGCAAGAAAGATAAGTTAAAAGACAGAGAGTTTGAGAGGATGCCTTTGTATTCACTTGAAAGAGACTTGTACAACTCTTGGATGGATTGGAGCAAATGAGCCCCTTTCCTATTTATAGGCTCCTTAGTAGCATTCTAGAACACACCGCTGGTAGAAGCCTTCTTACAAGCTACAAGATCATTTTTAGAATTCCTTCTAGAAATATCTATACAAATATCTACAAGTCTAGATATATGTATAAGTATGTATATAGTTGAATTACCTAAGGCCTTTTAGAATTCTCCATGGTCTCATATGTGCTAGAGTTGCTAGAGTTTGCTAGAGTTCTAGATTCTTCCTTTGACTCCCATTTTTCCAAGTTCTTATCCGGATATTTCTAAAGAATTTTGTAGGGGCGTGACATTGTGCTATGGTGCACGTGAGACGGCAATTTTCACTTGCCTCTCCCATACCAACTTACACCTCCATGTTTTTGCAATTATTTTCACTTATTTCCACTGATTTGCAATTTCCCCTTACATTTATTGTGTCATTCTCTTGATAAAAATTGCGACTTCAACAAATTTTCCCTGTATTTACTTGTACCTTTGTATGGTTTCTATAATTAGCTGCCCAGAGTTGGAAGAACTTGTAAAGGTTTGTCGTGACAATGGTGCTCTAGGGGCAAGGCTGACAGGAGCTGGATGGGGTGGTTGTGCAGTTGCTTTGGTGAAAGAGTCTATTGTACCTCAGTTCATCCTGAACTTGAAAGTTAGTTTTTGTTTTTTGTGTTTTTGTTTTTTTTCTATCTGGAATCATCTTGCACCTCCATAGGGTATTAACAAGGTTGTTATGTGTTTGTATCAGGAGCAATTTTATCATTCAAGAATCGACAAAGGGGTGATCAATAAGAATGATCTTGGTCTCTATGTTTTTGCTTCCAAGCCATCCAGTGGTGCTGCTATTTTCAAATTTTTGTAGTCCTCTCTGGTTTATTGCAATGAACACAGTACTTTGCAAGAAACTTTATTTTGTTTTATCGTGAAGGGTAATTATCTAATCCTTTCAGTCCATGACTGAAAGTTGATTTGTGTTTCATACCAAACGTTCATATTAAAAAAATTATGGGCTATTTTTTTTTCCTTTTCTTTTTATTCAATTTTTTTTAATATAAATTTTATATAGTTATTCTTTTCCTTTATTATTTGGTAGTATGCATGTGTTAACCCTTTGTTAAAGCCCTTGTTAGTTTACGTCACTTTCTCTACGGGGTTTGAAAAATAATAAGGGTTTTGTTATGTATGGAAATAATGATGTTGTTTTTTATGGAAATGTGATGCAAAAATGAGGATCTTCGTTCTGAATTAAATTTTTGTAATTGTTTTGAAGTGTGAGAAAAACTAAATGAACAAATAATTATAGGGTAAATTGCATTAACACTCCTTGAGGTTTATATTTAGTACAGTTTCCTCCTCACTTTTTGAAAATTACATCTTCCTCTCTGAGGTTTAAAGTTTAATTGCAGATTCTCCCCTCAACAATTTAATTTTTTTTAATACCAATTTTTCCCTTACTAGGTAAATTACATTGAAACCCCTCACGTTTTAGAAATTACAATCCCCTCTCTAAGATTTAAAGTAGCATTATCAATTATCCCTTAGTTAGTATTAATTGGAAAAAAAATTCATTGAAAAAAAAAATTTGTTAGTAAAATTTTTAAATTTCTGTTTAAAAATCAACGTAAACGCATTTTTTGAATTTACGTTTTTTTTCAAATTTATAAACTGAGGCAACTATTTATAAACTAAGAAAATTATCAAACAAGTTTTTATGACAGTGTTTAAAATTTTTGTAATTCTTAAGCTATGTATGGTTTGATTTTTAGAATTTTTTTTAAAAAAAAATTAAAAATTAATTTGGTTAAGAAATAAAAAATAAAAAATAATTATCATTTTTATATAATTTTTATCTTTGGAGTGGTTAGAAATAACTTTTTACAAATTAAATTGAAATAACCATACATATGTGTATAACTTGTTCAAAAGTTAAAATGATAATTATTTTTACCTTTAAATGATAATTATTTTTTATTTTTGTCTTAACCAAATTAATTTTTAATTTTTAAAAAAAATTTCTAAAAATCAAACCATACATAACCTAAGAATCTTTAAGGAAGTCATTTCTTACGTTGGTAACTTATTTAATTATTTGTTAATTTTACAATATTTTTACTATCTGATGCCTGTTTGATAACCATTTCGTTTTCATTTTTTAATTTATATTTACAAAAATTTAAAAAACTGTCATAAAAACTTATTTGATAATTTTTTTGGTTTATAAATTATTGCCTCAGTTTGTAAATTTGAGGAAAAAAACATAAATTCAAAAAATGAGTTTACGTTGGTTTTTAAACAGAAATTTAAAAATTTTATTAACAAAATTTTTTTTCAATTAATTTAATTTTTCAAAAATTTTTTTTCAAATAATTTTTTTCCCAAATATATATTTTTTTTCAATGAATTTTTTGCCTAACTAATACTAACCGAGGGGGCAATTGGTAATGCTACTTTAAACCTTAGAGAGGGGATTGTAATTTCTAAAATGTGAGGGGTGTCAATGTAATTTACTTAGTGAGGGCAAAATTGGTATTTAAAAAATTAAATTGCTAATGGAAGAATTTGTAATAAAACTTTAAACCTTAAGGAGAAAGATGTAATTTTCAAAAGGCTAAAGGAGAACTTTAATAAATATAAACATTAAGGTTTGTCAGTGTAATTTACCCATGATTATATAATAACAACAATATTGCATCTCTTAAATTATCATTTTTAAATCACTTTTAATGATGTGACATTAAGGTTATTAGGAATAATTTTTAAAAGTGATAAATTAAGTGCCTCAAGTATTTTTCATATAATAAACTAGATTTTTTCTTTAAGCTTAACCAACCAATTTAATTCATGTAATATGTAGTTTTATTTTTATAAATAATTTATTTGTTATTTAATATTTTTATATTAAAATATTTATTTTTTGTTTATCTTTATGTTGTTACACTATTTACAATAATTTCCTTTAACTTAACCAAAAGAAAGTCTGTGTAATTATTTTAAAATTATAAAACTTATTTTGTTTTTTCCAAATATTAAAATGTCAATATAATTTAACAAGTCTGAACTTGAGAAACCTAAACTTTATGAAATAATAAAAAATATAACGTCAAACAAAAGTGCACTTCTTTATTATAAAAGGGTTTCACATGTAAGTTATAATAAGTGAATTTATTGTCTAATAGATTTTGTGAAAATTAATGATATTGTTTATCAAATATTATTAAAAAATGTCACTAAATATTAATTTTCAGTGACAATTTAAAAATTATCACAAAAAATGTCGCTAATTATAAATTTTAAAAATAGTTTAAAAAAATTGTCACTAATTTTTAACTTCTAACGACAATTTAAAAAATCGTCATAATTATAAATTTTAGAGACATTTTATAAAAATCATGACAAAAAAAAACTAATAATTATCAAATCTTAGCAAAATATATAAAAAATCATTACAAAAAATTATTTTTAATAATAATTTTATTAAAACTTATTTTGAATAAAATTTAATAAAAATTAAACCTAAGTATTAAAACTTATCGAAACCTATTAATAGTTTACCTTTATCAAAATTGAAGGGTCCGAAAAAAACCCAAAATTACAAATTTCACAAAATACAAGGCACCCGCCCACCACCAGCCCCCATCTATATTTCAGCTTCTTCTTTTTGTCGGTGGAGTTCGCTCTCCTTCATCACTCTTTCAAAATTTGTAATAAAATAGTGAGACATCCTCACTCATCTATCTCTCTCTCTCTCTCTCTCTCTCTATAGTTCTACATGGTTCGAGAAAGTTCGTAAAAGAGCCCCTGATTTCGATGCTCTTGTCCCTATCGGATCTGGGGCTTCTTCCCTTTTTCCATTCCAAGGTACTTGCTTTATGTCATATGGTTATCTCCCTCCCTCTGTCTATATATATATATATATTTTTTTTTTCTGTACGAGACTATATATATTTGTGTTGGTATGTTGTTAATTTCATTGTGAGGTTTTGATGTCATGCCTTCACTCTGTTCCTTTGCTTTCTTTGCAAAATTGTATTCAATCAAATTTTCTTTTTACTATGTTACTTTAACACTAGATAGATACATATATGTAATGCATTTTGAAGTTTGATAATGCAATCTGGGTTTTTGTTCACAGCTTGAACCTTTGGGGCTTATCAGCAAATGAGTGGTTCAGAAGGGGACAAAAGGGAGATTTTCAAGTGCATTTTGTTGAGTGATACAAGTTAGAATCCTGTTATTGAAGTAGGATCAATATTAGTTGTGAGTCATTTTTAAAATATTGTGAATTAGATTGTCATAATCTTTGTATTTGCCTCCATAATTGGCACTAGTCTTCGAGTTGTAGGTTGCAAAAATTTAACTTTTAGTATTGGCAGTGGAAAATTGAGTTATCCCCCACCTACAGATTAGTCGACATTTTCCACAAATTTTACGAACAAAAGCTTATTTTTATATTCTCCATTCGGCCCATTCCTTATAAGGATAGTAGCAGCAGAAGATTTGAAATTTTAATGGATCACATGCCTCCAAGAGATGGAGATTTTGCTGTTGATCTTGAAAGTGGTGGCCAAGTGACAGAGACATTTGTCACCAAGGTCTGTGGTGTGTATGTGAGCATTGATGAATTGATCAGAGGTGAAAAAGGGGTGAGCTTGAGTGGTTGTGTCCCAAATTGCAATGGGGTTCCTATGGAGAATGTGAAATTGTTAGTAGACAAGAAGGTGGAGGGAGATGAGGTAGAAGATCTCGTGGAGAATAATAAATCAGGAAAGGAGAGGCGTAAAACAACAAGTGCTAAAAAGCCTCCCAGACCTCCTCGACCTCCCAAAGCTCTGTCATTGGATACTGCTGACCAGAAGCTAATCAAAGAGATCTCGGAACTAGCTATGATGAAATGTGCTAGGATTGAGCGCATGAAGGCACTGAAGAAGACGAAAGCTGCAAAGGCATCGACATCAACTTGCAACTTCTTTGCCATGCTGTTCACCATTATCTTCTGTCTTGTTATGCTATTTCAAGGTAATATATAATATTGTCTATTGGATGGTGATTTTGACTTAGGCCAAGTTTGGCATCTACTAAATAATACAAAAAGTCAAAAAGTCAATATCCTATTTAAATCACATCATCTCTCTAACACATCACATCAAACCCAACTCAAATCCAACCTATATAAGCCAATAAGTCAAAAAGTGGCACTTTTTTAGTACATTTCAAACCAACCCTTAATCTGCTGTTGGTTATGTGTTTTCTTGTAATTTAACTTGTATTGGTATGGTACCATAGGGGATAGTTTAGCTCATCCAACTTGTCTTTTCTGCTTCCTTTGACATGAAATGGTCACCAAAATGGTGGACTTATGTTTTATATAAATGATCTAAAGCTCTCTGAATCACTCTATGAATTTTCATGCCAATGCATCAATTTTTGCAAGTTTTGTGGAGTACCCAAAGGCGGAATGCTGTTTATGTTTGCATTCCAGGCTTATTGTAATGGACTTTGAACCATTTTGGGCACATCTTAGAAATGTTCTATAACTGATAAATGATGTATGCATGGAGCATGTTTTCTCACAGATTTGTTAATTCCTACATAAACATTATTTGATTTATATATTTGCAGGAATGTCCCCAGGAAGAAGTTCAACAGTAAGCTTCCAGGGTTCACTGGAATCAGCTCAAATAGGTGACTCTGGTTTCATCTCGGTTCACTACCATAGGAATACATCTGCAAGTGATTCCAGTATCCCTGGTTCTGCCTCTCCAAGGTATATCACTTCTCTCTCTCACACACACACACACACACACACACAAACACACGCACACAAAAAAAAAAAAAAAAAAGAGTTTGCTACTTTGTATTGCAGCATAGGTTGACCTTTTGTATATTATGATTTTACTTTTGAAGGAAATGGCATCGTTGTAAATGAATCTTCCATTTGGTCTGTTCTTTGCAGTTTAGTGGAGCAAATTTCGAGTTCAGATCATGGTTATAATGTGTGAAGAGCTGCAGGATAAAGTGTCATATATCTGGGAATCACAACTTCAAAGCCAGTATATAATGAAGAGTGGTCCTTGCAGCTGTGCCAACCTTATCAGTATCAATTATGCTAGTCATTTTCTCTCTTTTGGATCAATGGAAGCTGATTTCTCTTCAACAAATGCACGTAACACAGGTATGTAACTGTGAGAATATTACCTACATTAGGTTTCTCATCAATATGTATTCTTTTAGGCTTAGAGTTCTATATCAGTATGTATTCTTTTAGGATTAGGAATTAAAGTTCTATATAAGTGATGTATTCTTTGTTTAATTAATTCAGTCTAATATACAGTTTCATTCAGAAAACTTACATTGTATCAAAGCCCTAGAAACCCTAGAAACTGTTCACTACTTTGCATCGTCGGTCGTGGTTGTATCCCTTGATCACGATTGACAGCTTGTCTGGTTCGAAAGCCTCTCTTTTTCTCGATCAACTGGTCTGTCTAGGTCAATCGATCAATCGACTGGTCTGTCCAGGTCGATTGACTGTTGGAATCACGTTCTCCACTTTTTCTCTCTCCTCTTTGTCTCGCTGTTGTGGTTTTTTAGTTCGCTGGTTTATCCTCTCTGGTTCACGACTCGCAATCTCTTGCGAAGAGTCTGCTCTGGTTCGCTGGTTCATTCCCTTTGGTTCGTGACTCGCAATCTCCTGCAAAGAGTCTGCTTTCTCTCTCTCTGTCTCTCTCTCTTTTTCTCTCTCTGTCTCTCACTCTCTCACTTGTTCGAGTTTGGTTCTCTCTACTAAACACTGGGTTAATGATATATTGTCAATTGGCTATTCAATTTTTATTTATTATTCTTTGACCCCTCAGATTATTTATTTTTGTTGGTTATCACACTTTGTCCCATCAGTTTCCTTCTCTTTTCCTTCTGGTTCATCACAATGTCGGAAGATAAAATTCAGGCTATTAAATGCAAACTTACTGGTAACAACTATCCTTACTGATCTAGTGTTATGAAAATTTTTCTTCTCGGTCGAAAAAAATAGGGATATGTTTCTAGTTTTGTTTCTTGTCCATCGAATAAAAAACAAGAAGAATATCTGACTTCCTGTGACACCTGGGATTGTGATAATGCCCAAGTTTTAACCTGGTTTCATAATTCTGTGGATGATCGTATGGGGATGATGTTCTCTAAATATAGCACTACCAAAGAGGTGTGGGATTACTTACAAAGTGTTTATCAACAGTCTAACTTTGCCAAGCGGTATAAGTTAGAAACAGCTATTCAGAGTGCTCGTTAGCGGGACCAGTCTATTCAGGACTTCTATATTGAGATGATAGGTCTTTGGGATCAGTTGGCTCTTATGGAGCCACTTAGTCTCAAGATATTGGACGCTTATATTGAGTTTCTGGAGCAGGGTCGTTTAGTGCAGTTCTTAACGGCTCTCTCCTCCTCAATATAAGGCTATCTGAGGTGGCATCTTTCACTGGTCTTCTATTTCCTTGGTGGATGCTATTGTTCGTTAGCTCCTCTTCGAGGAAACCCGTCTTAAGACGATCAGTCAGATTTTACCTCTCTCTGTCTTCTTGGCTTCTGCTAAGCCTCCTTTATTATCGACTCTAGCTCCTCATCAGTTTCAGGCCACTACGAAACCCAAGAAAGGACCATTAGGTCTAGATGAGTGTGCTTTTTATCATTAGAGGGGTCATTGGAAGAACAACTGTCCCAAGAAAGGACGTCAACTTGCTCTATTTTCTCAGACACAGTTCCGCGGTCCTACTTTGGGTACTTTTCGACCTCTTGCCGCTTATACTTCATCTGCTCCAGCCCCCGATCCTGACTTGGCTTCCTTAAGTACTCAGATTGCACAACTTCAGCATATTCTCTACACCTCTCATCCATTCCCATCTGCCTCCGCTCTTATCTTTCTTCATTCAGGTTTGCTTGGGTCCTCTTTAGGTATCCCTTCTTCTATCTGACTTTTTGATTCTGGTGCCTCT
This sequence comes from Camellia oleifera, assembly GCA_022316695.1. Classification (NCBI taxonomy): domain Eukaryota; kingdom Viridiplantae; phylum Streptophyta; class Magnoliopsida; order Ericales; family Theaceae; genus Camellia; species Camellia oleifera. The sequence goes on from CM039309.1 coordinate 2,780,967, forward strand.
CTTCATATGACTCCTCACCTTTCTTTATTTCACAACTATATTCCCCTACTCATTCCTATTACTATTAATACTGCTAATGGGTCTGGTATGGCTATTTTGCCTATTGGGTCTGTCTTACCCTCTGTCATGTCTGCTGTTACTATTCCCTCTGTTCTTTATGTTTCTTAGCTATCTGTCAGTTTATTATCTATCAGTCAACTTGATGCTTCTTGTTTTGATATTATCTTTTCCTCTGTTGTCTCTTGTGTGTAGGATCGGGTGTCCAAGAAGCAGATTGGGACCGGCCGTAGAGTTGGCGATCTCTATGTGGTAGAAAGCTTGCATCTCTCCTTATCCATCTCTTCAGTTGCACTTTCCTTGTTTCAATTAGATTCTCAGTCGAGCCAGTTTTACTTATGGCATCCTCGCCTTGGTCATTTGTCTGTTGACCGCTTACGGTCTTTAGCTCAATCAGGGTTGTTGGGTCAAGTTTCTCCTAGTCGAATTGATGAATGATGAGAGTGTAAACCTGCCAAAATGTCAGCTTTACCATTTAATAAAAGTACGTCTATTTCGGTTTCTCCTTTTTCTCTTGTGCATACTGATGTCTGGGGACCCTTTCCTGTTCTTACTAAAGGGGGTTCTGCATACTATGTGTCTTTTGTTGATGATTGCATCCGCTATACTTGGATTTATCTTATGACTCATAAATTTGACTTCTATCAAATATACTGTAACTTTCAATTCATGATCACTACACAGTTTGGGTCTACCATTAAATTGTTACGGTCTGACTTAGGTGAGGAGTATTTTAAAACTGAGTTCTATGAGTATCTGGCCAAATTGGGTGGGTACCATTCACCAAACTTTCTATACTGACATATTCGTCCAAAATAGTTGTGCTGAGCGTAAACACCGTCATTTTCTTGAGACAACTAGATCTCTCCTCCTTTCTGCCTTTGTTCCAGCCCCCTTTTGGGGGCAAGCTGTTCTTATAGTTGCTTTTCTTCTCAACCGTATGCCTACCCCCTTACTCTCTGGTCGTTCTCTTTATGAGGCTCTATTTTCCCAACTCCCAAATTACTCTCTCCTTCGTGTTTTTGGATCTGCATGTTTTGTCCTTCTTTCCCGGAAAGATAAGACAAAACTTAGTGTCCTGTTTGTCCTGTGTGTCTTTTTGGGATACAGTCTTACTTAGAAAGACTATCGCTATTACGATCCTGTTTCCTGCCGCCTTTATGTCTCTCGCTATGTTGCTTTCCTAAAGCGTCTAGCTTACTTTCAGTTTTCTCCTCTCACTGCTCAGTTTCTAAAGAAGATTTGGTTCACATTAATCCATTTCCTTCTGAAGTCCCTCTTGATGAGTACATCTCTACTGTTCTCTATAACATTGTTCCTTCTTCTTCTCTTACTATACCTTTTATCAAGTCCCTCTCCATTGTACCCAATGAGTTTGTTCCATCCTCTCCACCTCTTTCCCCGCCTACTCCTTCTCCTTCTCTGTTGTTAGTCTATTCTCGTCGCAAGGCTCTCTCTGCACTAGTTGTCTTTGCCCCTACTGTTGATCCTCTTACTTCTGACGACTTTGACCTGTTGCACACCGATATCCTACTCGAGCGCGTCATCCTCCAAAGAGGTTGGGTTGGTTTAATACATATTTTTTTGCTTCATCTCAGTCTTACAAGAAGGCCTATCAGGATCCTCAATGGGTTCAAGCTATGGAGGATAAGTTGTTTGCTTTACAGAAAATTAGTACTTGGGAATTGGTTCTTTTGCCTGTTGGTAAGAATCTGGTTGGTTGCAAATGGATCTACAAAGTCAAGACTCATTCTGATAGTTCTCTCGAGCGCTATAAAGCCCGTCTGGTTGTTAAAGGTTTCTCACAAGAATGTGGTATTGATTATGAGGAAACTTTTGCCTTTGTTGTCAAGATGACTACTATCCGTACTTTGATCTCTGTTGCTGTTGTTTGTCATTGGTCTCTTTATCAGATGGATGTTATGAATGCTTTTCTTAATGACCATTTCACTGAAGAGGTTTACATGTGTCTTTCCTTTGGCCTTCATTATTCCTCTTGTCAGGTTTGTCGCATTCGGCGTGCTCTGTATGGTTTGAAGCAATCTCCTCGTGCTTGGTATGATCACTTTCAGATAGTTGTTACTGTGCTTGGATTTCTTTCTTGTGCCCACGACTTTGCATTGTTTCTTCTTCACACCTCTGTTGGTTTTGTTGGGTTATTATTATATGTGGATGACACGATCATCATTGGCTTTGACTTTTTTGCTATCTTTGAGGTCAAGTAGCATCTCTTCCGCACTTTTGAAATGAAAGATCTGGGACCATTGTAGTATTTTCTTGGTAATATATAGTTTCATTAAGAAAACTTACAGTAATCTTGTTTTCTTGGCTGTCGCGGCTAGTGACCCTTCTGTCAAGTTTTATCGGCTCAATTAAAATATTTAGGTATGTTGCATGTGCATGATATTTTGCAAAAATGGTAACCAATGATAAGTTTTTGTAAGGATTGTATTTGATTTGAATTCAGGGCTCTTTGGCAAAGCACTCGGAGATTCTCAAATTGAGCTTTGAGGGTTCAAACATGTTTAGAAGACAATAAATATAACATAAGTATTTAAGAGGTCAACTCTACAAATTCAGGCAATGAACTTCTAGATAGAAAACTTATAACTACTAGCATGTTATTGAAAATGAAATTTACTTATTTATTAAAGAGAAGAATGATTGGATCTCTGATAACGCACAAAATTAGATTGAACCATGCCCTCCCCAATTCCTCTCAAAATCGACTTCATTATAGACATTATTACAGTGAAGATGTCAGACAGAATCTTGCCCATACGAATGATCATCAGCGGTGGTGTCTTAATGGTGTTCAAATCCTTTTGCATTCTTCAGCCTTTGTCAGAGATTTGAACATGCCATCTTCATCAGCTTTGTGATAGCCTATAGTTAAAGCGTGAAGGGTTTTTGGGATATGATAACTGAGGACCGTGTTGTAAAGTTTACTGCACTTGCTTAAGGGAACTCTGAACTGGAGGCTTGGCCCCTTAAGCTTATTGATGTTGTTTAAAGCAACAGTTGCCTCAGCTATCGTGACATGAACCAAAATCAGGCTTAGGCCTTTGACATTTGCCCTTGAACTCTGAGGCTTTGATTGTAGAGTTGAGATGCAGAGTTGGTAAAAGGGCGTGTGCTTGCACATTTTGGTTATCAAGTCATTACGAATCGTGACAGAGCATTGGATTAAGGATAGAAGGATGATAAGAAGAAAGACAAATGTGAGGGACTAAGCTCTTCATCTTTTCTTTGTAGCACCTGAAAAAGAAAAAGAAAAAGAAAAAGAAAAAGAAAAAGAAAAAGAAAAAAGAGATTGTAAGAAGAGTATTGTTTGATGGTGATGTTATTCAAAGGGATCTTTTAAATGGGGGTTGGACTGCATATGTTTTTCGATGTTGTTTGAAGCCATGATTGCCTTAGCCTTTGCAACATCAAGCACAATGATGCCTAGACCTGTGACATTTGCCTTGGAGCTTCGATGGTTTGATCGCAAAATTGAGACACAAAATTGTTGGAAAGATGAATGATTGCATACTTTGGTTATTAAGTCATCCTTCGCTACAACAAGGTTTTGGCTCAAGTGTAGAGGGATGATAAGAAGAACGACAAATGTTAGAGAGACTAAGCTCTTCATATTTTGGCTATTATTGCACTAGAAAAAAATTATGACTGTAAGGACAAGATTGTATGGTGGTGGTGTTATTTAAAGCCAAGAAGTTGGACTCTTTTTATAGACAACTGCCATTCTCTCAAGATACAAGCAAACTTGGCTAGACATGGTGTTAAGGTTCTATGTGCCAAATGTACATGTTGGCATTGTTTGGGATAGGTTTAATTCTACTTTCCTGTGATATAAATGATAAATTTAGAGAATATCAAGATTAGGGAATGATTAGGATATCATCCCCTATTTATATTAATGAAAATCAATAATTATAAGGGAGCCCTAAGGTATAAAATAATTACAAAATAATACTCCAAATAATAATATATTATTCTAACACTTCCTCTCAAGTTGGTGCGAAGATATCTCTCATGCTCAGCTTGCTTAAGATGCCATGAAAGGGCTTACTCCCAACTCCCTTGGTGAGGATGTCAGCAAGTTGTTCGCCAGACTGCATAAAGGGAGTACATATGGCGCCACTAGTGAGTTTCTCCTTAATAAAGTGACGATCAGTCTCAACATGCTTTGTCCTGTCATGTTGAACCGGATTATGAGTAATGTTGATAGTGGCTTTTTTATCACAATATAACCACATGGAGTCCGTATGATCAATACCTAGATCACTCAACAATAATTTGATCCATAAGAGCTCACACACCCCTTGTGCCATAGTTCTAAACTCAACTTCTACATTTAACTTGGCAACCATATTCTGTTTCTTACTCCTCCAAGTAACTAGGTTACCTCCAACAAAGGTGCAATATCTTGAAGTCGTTCTCCTATCAGTTACTGATCCAGCCCAGTCAACATCTGTATAGGCTTCCACACAAAGATGATCACACTTTGAAAAATAAAGACCCTTACCAGGAGCAGACTTCAAGTATCTCAAAATTCTCATGACAGCCTCTAAGTGAATTTGATGAGGAGCATGCATAAACTGGCTAACCACACTGATAGCAACAACAGTATCAGGATGAGAGTGAGATAGGTAAATGAGCTTACCCATTAATCGCTAATAGCTCCTCCTATCAACAGCTGCTCCTCCTTCATCATCCCCTAGTTTCTGATTGGGTTCCGGTGGAGTGTCACAGGCCTTGGAGCCAAGCATTCCAATTTCCTTCAACAGGTCAAGTACATACTTTCTCTGTGAGATAAATATCCCATCCTTAGAGCGAGCAACTTCAATTCCCAGAAAATATTTCAAGCTCCCCAAGTCTTTGATTTCAAACTCACTGGCTAAATATTTCTTCAACAGAGGTATTTCCTCACGATCATCGCCTGTAAGAACTATGTCATCTACATAAACAATGAGTGTTGTAGTCTTACTACATGATGAATGTTTCACAAACAAGGTGTGATCTGCCTGACTTTGTTTGAAGCCAAGCATAGCCTGAGTCAATTTCTCAAACTAAGTCCTTGAAGACTGTTTGGGACCATATAATGACTTCCGAAGCCTGCATACTTTGCCTTTTGTCTGATGATCCTCAAAACCAGGAGGAATGTCCATATATACCTCTTCTTCGAGGTCACCATGGAGAAAAGCATTTTTCACATCACATTGATAAAGTGGCTAGTCTAGATTTGCTGCTAGAGAGAGAAGTACTCTGACCGAATTCATCTTAGCCACTGGTGCAAAGGTCTCCTAATAGTCAACGCCATATGTCTGAGTGAACCCTTTTGCCACAAATCTAGCCTTGCAATACTCAATAGACCAATCCACGCTGTGTTTTACAGTATACACCTATTTGCATCCCACAAGTGGTTTGCCCGTAGGTAACTTAGTCAATTCCCAAGTGCCATTCTTCCTAAGTGCTTTCATTTCCTCAATCATGGCAAGTTTCCACTCAGAGGTAGCAAGAGCATCCTAAAAATGGTTAGGAATGCTAACAGAGGAAATATTTGATACAAACGCTCTATAAGAGGATGATAAATGAGAGTAGGACACAAAATTTGAGATAGGATGTTGAGTACAAGATCTCAGCCTAGCCCACATTTCTCCTTAAAACTCAGGTATTAAGGAGAGGGAAACTAGAGCCTTATAACCAGCACAGATGGGGTAACTCCAGGCGATGTGGGACACATTCCAACGCACCTTCCTGGACCACAACATAAACTAGCTAGACAAACGGCCCACTAGTCACAGGCCCAACCAAGCTCTGATATCAAGTTGAAAAGCCCAGTCCACATTTCTCCTTAAAACCCAGGTATAAAGGAGAGGGAAACGAGAGCCTTATAACCAACACAGATGGGGCAACTCTAGGCGATGTGGGACACATTCCAACAATAAGAACATCAAGATCAATGGACTCAAGAGATTCAAAGTTACCTGGACTCTCATCAGAAGCAAGAGATGGCAATGGAGGAGCAAAAGTGGTCTCTTGTATCCAGTTAACTTTTTGTTTGTCCTTGTTTCTGACATAAACTTATCTTTCCCTATCCTTGGTGACATTGGGTTCTGTCGTACCAGTAGAAGGTGGGGGTGCAAGAACAACTGGCTCTACCATAGGAATCACAATAATCACTTCACACCAAGGCTCCCCCTGAAGGGAGGACTATGACACCGGAGAGGACAAGAAATAGGATTGGGACTCAAAGAATGTGATATCCATGAACACAAACCACTTACGAGAAGGAGGGTGGTAACACTTATGCCCCTTTTGAGTAGGAGAGTATCCAAGGAAAATACATTTGAGAGAGCGATGGTCCAACTTACTATGAGTAGGAGAGTGATTATGGACAAAGCAGACACATGCAAATATTTTGGGAGGAATAGAAAACAAGGGCTTGGAACTTAGGAGGACTTGAAAAGGAGTTTGTTTTTACAAGACCTAGGTAGGAAGATGATTAATAAGATGGACAGCAGTGAGAACGTTGCCCCAGTAGGATCGAGGCACACTCATAGAAAAACATATGCACCAAGCTATGTCATGAAGATGACAATTCTTGCGTTCCGCCACCCCATTTTGTTGAGAGGTATTGGTGCAAGAGGTCTGATGGATAATGTCATGAGCAGAAAAATATTTCTTTAACCCAGAATCTATGTATTTCCCGCTATTATCAAAACGGAAGATTTTGACAGTGGCCTCAAATTGAGTACAAAGCATCTTATGAAAATTGCGGAATACAGAGAAAACCTTACTTTTGTCTTTCATGAGATACACCCAAGTAGTATGAGAAAAATCATCAATAAATGTAACAAACCATCGATGATCTTTCACAGACATAAAACGAGATGGACCCTAAACATCAGAATGTATTAATGAAAAAGGAACTAAACTTTTATTAAAACTGGGAGCAAAAGAAGCTTTGTGTTGTTTTCCAAGTTGACAAGACTCACAAAGAAACTCAAACACATTATTGTTTGCAAAACTAGATAGAAATAAATGTTTAAGTAAATAAAAAGAAGGATGCTCAAGACGCCGATGCCACAGCCATAAATCAGCTTGGGTAGTAGGACTCACGGTAGAGGAATGAGCAAGCTTGTTTGGTTAATCCAGGAAGTAGAGACCATTTTTTGCACTACCACTGCCAATCGTCCTCCTCGTGATAAGGTCTTAAAAAAGATAATGATCAGGAAAAAACGTCACACTACAATTCAAATATTGTGTAATACAACTTAAGGATAACAGGTTAACAGAAAAATTGGGAACATGAAGAACAGAAGATAGAGGTATGGTAGGAGTGACATGGACTAAACCTTTCCCAGAAATAGAAAAAACAGTACTATTTGCAATCCTAATTTTGTCCCGACTTAAAGAGGGCTTATAGGCAGAGAAAAGGTCAGAGGAGCCAGATCTGAGGCACCAGAATCAATAATCCAGGGTAAAGACTTATGAGATAAGAAAACACAAGGAGAAGAGGCTAAGTTACCTGAACAGACAAACGACAAGGAAGATGTATTGAAAGTAGTAGAATTCCGGTAGTCCAACAAGTGACGCAAAACATCCTCAAGCTCAGGAGTAGTCATGCCAGAGAGACCATCAGAAGGCTGACCAACGGAAGCAGAAGTAGAATCAAGTGTATCAATGGTACTAGACTGATGAGCCCGTGGATGATAACCCTGTCCTCTAGACTGGCCTCCTCTAAAACTAGACCAATCACCTTGACCCCCAAATGGAGTCCCATGAAGCTTCCAACATGTCTCACGAGTATGCTGCGATTTTTTACAATAATCATAAAATACAGATTCCTTGGCGATAGACAGAGGCTAAGGCCATCTCTAGGAGTAGTCAGTAATGTGGAGTGGTCAATAGAGACAGGGGACATCATAGCAGACCGGCGACTCTCCTCATTTTGTACATAGGCAAATGTCTCCCGAAGTGAAGGAAGAGTGTCCATACTCAGAACTCGACTCCGAATCGGATCATACTCCATATTGAGCCCTGCCAGAAACTTGAAGACCTTTTCCTGTGCAATGAATTTCGTGTATCTGACTAAATCAGCAGTGCAAACAGGCTTATAGTCCTGTAGGTGATCAAGGCTTTTCCAACCGTTGGTGAGGAAGGTAAAGTATTGAAGGACTGTCTACTTCCCCTGAACAGAGCTCTTAATAGAGCGGCGTAACTTAAATACCTGAGAGAAATTCCCTTTGCGAGAATAGGTTGTAGCCACAGCATCCCAAACATCTTGGGTAGTCTCCATAGACAAGTAGTCCTCACCAATATTTGGTACCATCGAATGAATAAACTAACCCATAATCAAAGAGTTGGTAATCTTCTATTGGTCATAACTCGAGTCAGTGGTGTTGGGTGCCTGTATCCTGCCATCAACATACCCCATCTTCCCTTTGCTCTTCAAAAATATAGTCAAACTCTACGACCATGCTAGATAGTTCTGACCATTGAATGGAGAGGTGGTGATTTTAATACTAGGGTTAGGGTTATCAGTTATAGTGGTAGGTATAATGGAACTCTTACTCTTAGGTGTCGACACACTGGTGGAATCTGTCATAGATACTGTACTACCGAACCTTCAACAAAATTAGTGCCAATCACAAACCCGAAAGGTGGTGGTGGAAGGAAAAACAAACACAATGACCACTATGACAGTATAAAGAATTAACAATTCATACTTTACTTTTTTTGTTTTTTGTTTTTGTTTTTGTTTTTGTTTTTGTTATAACCAGAGAAGCACTGTTCAACACCAGACCAAGTCAAACATCAACATAGACAAACAAACAAAACCAAACAAACAAACGAAACCAGAGAGAGAGAGACGATGGAAAAAGCCATCAGAGGTGTCGTATGAAGCTAACAGGCTGTCGGTGGTAGTCAACTAGGCCAGGAGGGCTGTTAATGGCAGTCGACTAGGCCAGGCGACTAGCAGCGAGGACAGTCGCCGAAGAAGTTGGGAGAGACCTAGGTGAGTTTCGAACCCTAGGGAACCATTAATACCCAGTCGAAAAAGGGGGTTGTCTCCAGTTGGTAGCGGGAGGCTCCGGTGGGTAACAGAACTATTTGGGGAGATGGGTTGAGGGTTTAGAGTTTAGGGTTAGGCTTTGATACCATGATAAATTTAGAGAATACCAAGATTAGGGAATGATTAGGATATCATCACTTATTTATATTAATGAAGATAAATAATTACAAGGGAGCCCTAAGGTATAGAATAATCACAAAATAATATACCAAATAATAATATATTATTCTAACAATAAAATGGTATAATTAATTAAAAGTTGGTACTGTTTCGAATATGTTTTGTGTGAACATGTTTCAACTAGAGGGGAAAAAAGTTTGAATGCAAAGGTGATAGTAGGTCATTATTGACACATAGTATTACTATTCAATAACTTGTTGTGTAATTTAACATGGATATGTGACAGTTACTAAATTATTTTAAAATATGTAGTTATATCTTAATACTGGGGTTTACTGTTCATATAATTCCATGTACCAACGATTAGGGGTGCAACTCGGGCGGGCTCAACCCGAGCCCAGCTCGAGTTTTTTTAGGGCTTGGGCAACTATATCTTGTAATCTGGACGGGCCTGGGTAGATTTTTGATGCCCGAATTATAATTCGGGCCGGGCTTGGGCAGAACCAATGGCCAACCCGAGCAACCCGAACCCGAATTGAATTTAATATATTATATAAATTATATAATATATATAAATTAAATAAAAGAGTTAGTCTTAATTTTTATTTTTTATTTATTTTTTGGTTAGTCTTCCACCGTTAGATTAGCATCTTTTATGTCTACCCTTAGATTAAATCTAAAGAAACCCTATCTACCTTGTCTCTCTCTCACAGACTCATTTGATTTTTTGTTCAACTGTGAAGAACTTTGAAGAACGGCGGAGGCGAAACCCTATCGTCCCCGATCTCCACCTTCATTCACTTCCTCCTTCTTTAGCCCTGGTAGATCTGCCTTGGGTAAGCTTCCTCCTTCTTTGTTCTTGCATCAGGAATATGTAACTTATTTATATATATATATATATAAAATCTGGGCAGTAGTTTTGATCTTCTTTTCTTATCGATGCATGTACTACCATTGTTGTTGTTGTTTTTGACATTCGGTTTGGTTGATGATGTTTGTGGCGATTAAAAAATGGATGAGAAGGGTGGGAAATTGATGATGTTGATGCCACTGTTTTTGGGCTTTAAGAATGATGAAAGTGATTTTGAAGTTTGATGTTGAAGTTTGTTGTGTTGTTTGATTTATGCACCTCAATTGGCTGGTGGACAGCAGAGAGTTTCATTTGGTGACCAGAAAATAACTTTGAATGCTTAATTACAAGTTTTGGTCTACCTATAGGTTTCAAAACAAATGCTGCTACAGGTTTCTGGATTTGTGCAATTCGGACAATTCGGGCTAACCCGAGTTCAAAATACAAAGCTTGGTCCAGGCTTGGGCAGCAATTCTCGGGTTCATGGTCGGGCTTGGGCACTGCCAAATACAATTCGGGCTGGGCTTGGGCAAACCCCCAACCCGACCGAACCCGCCCGAGTTGCACCCCTACCAACGATGACGTGATATCACAATACTGAATTTTTACTAGAGAATGATCTTAAATAATTTATGGATTGAACATACAATTTAATGCAATTTCTCAGTTTATAAAATGGTATAATCATTTTTAAGTTTGTGGGTTGGTTATTTTTTTATTTTTTCATTTAATAAATGCAATTAAAGCTTAATCTTATATATCCAAGCTCATTTAAACATCAAAATCAAAGCTTCCACACCTCAGATTAATATGTCCTATATCACAAGTTTGTATAAGTGCTCTTGGGTATTTAATGCGCTACCAACTTGTTACTATGTTAGTTGATCCACTTTCTTCAAGTGGGTATTACAAACTTTGAATATTCTTTGGTCTGTGAAAGAAAAAGGGGGAAAACTATGTAACAACCTAATTTATCTAATTTGTGTAATAGCCTATTGTGTACATGTGTGAAACTATTTGAATAAAAAATCAAACATAATATAACTCTGTTTTCTACTTCAGGTTTTGGTTCAATTTGTATGAAGATTTATATGGGTTGTGGATTTTGAATTTTTGGATTGTTGATTTATATGATCATGTTTCTTGAAAAGTATAGATCTGAATATCAAAAAAGAGAGAACAAAAAAAAAATAATAATAAAAAGTAGAGAAATTAATTCATGAAATGCAAAACTTATATCCTATGAAGCACAGACATGTCCCTGAGGCTTGTGTATGAGTGTCGGACACGTGTTGGACACGGACACGCGTACAACACGCTGTGGACACGTGTCCGACACTCTCCCCTACGTGTCCCCCTTTTTTTCAGAATTTTTCAGAGTTGGACATGAGGTTGGACACGCGAGGACACGATTCAGACACGTAGGTGGATTGAAGAAGCCCTAGAACTGTTGGAGAGGAGAAAGAGAGAGCCAGAGCCAGAGCCAGAGACAGATCGAGGGGAGATAGAGGGAGATAGATCGAGGGAAGAGAGAGACAGATCGAGGACAGAGAGAACAAGCCCTAACCTGTTCTTCTTCTCTCTTCTGCTTCTCTGTTCTTCTGCCTTCGTCTTCGTCTTCGCATCGTATTCCTCTTCCTCTGTCTTCGTCTTCCATCTTCTATCTTCTTTCTTTCGTCTCTCTTTCTTCTCTTCCCTTCATCTGATTTCATGTCTCTCTCCACTCCACCATTTTCTTTTTATTCTCTCTTTCTTTTTTTTTTTTTCCGTTTGTTTTATTATTTATATCCATATTTTTATTCAAATTTATAAAATAAATTATTTTTATTTAAAAAAAAATCAATTTTTATTAAAAAAAATCAATTTTTATTAAAAAAAATTTAGATAATATATTTATTAATTTTATTATTATTGTAATTTTATAAGAATTAATATTTTTTTAAATTTTAGATATAAAATAAATAAATGAAATTATATATATTAAACATGTCCCCAACGTGTCGTGTCTCTTATTTTTTAAAAATTTGCGTATTTACGTGTCCGTGTCGTGTTCCGTGTCCGTGTCCGTGCATCATAGCTTATATCATTATGATGAATTTGTACTTCCATTTCCCAGTACTGAATTTCACATTACTATAGAAGACAATTTAGACATCATTTCATTGGAAGATAAAGAGGGAAAAAGAGTACACAAATCAATATATCAACCCAATGTAGAGATAATGCCAGAGGCCACCATGGCAAGACCCTGCACTTGTTTGCTCTGTGTGGATACCGATACCTGTGGTAAGCCGCGGTTTATATACTGATCTCCACACGTCGTGGAAGATGTTGCAGTATCGTCTGCACCTTGTTTTGATGCTCCGTAGTTGTTGGAGTCCGAAGCACTGATTGCTCCTGCTAGATAATCTGTTACAGCTCTGTTGTATTCTGTAATACAATTTCCTAGTAATCTGAACATTATAGGGACCCTGGTGTCCTTAAACAGGTTTCCCACATTCTGTAATGTTTGATTTGTCTTGGTCAGGAGTTGTTGAAGACTGATGCGAGCAAGCCCTTTGACATCTGCATTCAAACTCTGAGGGTCTGAATTTAGGGATATGACATAGAGGTTAAAGTTATTCGTGCGCTTGCATGTTTGGCGAATCAAATCTTCACTTTTATGTGAAGTTGAAGCAGAGGATTGGGTTGATGATGCTACAAGGATGGCATGAAGGAGAAAAAGCAAGAAACACCTTTGAGAGAAAAATGCCATTTTGTGTAGAGAAAATGCTATTTCAATTTCAAAACAGAGAAAAATGATATGTTGATGATGTATTGCTCGGTTTATTTTCTTATTTATAGATAAATGCGAGACTTTCTATCTTCATGGATTTGAATCAAAACATAGCATTTCAATGATTTGTTAATGTGCTTGAATGAATTTAAATGATTTATGAATGTAATCATAAAAGTAATGTTAGGCTTTTTAAATATTTTACTAAATATTCTATCAAATGTCTCATATGGGTGTGAGACTTATATGGCGTGAGTCTCACATCATAGGAGATATTTGATAAAATATTTGAGGCCTCTAGCATTTTTTAAAATGTTAATGTAATTGAATGGATTTAAATGATTTATGAATGTAACCATAAATAACTTTGGGGGTATTTGTTCGGGGTTTTTTGAGCTAATTTATAACTTTTAGTTTTTGAAAAGTTATTTTGGATTGTTTGGTTAAACTTATTGCAAACAGTTTTTGATTCTAATAATTTATTTTAACTCAAAAAAGTTGATTATGAGAAACTATTCATCCTTTCTTTCTGATTATTAAGCTTCTGCTGTGGATATTTTAATTTTTGGTTATACTCTTAGATTTTTTTATTTTTTATTTTTTTAAAAATAGAAAAAGATCCAAATGGATTAGAAATTATTATTATTATTTTTTATGAGAAATGTAGACAAGTAGTGAAAAATAAAAAATAAAAGTTAATTAAAAAAGTTACTTTACAACTTATTTAACAAACACTACCTAACAACTTAAATTTATAATCTAATAATTACACCAAACAGATCAATAACTTTTGATTAAAGTTATAATCTAGAATTTGTTAAATTATAATATATAATCTATTTTAATAGCTACAAACGGAGCCTTTGAATGATTTAAGATGGATTTGAATGGTTTGTGGACCTGTCCGTTTGTAGTGAGAGATAAATGATAGGATTAGATTGGAAGTGAGTGATATGAGGCTCACAAACATTATGTTTATTTTGAAAAATTGTCAAGGGATTTAGAGTCTCAATGAAATCTTTGCAAGTAGGGGATTCGCAATCCCGGAGGGGGGTAGTATTGAAATTTAATATCATTGGATTAAAGGTAAAAACACTATTTTGCCTCTTACTTTATAAGGAGTTTTCTTAGGTGTGTAATTCACAAAAGGTGTAAGTGGGTTGCACATCATGTGCTACTTACACAAAAAGTGTAAGTGTAAGGTGTAAGTATAAGTGTAAGGTGTAAGTGTAAGGTGTAAATGTAAGGTGTAAGGTGTAAGTGAGTTGCACATCATGTGCCACTTACACAAAAGGTGTAAGGTGTAAGGTATAAAAGGTGTAAGTATAAGGTGTAAGTGTAAAGAATAAGGTGTAAGGTGTAAGTTGCACACCATAACCAAACCCACTTTATAAAATTTGCAAAATCACATTTTATATAATGAGAAATTTTATGTAATTTTATAAATTTAATCTCAATTGACAACTAACTAATATCTTACATCATTAACATAATATTCCATCTCACCATATTGATAAAAAAAAACTTAATACTCCATCTCACCATATTAATAATCACATCCAAATAGAGCCTACTATTTTATGAAAAGAAATTTCGTTGGGACTGTTGTAATTTTTAATATATTTTTTTTTTCATCAATTTAATTTTTAGTTTCTTAGAATTTTTTTTTCTAAAAACTAAACCAAACACAATCTTAGGCCTCGTTTGGGAACAGTCTAATTTAGTAACTTTTTTGGCTATTTGACTAAAATATGAGCTAAAAAAAACTAGTATGTTTGGGATGACTTTTTAATTTTTTACGAAAAGATGTGCAAAAAGTAGAGAGAAAAGATAATCTTTGACTTTTTGATATGAGTTGTTAGCTTTTTGATTTTTTTAGTGACTTTTTGACTTTTTGGCTAAAAAAATCACTTGCCAAACGAGGCCTTATAACTAAAAAGGTTTCAGTATTATTCATTAAAAAAAAGATCATTACATTTTAAATAACATGCAGGTGAATAAATACAAAATAAATTATATGATGATTTTATTTTTAAAATGAATCATTTACAAAATATATATATATATATATTTAATTATCCTTATTTAAAATAAAATTTAAAATTTAATATGAAAGGTATCACAATTAAAACGTGACACCAAAGTGACATAGCCCAAATTACACAATGGTATTTTAAAAAGTTAGTAAAAAATAGATTTTTTAATTTTTTTTTTTTTAATGACTCTTTTTTGGTAAAAAAATTGATTCCTTCCGGGTAAAAAATTTAATTTTTTAATTAAAAAATTAAAAAATCAAAAAATTAATTTTTTAACCTCTTGCCAAATGTCCCATAATATAAAACTAAAATTAGGAAGGAGAAAGAGAGAGGGTTTAGACCTAAACGAACCGTATATAATGCCCCATTATCTGTAGATCCTCCCTAACCAAGTTTTTGAGAGAGAGTTTTTAACCTGCGTCTCTTCTCCTCTTCTCTGTTGCTCGATCTATCGATCGATCGATCGATCTCCCTCCCTCCCTCGCGCCTCCCTCTCTTGCAATGGAAAATCGTGCATCAAAAACAATTTATATTTGGTATCAGTATGACGAGGGACCGATTTCATATTCAGTTTTTTCCATCGACACGAGTACTCGCAACGACTGTTCTCACGGAAAAATTCATGAATTCAAACGTGTTGAGCTTCCACAAATCGGAATGGGAATTTTTCCTGTATCTCCCAGCAAGTTTTATCTAATTGGAGGTGGTTGCGAAACTCGTCCTAATATCTTGTCTCGTGATGTTCGCGTGTTCGACACAAGTCGGCGTCGCATCACCACCGCGCCGCCAATGCACGGCGCCAAGTGGGAACCCCTCGTTTTCCCCGCCGTAGGAAAGTTGTACGTCCTCTCCGACGCCTCGTTCTTGGGCCAAAACCCGAGCCCTTGTTTCGAGTCACTCGATCCAATGTCAGGCCAATGGAAAATATGTACCCCGCCTCCATTCTACTACATTAATGATTGTTATTGGTCTTCTGCTCGCAAAATCAATTTTAATTGCAAAATAATCTCTCACGCAGTTGTTGATACCGATACCAAGATCGTTGTTTCAATTCAGAGCAAGGGAAGGTATGGCATTTACTTGTACGATGTGTTGATGGGGATTTGGATTCATGTTGATTCCGGTGACTTTTTGCCTTTTTGTGGGAGAGCTGTGTTCGCTTCCAACAAGTGGTTTGGGATTCCTCTTTTTGACCTTGACAACGACAACACTGTGTTCGAATACGAGTTTTTCAGCGCTGAACAGAGATTTGTTGGTCGACGTGTGCAAGATCTTAAACCTCTCAAACCAACTCTGCTACCCAACTACTATGAGTGTAATGTTTTTGATGAAGCAGCATACTCAGATGCTGACACTGTTGATTTGGATTGTTTGATTGATTTGTACTATGATCACAAGTGTCCATATCCTGATTATGAGTTGCTTGATTTGGGCAATGGATGTCTTTGCCTACTTATGTTTCGTCCTGATGAAGATGCCGAAAGAGAGCCTCATGTGTTGGTGAGCACTTTTCAGGTTATTGAGGAGAAGAAGGGAACTAGTACTAGTGCAAGGCCGACTTCTTATCATCGTTGTGTTCATCAGCGCCGCATCTTGTGTGACTTGAGCGGTGGAGAAGCCACAATTCGCCATAGATCGCATCCTAGTAGTGGTCGCATTGTTACTTTCTGCACTGCATGAACTAGTAGCCCACATAGCTTGTGTTTACATACATGGTTTGGGACAGGGATAATCGAATTTTAGGAATTAGGACTCC
Source organism: Camellia oleifera (assembly GCA_022316695.1). Taxonomy (NCBI): domain Eukaryota; kingdom Viridiplantae; phylum Streptophyta; class Magnoliopsida; order Ericales; family Theaceae; genus Camellia; species Camellia oleifera. The sequence continues at coordinate 2,797,644 of CM039309.1, forward strand.
AAATCTATACAATTCTATATGTGTTTTAAAGTTTCTTGATGTATATATTGAATTAGATTTTATTGGTAATGAAATTCGGAAATATAACTTCTCATGACAAATCAATTTGCAGATTTTTTTTTTTTGAGTAAATACTATCTAGTTTATGCGGTTTTAACGACTCAAAATAACTGTTTGTTCCTTCTTGAGTTGATCAGCCATCAATCAACTATTTGAATTTCTATGTGCATTTTGTTCCTACTATACAGTTAGCAGAAGAATGAATTAGTTGTTCGTTATTACTCATTGATTTATGTATGTGTGCACTGAATACAATTCTCATTCGAGCAATTTATATTACTGTTACTCAATCCATGAAGTTTCACTTAGATATGGAACAAAGATGTTCCGACGATAATAAGAACATTGTTCCGATGACGTGCCCACCAATCCATGGAAAGGAAAATAATCAACGTGTTTTATGTAGAAACAATGTTCTTATTATCATCAGAACATCTCTGTTTTCAGATTCAAATTCATCCAAATCTGTCTTTGATGTATATGTATGTATATATAGCTTTACTTTCTCTTAGGTAAATGCATATTAATGAAATTATTATAAGTTAAATGCAAAATTTCCATCTTCATAAAACAAAGAAAAAAAAAAAAAAAGGGTTAAACTTTTGAACAAACTTTAGGGATTAAGATTTGACTTTGGCGACATGCAGTCGTTGCAATGTTATCCGTTGTAGAACTCACAAGAAGATTGTAGAAACCACAATTGTGTCCATTTTTGACAATTCATATCTCTTTGGTGTTTCTCTCAGCGTAGTTATGCTGAATTTGCTGAGTTCATCACTAAAACATTTATGTCCTCTTAACATGAATTAGCATATTAGAAATATTAATGTAGCAATGAATCTTGATTAGATTTGTTATAAGCTTGGTAAGTTTGTGAATTGAAAAAATTAGAACAAGTGGTTTGGGACCCTGAGAACCATAACACTGTGTTCGCATACAATTTCAATTTCAGCACTGAGCAGAGATTTGTTGATCGACCTATGGAAGATTTTAAACCTGTCAAACCAACTCTGCTACCCAACTATAATGAATGAGTATACTGATTTTGATGAATCATAATTAGATCCTGACTGTGAGTTGCTTGATTTGGGCAATGGATTTCTTTGCCTTCTTATGTTTGTCTAGATGTCTACAAGGTCCCTCTAGTGTTAAAATCTGTTCTCCAATTTAATATGTTAGTAATTAGAGCATTTAGACTCAAAATTGATATTTTAGGGACCAAATTAAAAATAAAATAAAATATAATAAAAAAAGTGGGCCAATGGCTACAAATAGTTCTAGAATCTGTAAGTAATGTCCTTGATGTAGAGCGAGTTTAGAGTTAATTGAATGATTTTTCTTGGTCAAAGATGGTCATGGAACTTTTCATTTCTCTCTTTCCTCTGTCAATTAATTTTTTAGTTTTCTGGATGCTTCTTAATAAAATAAACATTGATAGTGCTTTTTACCAAAATCTAAACCCAAGGTTTGAAATTCACTGTTTCACAAACCTTGAACCTTCTTTCCTTATTTTGGAAATTTACCTCACCACTTCTGATGGCGGTAATACCATATAACTTGACAAGCCAAGGCTGTCTTGCATCAGTTTGTTTTCTCATTTTTTTTTTTAAATGCAGAGGCCACATGATCTAATGTTGTATACAACTTGCAGTTTCTGAAAACCATACCAAGATGTGTGAAGATAGTGGAAGTTGTTCCAAGGGATGGGTTTCAAAATGAGAAGGAGATTGTACCTCCCTCCGTAAAGATTGAGTTGATAAAGATGCTCGTTTCTTCTGGGTTGCCTGTTGTTGGGGCCACTAGTTTTGTTTCGCCAAAATGAGCACCACAGGTAAATTGCGTTCAGTTGTTTTTAAGAGATTATTACTATGTTTATAGCTTGGTAGGTAGCCTTACACCTACTCTCTTTTTCTTCTTTTTCTTTTTTTTTTTTTTTTTGGGAGAGATCAATTTCTGTTACTCGAACTTGCACCGCTGTGCTGGGAGCAGATAGTACTTGACATTGCTCCTGGTAATGATCTCTAATAGTAATCACTAATGTCTTACTTTTATAAGTCTTTAACTATTGACAAACAGATTGGTTGTTGTAATAGGATAACTTTGAAAGTGTGTCCACTACATGTTGGTGTGTGTATGAAGGGTCAGAATCCGACATGTGCAGGACACAAACACGACACCCTAGTAGGTGTGTCCATGCTTCTGAGCTTGCTTGAGCATGAATCTATGAAGTTTTCACCATTCACATTACAGAAAGCTCAACATCAAAGAAATGACCATGAATGGTAATAAATCATAATTAATTGAATCTGCTGTTAGTTTGTACTCTTATTTATTTTTATTTTTTAACCCATGTTTTGACTTCTACTGTTCCTTTTAGTTAGTTTAAGTCCTCTTGTAATACTTATTGGCTTCATTTGATTACAATGCCTTATGAATGAATACCAACTCCAGACATATTATAGTTACAGTTAATGCAATCTGTGGGGTTTCTTTTCTAGATTATAATATTTTCTTTATCTGTCTTTGATAGGAATATATAGCAGTTTGATAAAAGTTGGAGTAAAATATATTCTTTTAAAAGTATCATAATCAAAATTGCATCTAGCAGATGCAAAGGATGTACTCGAGGCAATTCAGTGTGTTAAGGGAGCTAGGTTTTCTGTTTTAACACCTAATCTTAAAGTAAGTTTCCCTTTGCAGCTGACCATTCTGGTGCACTGCAATTTTTAATCTGTCTAGAAAGCATATTCAGTGTTTTGTTTCCCTTTCTTCAGGGTTTTGAGGCAGCTGTTGCAGCTGGAGCTAAGGAAGTGGCCATCTTTGCTGCAGCTTCTGAGTCTTTTTCGAAGTCAAACATAAACTGTAGCATTGAAGATAGCCTTGCTCGATATCGTGATGTTGCGCTTGCTGCTAAAAAGCTCTCAATTCCTGTCCGTGGGTATGTCTTCTGATTCCCTCTTAACTTCTCACCGTTTCATGGAAATATATCTGACATTTTCAGTTTGTTTTTGTCTTGTCTAGTGAGATTTTTGTATGTGTGTGTGAAACATTTGATATTAGGTCATGTGAAGAAACCATAACTCAGATTTAGGCATTGGAATTATAATGAGGTCCCCAACGTTTGATGTTGTATTTTCCAATATTGCATCTATTTAAAAAAAGCAAATTCAAAATCCTAAAACCGCATTTGATAATTGGCTGAAATGTTATCATATTAACATATAAATCTCTTATCATGGGTTTGTTGTGTGCTTACTTCCTATGGCCTTCTATTTATTTTTACATTGAGGAGCTTTTATCTTCTATTAATGCTGTGTCATATGTTAAAATGTTATAAAGGATTATTGCCGTCTCCAATCCATTCATGTATGTGCTGATTATGTGTATAATAGCTGCCCTGTGAGTTGCGATATCCTAATCTAGTTCTGCCTATAAAACCACTTTTCATTCACTAGGCCAATATTGTTAAAATCTGATTGCAGACAGCTATTAAGTGTGTTGCATTTTTTTATCTAAGAAGTTAGTGTGATAAAACTGGATTTTAGTTGCCTTTAATATTCAAATGTTTAAACTTAAAAATATTGGTGTGGTTGTTAGATATTTGCGTTTTTGTTGATTGTTGACTATTTAGCATTTGGAATGGTAGTTGCTTTTATGGCTTTTGGAATTCTTATTAATTTTTTGTAAGTTATTTATTTATTTTTAAATTCTTCCTCTTATTGTTTATAACTCATTAATTTTTGGTTTTGCCTATGTTGGATCTTGAATTATATGTCTATTTTAAATTACTTGTCTTTAATCAACGATGTTTGTCTCAATTTGGTGAAGCCTGCACCTCACTTCGCACCTAGGCCCCAAAAAACCTTGGCGCATCGGCGCACCTCTTACCTTAAACAACTCTAGAACTCTCTCTCTCTCTCTCTCTCTCTCTCTCTCTCTCTCTCTCTCAATATTTGTTTTTGATACTTTGTAGGGTGGTAGCCTGCTATGATTTCCAAAGCTTTGTCAAAATAAGTATATGTATATCTGATTTTTTTTTCTTCCAGTAATATTTCTTGTGTTGTTGGGTGCCCAATTGAAGGAGCAATAGCTCCATCAAAAGTAGCATACGTGGCAAAAGAACTTTTTGATATGGGATGCTTTGAAATTTCCCTTGGTGATACGATTGGTGTTGGTACTCCAGGTAATTCTAAGGTGATTTTTATTTTTTTGTTTAATTTCTACAGTTCATAGAATATGAGAAATCAGTAATGACATACATCTGAAGTATTAGTTTGTTGCTGACAACGTAATTTATCATAAGAGAGCCTGTAAAAAATCTGAGGTTTACTTAGATCTTTCTAATTTCTTGTATGTTCTCATTTGAATTACTATTTCAAAACTTTAATCTGTCATATGCTATGTTTGACTAGTTAGCTGTTGACCAGCCATTCATCTGGTCTGTTTGTGATTTCATACAAATTTTTTTTCTGAGTTTTAGTCCGGGGGATTGAACACCTAAACTAAATTGGATTAACTGGTTCCATATCTGGTTCAACCACTTGATCTGTGAACCAGTCACTGAAATTGGTCAATGTTTGGCATGTGGGTACGGTCATTCTATTTCCACACACCACCTTTTCTCAGTTTACACCATTTTTTTTTGTACGGATATCAATTACTGAACAAAAAAACTCATGGTTCGGATATCAATTACCGAAACCAAAGGTATAGCCGAACCATGGGTTTTTGTTTGGTAATTAATAATTGAACCCTTGTTTTCTTCGGTAGTTGATATCCGATGAAAGGAGGGTGTGAACTGAGAAAAACATGTGTAAATTGATTCTCCCGTGGGTGCAACTTTGCATTTGGCCGCCTGATCCACCAACCTTGTTTGGTATGATGTAACAACTTGGGAACAGTATATTTGAACAAATAATGTGCATGTTTGTTTACTTTTCTGCCTTGTAAAGGATGATAAGATTAATTATAGAATTGAAATAAAATATGTATATTAACTAAAATCTTGTGTTTAATAAGTCCTTCAATTATTTCCTGAATTGTACATATTGTTTTTTTTCCCTCTTTCACTTATTTCTATTTATTTTCCGCTCTTTCTTTTCCCCTACGTACTGCTATTCCAATGCTTGAAGCTGTTGTTGATGTTGTACCTTTGGAGAAGCTCCCTGTTCATTTCCATGACACTTACGGACAAGCTGTTTCAAATATTCTTGTATCACTCCAAGTAAGTCATCTTTTCATGTTAATCCATAGAAACCCAAACCTGTTATGACAGATCAATCACACTTCATATTTCAGGTGATCAAGACTGAAGTTAAACCATCTATTGTGCTTGTATGCACACACTGTTTTTAAAAGTAATTCAGGCCCACCTTTCAACAAGTTTACTATAGGTTTCTCTGGCCAGACATCAATTTACTCTAGTTTCCTTATGTTTTATTTAAAAGTAAAATAAATTCTTTGGATGAACTGTTTTTTGAGCTTTTAGATGTATTGTGCTGCAAAATGGATTACAATTGAATGAATTGTTCTTAGCTAAGGTTTTGACATTTTGTTTCTTGACAGTAGTCAAGAGTCAAGACAAATAGACTTTGAAGTAAATAGTGGAAAAAGTAATTGAATGCATCCTAATAGATAAGTAATAGTCATTAATTGGCTACCTTTGCTAGTTTCCGTCCTGAAATTGAAGTCTTCATTTGAGTGAAAAAGGTGAAAATATTTTCATTTTTTCAGTTTGTCATATATTAAGACTAGAGATCAGTGGTTTCCTCTATCCTACTGCTAATCTAATCCATTCATGACTTGAATTTAATATTTCATTGATCCTCTTTTAGAACTTGATTGATATCCCCTATCTAGTGGCGGTGTCCCTTTGCTGCAATGATTTTTGCATAATGTGGAGGAATATTGAAATTCATCCAAAAGAATATGATCATATTTGTTGATCTGTTTGAATCAAACAGCATTGCATCATTTGTGGTATTGTTTTTGTTTATACCTAACTTAATCGTGATGTAAGTTATATTTTACTAATCCTTGTATAGAATTTGATCATATTCACTTGTTTGATGTCGGTTTCCCACTTTTCTACAATGTTCCTAGCATCCACATCGAAGTTTATCCAAAAAATATAACCATATTTGTTGATCTTTTGTAAGAGTGCATCATTTGAATTGTATAAATTCTTAATAGAGTTTCGTGGTGAATTCATATTTCGTATTAATTTTTTGATGTTGTCTCCGAGGTGGGGATTAGCATTGTAGATTCATCTGTATCGGGTCTTGGAGGTTGCCCATACGCTAAAGGTGCTTCTGGGAATGTTGCGACTGAGGACGACGTTTATATGTTAAATGGGCTCAGAGTTGAGACCAATGTGGATCTTTGAAAGGTCATGTTGGCTGGGGATTTCATCTGTAAACATATGGGCCAGTCCTCTGGTTCAAAGACCGCAATTGCATTGAGCCGAACCACAGCTCATGCTTTCAAGTTATAAGCTACGTGGGACCAATGTACCTTGCTAAAGACATGCATGCACACCAACTTCTCAGTTTTTTGAATTGCCTTGAGCTGTGTTCAGTTTCCATTTTGTGATGGAATGCCTTTCATGGCATTTATGTACCTGAAGTGCAAAAATTTATTCAAAAAAAAAAAAAAAAAAATGTGAAGAGGGAGAGAGAGTGAAGAATAAAGAGGGGTGCCGAGCTTCCGAAGAAGAACAAAGATACTCAGCCATTGCCACCAGGAATCTCTGTCGAGGATGGGCAGAACTTTGACAATGGACCCCTACAATGTCGGTTATTTTCTCTCTTTGACTCACTCCCTCACTTCTTTTACTAGAGAGAGAGAGAGAGAGAGAGAGCAATATTTCAATATGGAGAAAAAGAAAAAAAAAAAGGGCAAATTACAAACACCCCCCTCGAGGTTTGGTAAAAATACAGATTCTCTCCTGAGGTTTGAAAAATTAGAAATTGCCCCATGAGGGTCAAATTTTCATAACAAATTAGGGGAAATTAGGGGGGAATCTGTATGAAAATAAAAACCTCAGGGGATAATTTGTTATAGAAATATAAATCTCAAGGGAAAATTTGTATTTTCACCAAATCTCGAGAGGGGTGTTTGTAATTTGCCCAAAAAAGAAATAGGAAAAGAAATAAAAGCCCATCAAATTTTAAGTACAAAACAGAGCAACATTCAAGTATTTTGAAAGTTGATAAAGAGATATATGCATGATAGAGCATTTATATTTTACAATTAGGAGTGTTAGATTCAATATTCCATTCATTCTTTTTCTTATTACCTATAAGTTTTCTATTTTTTTTTTTGGTTTCTTTTGCCATTACTCTCTCTTCCATTAATTTTATTTGTCTATTTTTTGAGTAATGATGTAGAAGACACTTTGAGTAATGACTTATGATGTAGAAGACATCTAATGAATAGAGAAAAGAAGGCACTTTGTTGCCCATGTAAAGAATTATTTACTGAACTTTCTTGCCAATAACCAATCTAAGACATAAGAATTGCTCTTAGGCAACTAGACCTTCATTGTCAAGACTTATGCTTAAAGGTTCGTTGTGTCATTACACTATCTCCAAAACCATCTGCATGATCATTTTCTGGTTTGATATTTTTTTCCTCTTACTTTAGAATGCAAAAATTTGGAATATTTTAAAGTTGGGCAGCAGATGATGTCTTCAAGTTGATGCTTCCTGCATTTGAGACTATGCCTTTCTTTCTTTGCTTTCCTCTAAGAAGTTAAAATAAAATCCACAAGTTACATCATGTGGATCCTGCGATGTAATTCTAAAATGTACTTTTTTCTTTTATTATCAGAAATATGTTTGATATTTTTTCTACAGTCCAGTATTTATATATAATTGCTTTGATCGTGCGAATTTTGTACTCTGTAACAGAAAAGAGACCGAGTCTGCATTATACTTTTATACTAGAAAATTTTCAATGGAATGCATTTGGCAGTAACTGAATTTCCAAATATTAAAGGCCTGTTTGGTAACTATTTCGTTTTCAATTTTCTGTTTATATTTACAAAATGGTTGTCTTAGATTGTAAATTTGAGGAAAAAAAGTAAACTCAAAAAATGAGTTTACGTTAGTTTTTAAACATAAATTTAAAAATTTGACTAAAGTAAAGGCGTTGGTTGGGTTCATTTGTCCAACCTATATCTAAGTCAATCCAACCTGTTTAATTCTATTTATTAAATGGACAGGTTTTAGTTAAATTGTTTTAAATAAATAACCCGTTTTGACCCTCCCAAACTCACTTATTTGCCACTATTTAGGTTAAGTTGTAGTGTCAATAATCCCAGAACGCCACGTGGATATATTTCAAGTCAATCATCAATTACTTAGCCCCATGTTGTTCCCTCATCTCCAACATAAATCGTGGGCCCCTACCCCTTTCTATCAATCAAATACTCCGAGAATATTGAATAATCACCCTGTAAAATTAAGTGTGGCTTTTGGAAGGATGTTTGAATGGGTTCCCTTTACTTTGTCTCAATTTTTTCACATTTTTATAGAGTGGCTTAGTCTCATTATTGTTCTATTACTTCCATAGCTTGTGCATGAGACTAGAGAAAGAGTTAATACAAAGTTGGAGATTTGGAGAAAAACTCTTGAATCTAAAAGATTCCGGATAAGTAGAACTAAGATAGAGTATATGGAATGTAAATTTAGTAACAGTAACAATGAAAGCAGAGGAGAAGTGAAGATTGAGAACTAAGAACCGCCTAAGAGTGAACATTTTCATTATTTAGGGTCGAATATCACAACAGCGGGGGAGATTAATGTGGATGTAGCCCATAAGATTAAGACAGGATAGTATAAGTGGAGAAGTGCGTTTGGGGTACTGTGCGATAAACGAATACCCACTAGACTTAAAAGTAAGTTCTATAGAATGGCTATTAGACCAGCGATGTTATATGGGATGAAGTGTTGGGCAACCAAGAAACAATATGTAGATAAGATGAGTGTGGCTGAGATGAGAATGCTAAAGTGGATGTGTGGCAAGACTAGACAAGACATAATTAGGAATGAGTGTATTTGGGAATTAGTAAGAGTAGTACCGATAAAAGATAAGTTGAGAGAGAATCGATTAAGGTGGTTTGGTCATATTCAATGGAGACCAACAGAGGTAGTAGTGAAGAGATGTGATGCTGTAACGGTAGATGGAAGTGTTAGGGGACGGGGTAGGCCTAGATTAACGTTGGTTAGCGTTATAAATAGAGATATGGATCTACTTAATTTGACTAACGAAATGGCCTTTGATAGGGCCACATAAAGAAGAAGGATTCATGTAGCTAACCCCATTTGATGGGACTTAAGGCTTGGCTTGGTTTTGTTTGGTTTGGTTTTCTTGAAATTTCAATTTTTCTAGGAATCTCAATGATAGGGAGGTTGTAAAGCTGACATCTTTGTTGTCAAGACTTAATCTTTTTTCTTTGATTCTTCTTTTGGAGGATAAGAGGGTTTGGGCTTTTCATTCATCGAGTATATTTTCTTGCAAGTCTTTTTTTGACAAAATTATTGATAATCCTCAAGTTCCTTAGTTTCTTTTTTGTAAAAGAATTTAGAAGGACAAGGTTAAAATGCAAAGAAGTAAAGGGCAATTTGTCTTTTACAAGCAAAGCCTTCTTGGCATTCCCACATATATTTAGAAAAGATATTCCATTGCTTGATTCTCTTCAATATCCACATCATTAGTGATTTATGTATTTTTTTTTTATAACTTGGTATCTAATTCACATGACTGACTAATCAGGAGATCAATCTCACTATACATTAAGGGGGCTTGATTAAAGTCAGGGCAAAATCCAATATGAACTGACTTCAAAAAATTGTTTGCAGCTTCAGAAGTTTTAGACCTTAAAATGACCACACCCCAGGTCCAGGTCCTTAACTATCAGGCCAAACCCTTCAGGTTTTAAATATGATGAATACTACTAGTGTTGCTTCTTCTTGGAGTAGTGATTCTCACTGCTATTTCTCTTGCTCTTCATGATCCTGAAAACCCATCTTCTCTCATTGAGAATAACATAATAATCTTTGGTGTTCATGATCCTTTCCCAAACCCTAATTGGAAGAGTTGAACAACAATTAATGGTGAAGAAGTATAGGACATGGCCTCCCCCAAAGGTAGTGTGGCAACATAGAGGACCGAAAAGAGTGAGGGGCCACCACTGCCACTAGTGGTAAGAAGATCAACTAGACCACCAAAGATTTTATCACACTGAAATCTCAAATAAAAAATGTAACACACTTAATGGATGTCGGTGATCAGATTTTAACAATATTGGCCTAGTGAATGAAAATTATACAAATAATCTGCAAATACATGAAGGGAATGGAGACGACAATAATCCTTCATAACATTTTAACATATGACATAACATTGCAAAATTGGACACTATTTTATCGAAGATTAAAGCTCCTTAATGTAAAGCTAAGAAGAAGGCAGACACATGAGAAGTATGCACACAACAAACCCATGATAAGATGTTTATACAATAATATGATAACATTTCAGCCAATTATCAAATTTGGTTTTAGGATTTTGAATTTACTTTTTCATTATAATTCCACTACCCAATTCTATATTATGGTTTCTTCACATGACCTAAATAAAAATTTCCAGACAAAAAAAACCACTAGACAAGATGACAGCAAACTGAAAATGTTCGATATATTTCCATGAAAATGTGAGAAGTTAATAGGGAATCACAAGACATACCTAGAGACAGGAATTGAGAGCTTTCTAGCAGCAAGAGCAACATCACGATATCGAGCAAGGCTATCTTCAATGCTACAGTTTATGTTTGACTTTGAAAAAGACTTAGAAACTGCCACAAAGATGGCCACTTACTGTAAGAATAAGTGCTAAAACAGGAAACCTGCCTCCCTCAACTCATTGAATTGCCTCAAGTACCTCATTTGTATCCCCTAGCTGCAATTTTGATTTTGATACTTTTCAAAGCGTGTGTTTTACTTTAATTTTTTATCAAACTGCTCTATTCTTATAAAAAACGGATAAAACAGCACTACAATCTAGAAAAGAAAACCCACAGATTGTATTTAACTATAACTATATTATGTCTGAAGTTGGCATTCATTCATAAGGCATTGTAATCAAATGAAGGCAATAAGTATTACAAGAGGACTTAAACTAACTAATATGATCACTAGAAGTCAAAACATGAGTTTAAAAATAATAAAAAAGAAAGAAAGAAAGAAAGAATGAAAGCATGAGAGAAAGAAAAAGATTACAAACTAATAGCAGATACAATAATTGTGACTTATTACCATTCATCGTCATCTCTTTGATGTTGAGCTTTCTGTACTGTGAATGGTGAAAATTTCATAGGTTCATGCTCAAGCAAGCTCAGGAGGATGGACACACCTACTAGGGTGTTGTATTTGTGTCTTATACATGTCAAATATTGAGACCCTTCATACACACACCGACACGTATTGGACACACTTTCAAAGTTATCCTATCACAACAACCAATTTGTTTGTCAATACTTGAGGCTTATAAAAGTAAGACAATAGAACTTATTATTAGAGGTTACGACCAGGAGCAACGTCAAGTGCTATCTGCTCCCAGCACAGCAGTGCAAGTTCGAGTAACAGAAAATTGTCTCTCCACAAAAAAAAAAGAAAAAGAAAAAAGAAGAGGGGAGGGGGGGGGGGGGGGGGGGGGGGGTTTAAGGCTACCTACCTACCTATAAACATAGTGGTCATCTCTTGAAAACAACTGACTGTAACTTACCTGTGGTACCCATTTTTGGCCAGACAAGCAACCCAGAAGAAACAAGCATTTTTATGAACTCAACTTTTATGGAGGGAGGTACAATCTCCTCATTTTGCAATCCATCCCTTGGACCAACTTCCACTATCTTCACATATCTTGGCATTGTTGTCAGAAATTGCAAGTCGTATACAACATTAGATCACATCGCCCTCTACACTGAAAAAAAAAAAAGGGAGAACAAACTAATGCAAGACAGCCGTGGCTTGTCAAGTTCTATGACACTACTGCCATCAGAAGTGGTGAGCTAAATTTCCAAAATAAGGAAAGAATGTTCAGAATTTGTAAAATAGTGAATTACAAACATTGGGTTTAGATTTTGTAGAAAGCACTATCAATGTAGATTATTTTATTAAGAAGCATCCAGTAAACTAGAAAGAAAATTAACAGAGGAAAGAGAGAAACGAAAAGTTCCATGACCATCTTTGACCAAGACAAATTATTCAACTAACTCTAAGATCTCTTTACATCAAGGACATCACTTATAGATTCTAGAAGACCTTGCAGGCAAAAAAATAGCTTTCTAAAATTACACCCTAATACCTTGTTCAGTTCTTCTCAACTTGCAATGATGTTATTGACCTAATGTAATCCTTGTGCACTAGCTTTTTCCTTCAAGTTTTCCCTGCATCATAAACCTTTAATTTGTGCAGTAGCCTAGGATTTGAAACACTGGTTTAAATCATAAAGTTTCAACTCAAGTTGAAGCTTTATTCACATCAAAATTAACTTGCTAGATAATTTTATTTATGCAATGAATAATAAACAATGAAACCACATTAGAAAAGTTGAAGATAGCTTAACTACACAAACCTTATTTGTTCGCCCGCTTGTGCCATTATCATTACAATTGGAGCTATAATGATGATTTAGCCTATATAAAGCATCAGGGAGAGTTCCAACCATTCCAAGTACTTGATTTAAGAAACTTCTCCATGGTAGACTCAATAGTGATCATAACTATTTAACTTTCACATTTGAATATCACAAGATGAGAAAGAATACCATAAAAATATAAATAAAGAATGAAAGAACAATGAAATAAGGCACACCCATAGGTATGATGACCAACTCACCCTCCTTCTATTGTTTACTAGAGATTATACTCTAATGAAATTATGAAATGGACTTTTCTTAGGTGTGCCTTGCATATGGTATGCAAGGCATTTACACCCTTTCTATTTTGCATTTACACCTTTTATGTATTGGGTTATACGATATTTTTTTGAAAGTTTACACATTGGTGACCTGCTAAACGGATCCTTTGCAGGTAAATTAATTAAATAATATAATATATTAATAATTGGCGTAAGGGAAAAGGTGTAAACTTCAGAAAATGGTGCAAGGGGTTTTGACGAAAAGGTATAAACTGGTGTAAACCTTCAGAAAATGGTGCAAGTGTTTTGACGAAAAGGTGTAAGGGAAAAGGTGTAAACTTCAGAAAATGGTGCAAGGGGTTTTGTCGAAAAGGTATAAACTTTCAGAAGAGGGTGTAAACCTTCAGAAAATGGTGCAAGTGTTTTGACGAAAAGGTATAAATGCAAGGGGTTTTGACGAAAAGGTATAAACTTTCAGAAATGGGTGCAAACCTTCAGAAAATGGTGCAAGTGTTTTGACGAAAATGTATAAACTTTCAAAAATGGGTGTAAACTTTCACAAAATGGTGTAAGTATTTTGACGAAAAGGTATAAGTTTAGAAATTTTTTCAGAAAAGGTGTAATGTTTCAGAAAAAGTGTAAAATTTAGTTTATTGTAAATTTTATCGACAAATAACAGGTTAGTCGCTAAAGGTTTGAAATTTTATTACCATCGGCCCCCATCTTCTCTGTTTCCCACCAACACTTTCTCTGTTCTCTCTCACACGCACACAGAATAGTCACCACCAATCTTGATCCCCGCTGACCACCCAAGCGTCGGTGGCCTCCGGTGCTCACTGCCGTCTGACATCGCCACCTCCATGGCCACCGCCACCGCCACCGCCGCTGCCACAAATCAAAGGTTTTTTTCTCTCTTCCTATCGATCTTGGTCTCTCTCTGTCGATGTCGGTCTCTCTCTGTCGATCCCTGTCTATCTCGGTCTGTCTCCAGTGATCTTGGTCTGTTTGTGTCCATGTGGGTCTCTTCTCTGTCGATCTCTGTCAATTTCGGTCCCTCTCTGTCGATCTCGGTCTGGCTGTCCCTGTCGATCACTGTCCATCTAGGTCTCTATGTCTGTCGATCTCAGTTTATCTCTCTCTCTCTGTCCCTTGCTCTATATTAAAAACGGTTCTCTTTTACATTGACATACTTGGTTGGATTTGGACTTGGAGTCGCTATTCCAAGCCCTCCCAAACTCGTCTTCTCTGAAACGGACTTCTACTGAGAGAAAGACCAAGTCCTCCGAAACGCCTTTCTCTCTCACATTGCCATTATTTGAACAAGACAAATACAATTTGATTGGATTTTAGGAACTTCCACGTTTTGTGAAAAAACAGAACTTACATGTTTTGCGAAGTTACTTACATCTCTTGTGAAAACACTTACACTATTTGTGGAAGGTTACACATTTGTGAAATAATTTATTTTGTAAAATTTACACCTTTTCGTTAAAATACTTACACTTTTTTGTGAGAAGTTACTACTTTTGCAAAGAATGTTTTTAAAACAATTTACACCTTTTATTGGAACTTATACCTTTTCTGAGAACAGAACTTACACTTTTTGTCAAATAACTTACATCTTGTGTGAAAAAATTTACACCTATGGAAAATATATTTTCATAAAGTTTACATCTTTTGTTAAAAACTTAAATGTTTTCTGAAAGTTTACACTTTTTGGTGGAAATAATTACACCTTTTATGAGAAGTTACTCTGTTTGTGAAACATTTTTTTCCAGAAAATATGCACCTTTCATTAGAACTTACACCTTTTGTGACATAACTTACATCTTTTTTGAAAATGTTTACACCTTTTATGGAAATGTGAATTATATTTTCTATAAAATTTACACCTTTAATGGGAAGTTACACCATTTGTGACATAACTTCCCTCTTTTGTGAAACCACATACAAGTTTTTGAAAATATACACCTTTTATGGAAAGAATATTTGCATAAAATTAATACATTTTGTTAAAAACATAAACCTTTTTTGAATGGTTACACTTTTTTGTGGGAATACTTACTCCTTTTCTGAATGGTTATTGTAGATGAGCCCGAACGTCCCGGGAAAATCCCGTTTTGTTCATTGGGCTTACTACAGTTCGGACTCAATGTCACGGTTTTGAATCTAATCTCACAAAGTGCAATGCAAGATCGATAAATCACCAAAGAGTCCAAATCCGGCAAATCATTTTGAAAAACTATTTTTTAGAAAGAAGTGCCAAACATGGACTGCTTTGCCAGATACAGAGTCGCCACCTAAATGTTTTTATTTTGGAAAATTTAGGAAACCCTGACTTGTGCCTAGGGCCACGTGTCCGTTATTACCAAAGTTGCCTTGGCTCGGAAACTTGGGTACGAGAGGGGAAGGTCATGCAATGAGCACCCCCGCTCACTCGATCAAAGATCAGCCACTACTAAACTTGATATCTTGTTTTTAAAAACACATGCGTTCTTATTCCGGTTATTAGCTTAGAATTACTATGTTATGCGCATGGCAAACAAGTATAGACTGGATCGCCTAAGTTGGAACAAAACATCTCATGTCTGTTTTTGAAAGCGGTTTGCTACTCGCAAGTAGGCTAAAATACGGATTTTGCCACCCTCAAGTGGGCTTAGAAAAACATGGTGATTTGCCACTCTCAAGTGGGCTTAAAACTCGCAATCAATGAATTGTTCTAATTCAAGTAACCCAGTTTTCACCCACAGGCATTCAGACAGTTATATCACATAAGCAGTTAGCCTCATGGTAAGCATGCTATCATAGCAGTCACTCACACACATGCAAGGATGCTAAAGCATAAACACTTACCGAGTACTCTGAGCCAAAACAAAAGCTATGTTAGAAATCAATGCATGATCCTAGCTATGTCAAGAATGCCTAATGCAACACATACAAAATGCAATTGAGATAGACTCGACTATTCTAAAATGTCATGTAAAATGCAATTTGATACATGTATTCAAACAGGAATTGAAATACAATGCAGTTAGTATGATGCGCCGAGCCTGGTGCATGTAAGACAGATGAATGAATGCAAACATGTGAGCATAAGGATGCTAATTGAAACATGCCCTAAAACTAACCATCGTAAGTTAGTAAATAAAAGAGAGAAAGAAATGGGGATTGGAAGACATGCATCACACACACGCACACTTATTACAAAATCCGCTCTCTCGACGGAGGGTCCGAATAAATAATACAGAACCAGCTAGCTAATCTAATTAAACTAGTTATTACACGATGAAATGAATAACAAGTTACAACTACTTATTACACAACATTAACTACGTAAGCAATCTAAATGAGCATGCAAACTAAATGAATGTGGGCTGCCCCGGCTCTGCTTTGAATGACAAAGGATGCATGCATGCTTGAATTGCCTTGTTCGGAAATCCCTCACGACGCCCTGACTTGCCTCTATTTGCAATTGACCTCAGAACATTGCACAAAGCTCCAGAAGGCTGAAACTCCACCCTGGGAATCTGTGGGAAGGCTGCCGACTAGCTATTGGCCTTGGAGACCACCTGCCAACCACTTTTGTGGTGAAAAACCAAAAAAAGTGGTCGGCCAGCCACTAAATCTGGTCGGCCGACCAGTTTTTGGTTTTCTGCAACAGAAGGCAAGAGAGAGAGATGGCAAAGTATTCACATAAGCTCAAGGGAAAGTAGTCATTGACCCTCGAGCCACCAATCACGCATCTCGATGCATGATGGCCGAGGAGTCGAATTGCACGACTCAATGTGAAATGAATGCACATACAAGCACCTAAAGCCAACAACTCCGTCATGGGTTGTCAAGAGTGTCGGCGACTGGGAATCGAGGCACGTTTCATCATTTCAAGCATGAAACGTCCCTCGTTCCCCGTGTTTGGACTAACCCCTATTCCAAACGCAATGCAACAAACAAGGCATGCACCAATACAACTCTAGCATGCAATCTTAATGCAATGCAACTAAGTCATGCAAACATGCAAGGGATAACATGCGAACATGCGACTAGCATACACATTGCTATGAACTAACAATGGCATACTCAATGCACATGACACTTAGCATACACAATGCATATAGAACCTAACATACACAATGAGATAAACAAGGCATGCACAATGCAATGATCAATCATGCGACAACATGGCATACTCAATGCTATGAACTACAATGGCATACTTAATGCAAAATGGACTTAAACCAAAATGGATGGGCCTCAGCCACACCCAAATCAATGGCCAATAGATGATGGAAATAAGGCATCAAAACACATACGATCATGTACAATGCAACGGCCCCAAGTCTAAGGCACAAAACACAAATTTCCAAACGCATTGAAAGGATGAAATGTGGAGTGCAATGAAACATGTTTCAGCTCTAAAATGGCATACAAAATGACTTCGAATTATGCAAACAACTCATGTAATGCGTCTTGAATGACTCAAGCATCGAAACTAGTGAAGTGTAT
The DNA here is from genome assembly GCA_022316695.1 of Camellia oleifera. NCBI lineage: Eukaryota > Viridiplantae > Streptophyta > Magnoliopsida > Ericales > Theaceae > Camellia > Camellia oleifera. The sequence goes on from CM039309.1 coordinate 2,815,127, forward strand.
TACACAATAGGCATGCAAGGCAATGCTCAAATGGCCAAACCAACTCCAAACAGACCCTATGCAGGCCCAAAACAGTAGCAAAATGAGTTGGGATAATGGCTTGAAAGGCACAAAAATGAAGCTCATGCAATGGCTCACAAAATAGGGTATAAAAGCACAACTCTCAAGGACACTTAAAGAGTGGAAAACATGGAAGTATGACAGCCCTATATGCTCTGAAATATCATGCGCAATAATTCCAAAACATGAAAATACCACAAGTTAAGCATGCAAGGGACTTCAAAACTCGAAGCTAGTCAAGGCTATTACACTACAAGCATGCATGCAAAGCATCTTTCGACCAAGAGGCCTCAAAATAGAGCTAAGGCAGCCCAAAATATGAACAAAATCAGGTTGGAGCATAGCCAAAATATGCTAGAATAGAGGGCCAAAACATCATGCATTCTAAGCTAGTAAACATGATTTACACTACAAGCATATGAAGCATGTGAGAGGCTACCAAACCAGCTGAAAACAGAGTCATGGCATGCCAAATGATGACCAAAAACCCACCAAAATATGACCAATACATGCAAGAATGACATGCTACTTTGATAAGCCACAAAAGGGATTACTCTACACATGCAAGAGGCAAACCCAAGGTGACCAAACCAGCCATAGATAGAGTCTAGGCAGGCCCTAAAAGTCACCAAAAAGTGCCTGAACCGAGCCTTGAAAGTATGAAAACATATGCTCCTTTGATAGGCCAAAAATGCAAGCAAACAAGATCAAAAGGGAGAGGGTCACCCCTCTCTGATTTAGGGCCTGAAAACCACATGCCAACCACTGAAAATCCACTGAATTTCAATGGCTAAGAGGCCATGTAAGGGTTAACACAAAGGCCTTATGGCATGGCACAAAATAAGGCCAAATAAAGCATGCAAGAGGGTAGAAGACCCTCAATACCCAAGAGGCCTTAAACAAACATTTTCAGCAACTTAAAACAAGACTTTTTTCAGTTGAAAACAAAGCCCAAATAAGCATGCAAATATGGCTAAGAGAGTGATCAAAATATAGCTAAAAAAGAGGGAAAGGAGGTTACCCTTGAAGCTCAGCAAAACCAGCAAATTTTCTGAGCTAAAACCAACTCTTGAGCTCCCTCAAGACCCTCCAGCAACTCAGCTATAAGGTAAGAGAGGTTGTGTGCACAAGTGTGAAGCAAAACAACAATATAAAGAGAGAAAGAGAGAGATATATGGAGAGATATATGCTCAAGCCTTAGGAAATTTTTCTAAACCTTTGGAATGGAGAGGGAGGGCCTCTCTTATAAAAAAACAAAGGGTTCAAAGGGTTCAAGCTTCTTGGAGAAGCTAGAACTTGGATGCAATCCCTCCATATACGTGTATGGAGGATACAGTCTGTGCCCTCTAGCTGGCACAGCTGACATCCATTCAGTCAGACAAAACAAGAGGAAACCTGCTGACCAGAAAAGGTGGTCGGCCGACCACCCAAAGTGGTTTCCCAAAAAAAAAAGTGGTCGGCCAGGGTAAATGGTGGTTTCCACACTGAAAGCAAGCCAATGGTGGGGTGGGAAACCAAAAAATGTGGCCCAAACACCAAGAAAACCAGTTTCCCGACCAAAAAATCGGTTGGTGGGGAGAAAAGTGGTTTCCAAGGAGAAAGCTAGTCTCCCACCCTTGTACCACCTTCCAAACAAGGAAAACAAGATTCGTGCCAAGAACGAACCAACACGGATGCAAAACGAGAGTTCGAGAGGCAAGACGCGCGGCCGGGGGCTTCGAAAACTGGCTGTTGAGTACAAAAAGTGGCGTATGACCACAAAAGTGGTCTCTTGGACCACAGTTGTCCCTCTAGACCAGAGGAAACAAGGGGGTGTCCAAAAAAAGTGCAAACGTGAGCAATGTTAAGCGGGTCCCGAACAGGCGCACGACCGCGGCTCCGAAAAATCGAAAACTAGTCTCCAAACGGGAACAGTGGCCTACGACTACGAAAAGTAGGCTACGACCACTGAGAGAGGTCTGCAAGGACCCCCTCCCCTTCCGGGGAAGAGGAATAACAAGACTTAGTCCGCAGACCGAGTCAAAGTACAAGGAGTCCCGAGTCCGGAGGTGAGGCTCTTAGCCCAAGAACTTCGATAACCTCGAAATGAGCACAACTATGCGCAATCACCAGGAGGCGCTCAATCGATG
>CM039309.1:2817815-3117048 GCA_022316695.1 Camellia oleifera
GATGGTGGGACAACCAGAAGAGGAGGCCTCCGTCCGGGAAACATACGAAACTGAGAAATACACTCCTGACCTCATCATGGGCGTCAAGACGTGGCGTGCTTGTGCATACTTCTCCTACCAACTTGGCCAACCATTGGGAGCAATTGGAATTGTTAGAGGAAGTGCAAAGGGAGGAGGAAGAGGAAAAGGAAAAGGAAAAGGAAAAATACGCGGAAGTGGAGTTCAAGCCACTGAGGTTGGGGATATGCAATTCTGCATTGATAGTAAAACAAATAGTGGAGTTGACGACATCAGTTCACCTATGGATGTTAACGGTGTGGATAAGGTGAACAAGGTACAAATACTACCTTTAATGCCTCACAAGTTCTGAATACCCAATTCATGCCCACATCAATAATGTGAATCATTAATTTTACAATCATATGTGTTGTATTGTACTAGTTGTCAAACAATTGCATGTTTGCAGTTATGATTGCTGGCATATGTTTGTACACATTTCTAACAAACTCTGCACCAAACATCACAAGTTGGGAAAACTCTGAGGTTCATAGTTTATACATCATTTCACGTTCTTTTTTATGACTACCGACCTTGTAATGTAAGCTTCAATTTTTTTTTATGAAATGTGTAGTGTTAGTTGGCTGTTTATTTTTGTAGGACTCGTTCAGGATGTTGGACAGCGAAGGGTTGTTATCGGTGGAGGAACAAAAACTTCTCGACTATTTGACGATAGCAAAAATGAAATGTATTGTTTCATTTAGTACTTGTAAATTTTAAATGATAGTCCACTGTGAAATAACTATCGTTCTAAGGATCATTATTGTTTGTAGGGACATTGTTGTTTCCATGAATCTTCATGGACGGGCATGTGAAGTTGGTACCCGGTGTGACATGCGCACGCTTAAACCAGGGTCGTGACTATCCGACACTGTAAGTGTTGGCTGCGCACGTATGAATCTGTGTTTTTTAGTACCCCTGAACTCAGAAACCTTTCTAATTAACTTGCCTTGTGTCTTGTATACAATGTTCCAGCCAATCAACTTGGTGGTGGTGCAATTGACTAATCGACAGAGGGATTTACACAATGACGGGAGACATATTGATTGGTTCTTTCCCGTATATCTGTCGGCAAGTAAGTGTTTAAAGCTACGTTGTGTTTTGTGTATGACATATTTTGACTAATGTTTCCGTCAATGACCTTTATGCATTACACATGCAGACTTTGATTCTAAATAAAGATACGCAACCTTTGCACCATGAAAATATCGTCACATCATTTTTCGAACATGACAGATACGCTGGTGCGATTGATGCATGCCAGAGGGTAATATCAATGTTCATCCCGTTATATTAAAACGAAAATATGAAAGCCATTACATGTTTACATGGCCTCTAAACAAGGTCTTCTCTTGTGTTTGCGTGTAGATTTACATGCCTTTCAATTACAGAGGAGTGCATTGGTTGTGTGTTATAATTGATATGGTGGACCGTGTAGCCTACCTATTTGACTCGTTCCCATCCAATTGACCGAACAAAAGGAAGCTAAATGCGGCTAAAATTTTGGTATGTCCTTCTGGTGCATTTCTCAACACTACAACAAACTTGAACATCCTTTACATAAACCAACTTCAACCTTGTGGAACAGGTTCAAACTATGCACAACTTGCTGCAATTACAGTTTGGAAATGATTATGTTACAGACATGCGTAGCTTCCACCTCCGCATGTTAGATGAGAGGCCAGTACAACAACTGGACGAGTAATCCACAATCCCTCCCTCACATTAATGTGTATGCTGCATGACTGACTTACGAACCTACTGACATTGATGACAAATTAAATGTGAAATTAGTTTTGTAGCACGTTGACTGTGGGATGTTCGTCATCACATTCATGCAACAACCTGATTTAAGCCCCGGTCCACATAAGGTACATTCTACCGCTTCATTTCCATTTGTCAATCAAATCCTTCCTTGTATGTCCTGCAATTTTAACTGATTTGTCTTATGATTTTTCTGTACAAAGTTCCATTCCTCTGTGCGTCATAAGTTGTTGGTTGACATCGTTATGGATGTCAATAATGCAAAGATCGCAGAGTACCGGGAGTACCTTCATATGAGCAATGCCACAAGCATTATTTTAATATGGATGTTAATTATGGTTCCCCAGTATTGTTTTTGCTGGACGATGTAAAGATGGACTAACTGCAAAGTGCAAGTCAAATGTAAACATGGATCAAACATGTCGATGTGGCTTCTGTTTTAGTACTATTTTGTTTATGCATGTTTCTTGTTCGGATGAATGCGACTGAAACAAATATAATTTACGACTGTTTTTTTTACTCATATTTGGAGGAATGTACTTGCTGCCCAATTTGTCAGCATAACTTTGATGTCGCAATTGTAATAAAAAAACAATTTGAACTTTTTAAAAATAAATAAAAACTAATATAATTACAAAATGAATTTATAATAAATTTTTTTTATTGGCTGCTGTCTTAGTTGTATTTTTTATTTGTTACCGAAATGAATTTATAATTTAATTACAAAAAAGAAAAAATTAATTTTCAGAAATGAAACCAACCACATTATGAATGAAAACTCAATACTCTTTGTAGGTAAGTTATATATCAGCCCATTAGCACATATGACTCCAGCCAAAACAAAAAATGCAACGTCTTACAGGGAAGGTTAAAAAAAAAAAAAAAAAAATCTACATATCTGCTGCATCATCAGCAGCGTCTTCTGAAGAGTTGTCTGTACTGTCTGATTGACTGTTCTCATCCATTGTCTTATCAGACTTTGCTTCCTCCGCTGCCAATTTCTCATCGGTCAGCCAATCAACGTTCTGCTTCATAGCGCCGACTTGCCGCTCCAAACTTGACAACCGTGTATCCATTTCATTCAGCCTTTTATAGATATCTTGTAACTGCTGCAATACAGGAGCAACATGTGCTTCAACAATAGCTTCAATCTTGTTCGAATCAGACATTTTGTAGGAATATGTGTATGGTTTATTTTACTGATTACTTTTTTAAAGAAATGTACAGATTCATAATATTACACAACACTATGCTGTAAGTATTTGTAAGATATGGTACATGACTTGTATGTTTTCAGAAGACCTCATGCATTGTGACATATATTGTATTAATTTCTCAAATTGGCCAAATTCATCTTTCACAAATTCGTTCCTTTTTGCATACACCAAGTCATCCATTTAGTACCCCTGATCGTCCATTATTTGGCATTTCTAACACACATGCATTGTACCTTCCATCAGTACTATCCCACTGTCATTGATTTCCACACCAACAGTTTATCATACATTCACATTCGTCATTTGTATTTGTGCCCCAACCCAATTTTTGGTCTACCCCAACCCAATTACATGTCTACTCATCCATAAAGCTTAGCAAAATTCCTCTTATCAGATACATATGCCTTTCCAACTACACCGAACCTATTAAATGAAATATTCAAAATAATTAATTTGCTTTTACTCAGTTTGGGTAGGTGTTGCCACCAAACAACAATAAGTGTGTTCACATCTTTAAACCTACCACCAACGTATTAATGACTACGGGTTTAAGGTAATTTAACATTTATAACCAACCACAAAAAATTTTGCAACCAGTGTTGTTTCCTTTGCATTTGGGTTTGTTTTTGCGTCCATATATTCTTCGTGAACCAGTGAAAACAAAGTTGGACTCAATCAAGAGCCTTCACACCTATGAATGCACACCGCGGTAAACGCGGTCGTGGACAATCAGTTGCAAGGGCTGACATCTCCCGACCGAAGTCACCAGAATTGGATTATGCAGGTAGGTATATCGATTCCTTCGGTGATCGATGTTTCTTTGAAATAGGGTTCCCACTGTGGAGTTTTGAACCTGTACGAGATTACAATTGCACCCCAATACAAGATGCTAGCCTGGGGAAGTATTTTGGAATTCCAGTTTCACTGTTTGCCAAATGAGTTCAGTGTGAACATCACTGTCGATGTGTTTTTGTCAAGGTTATTAAAGCCCGATCGGTTGAAATGCAGCGGCAATTCCCTCATGTCAGCGAGTCCCAAGTTAGGCATCGTTTGCAAAGTGAGATTGATCAAATGACTCGTCAATTCATTAGGCACTCATGCATAGAGGAAGCAAAGGCAGAGTCGAAGATACATTGATCGAACCCGGCATTTGCGATCAAGGCTATAATGGAGGATCCTGCACTGGTGTCGGACCCTGACCTTTTAGATTACTCAGACTCCGAGGTTGTTGATTTAAGTGAGGATTAGGAGACCTGGACATGTGTATGACATAGTAAGCGTAGTGTTGTAAGATGCCATCATGGTTCGAAAAAATACGACTTAGAAACTAACAAACCGTCAAACTCTGCTAACCATTTCAACGGTGTATGGGTTAATGTCTTCATCATTTCCGCTTTGTTGAAGGTATTTTTTTGGGTCACCGTTATTGACTGAAAGTTGTCTTATGATTTTTGTTGGTACGATGACAAGGTAATTTTTTTGTAATGTCATTGACCGATATCAGAAGTTATCATTAACCTATGTTTTATTGATTACATCATGTTTTGTGAATCGTTGAATATGGACAATAAGGTTTAAGTGTCAGAATCATTGAATGGAATCACAAGCTGTAATTGCAAAAAAAAATTATGCACGACCGGCCAATGGTCTCATACACTCTAACATCAATATGGGCACAAATGTTTTGTTTTTTCAAACACAACGGTTGTATGGAAGCATATCCTGCGGGGTCAACCTGTGCATTAGCAATTTTTCTCCCATTGTGCATTGTTATGAACTAATCAACTCCCCTTCAAACAAAAAAATATACAATAGACCATTCAGAAACAGAGTATTGATATTCATTAATGAAGAAGTCAGCATAATGGTGAAGAAATGTACCACGCATTCTATATATTAAACTTGCTAACAGATAATAGTTGAGGCCACAGATAAGTGACAAACAGATACTAGTTGACAGATAACAGATCTGCCAAATCTGTTCATTACAAACAAACGTGCAACAGATAACAGAAGTTGTTCATTACAACCAAAATTCATGCACCCAGATAATAGAACCTGCAACAGATAATAGGCCACAGATAAGTGACAAAGCACCCACAAAATTCAGTCATCCACAAAGCATCCACAAAATGAATCCACATAGCATCCACAAAATTCATCCACAGATCTACCAAATAGCATCCACAAAGCTCTAATAATGAGACCAATGTTTCCCAAAATTCATTCCATAATAAAATTATAAGTTACATCATAATAACTTATAAAATTCATTATGTACATTCATTCCATAATAAAATTCATTCCACAAAGCTATTAAGTAAGTTACATAAGTTACATCATAATAAAATTCATTCCATAAACATTAGTTACATCATGAAGTACAATACAACCAAAACTGGTACAAACTTCCATTCAATTTTCCAAAATACAATAAAGTACAAAAGTTACATGATCAAGTACAAAATGATAGAAAATATAATGAAATACACCATCGCTTTGATATTATTTTCTATCATTTCAAGCCTTCAACCATGGTCATTTTCCAAGTCATTAAGCCTCGTCCTTACATCGTTAAAGTCTTCTACTGTTATAGCATCACAAGCTCTACTGTTGGAACGGATTCTGGATGTAACTTCTTCATCATCTTCATCCACAAACTTGAAGTAATTACAATGGGGAGTGGTACTTTACAATGCATGACAATCAGTTAGTTGAATACGACAAATATTAATGTGACTACTAAAGGATTAAAATTTCTAATACATACTTACATATTTTGATGGGCAAACAAAGAACAAACGCCATTCATTTCCATTCTCATTGGTTCTTATAATATGTATGGCAGCAGTTCTTCCACAATTGCACAGCCTCGGTTGTAATCTTATGTTGCTAATGTTAAAAGAAGAAGCCATTTTTTAAATCTGCATACATGACAAATTTGTAGTGCTCTGCTATGCTTGTGTTTGATGGGGTTAATAGCAGTTCTATTTGAATTTGAGGGACAGAGTGTGTCTTTACAGAAAACATCTATTTGTTCAAACTGCCATGTTTAATAGCATTTGAACAGAGGTTACACAGACTAAACTGTTAATAGCATTTGAACAAACATGGTAGTTCAATGTCAGTCATTTTCTTCAGTTTCAAACATAACATTTGTGATTAATTACACACATGTTACACACATAGCATTTTCAAACTGAACAAACATGGCAGTTTTACAAACATATCAGTTCAATGTCAATTCAATTATCAATCACACATGTTACACAACTATTATCAACAAATCATACTGAAGTGAAATGATTATGGGCAGATTGTTGGAGAGTGTGATTCAACTAATAGTTATCAAACTGAAATAGTTATCAACAAATCACACATGTGATTTTCAACAAAGCACACTGAAATACTTATCAATAAATCAGTAATAGTTATGAACATTTCAGTTCAGTTTGATAATAATTATCAATGTTGATAATAGTTAATTCAATTCACACAGCTAACATATTAGTTGATAGCAGTTCATTACAACAAATCATACGTGATTGATAACAAATACACCAAAATTCAATTATCAATCACACATTGAAAATTACAAAACTATATGCATTTGTTCAACTAATTATCAATCTGCATAATCATACTATGTTCTGCAAAGATGTGATCATTTCATTTTATGTTCGATCACTTTCTGCATAATCATACTACGTTCTGCAAAATTTATACTTTAACTCTAAAAGGTAAATGCATATATATTCCTCACAATATGTTCCACATTTATCAATCATACCATTTATCTATCTGAATAACAGTAATTTTCAAAGCCCTAATTTTCGAAGCCCTAATTTTCGAAGCCCTAATTTTGAATGAGTAATTTTGAATGCCCTAATTTTGGAAGCCCTAATTTCCAAAGTTCAAATCTATTTTGTTAATCACAACCTTAACTTTTTGATTTCAGTGTTTGGAGGACGAACCTGGTTCATCTATGGCCTGAAAACCCACGTTCTCCTCAACAAATTCCTTCGCTAGAGTCGATGGTGGTCGCGGTGGAGCTATGGTTCGCGAAGCAGAGAAAATGAGGGCTACAACGGTGGGTTGGGTTTACGAGTGGGTCACCGTTGGGATTGGTCGCCGGTCAGGCTGGGTTCGGTGGAGGAGGAGTGAGTGTAAGAGTGAGAGTGAGAGTGAGAGTGAGATTGAGGTGTATACTCTGTATAACCTGTATAGAGCGGGAAAATGAAAAATTTTATTTCTTTATTTTAATTTTTAGTCAAAAAGCCAAAAATTCACTAAAAAAATAAAAAAACCAACAACTCATACAGAAAAGTCAAAGATTTTCTTATCCCACCCCTTTTTGCACATCTTTTCGTGAAAAAGCCAAAAAGTCTTCCCAAACATACTAGTTTTTTCTAGCTCATATTTTAGCCAAATAGCCAAAAATTTTCTAAATCAGCCTGTTCCCAAACGAGGCCAGTCTCCACTTTAGTCATGACGCAGGCAGCGAGAGAACATTGAACTGACAACAAATGTTGTAGTGAGAGGGCAATATTAGTATAGGTAACTATAAGGGGTGGGATTGCTACTGAGGGAATTATTAGTCAGGGGACTGACAGTGATGGGACTATAAGTAATATTGTCATGGTTTAGGGCTGGTTTGGCATGTCTTTAAGAAGACAAAAAGTAAAAAAAGTTACTGAACAAGCTAAAAAGTTACCACTAGACACAAATTAAAAATTTAAAAAACAAAAATTGCTTGATGCAAATTGCAAGTAATAATGTATGACACAGTGATTGGTCTATCCCGGTACAAATTACACATGAGTGCACAACAAAATTACACAGGACAGTGTTGTTCGGTCCGTGGGAGCTTATCACAGGTCCCATTTTGATAATCTTAACCATTCAATGTGTAAAGCTCGTTGAGTACTATATGTCTATTAAAAATCATGTTCATCGGATATCGCTAACTATATGATCAAATCAGTTTTGTATAAAAATAAGGATGGTGTTATAGTTAACGGTTGAAAGAAAACTACTCCGATTAGATAGCTATCGATATCCGATCAACGTGATTTTTTATAAGTATGCAGTACTCGACGAGATCTACACATTTAACGATTCAGGTTATCAGAACGGGTCCCGTGATGGCCCCCACGGGCCGAATAACACTGTCCAATGCAATGGACAATATTTGTGTATTCGGAATATGTTGGGATTATGATACCCTCCATAGATGGGATTAGTAGTCCCCGATGGAAGATGGTATTAGAAAACCAATCCCTTCGATATACAAGTAGATATGCTGGGTTGGCCCCTGTTATCCTATGTAATGTACTTACTGTACTTCCAGTCTTGAACGAAATTAATTTACGCCTCGTTTCGCATGTAACAGTTTTACCTTAATAAGCCAACAAGCACTACAAAGCACCAACAACCCTAATAATATGTGTAATAACCAAAGTTAATAGTATAATAATAGGTATACGAAAGTAATTATTTTTGCACATTATGACGTGGTGCCTCTAACTCCTATCTGTGAAAATAAAATTAACTATTACTAACCCACTACTTATTACTGTGAAGAAGTATTTTGTTATAATTCTATCGCTAATATTCTAGTTACATCCACAATGGATGTGTTACTGTATTTGTTACTGTCAAATGTTAATTTTTGGCCAACGAAGTTTCTTGTTTGGTGATGTAGTGCAGCGGCTAAGGGCAGCGTTACTGACCATAATTAGTGTGCAATGTTAGATTGCCTATTAACAGTAGCTACCGTTTTAATCGTTGGGGGAGAGGCAGGGAAATGCTGGGCGAAAACTCTCCCGGACATTAATAGGACAGTCCCACCGGACGTCCACTACGACAATTTCTGTACTAGTCGCTAAACTACAATTTCTTTTTTTGGGGGTTTTTTGTACTTGTTCGCAAATTTTTGCCACCTGCAATTTTTTTTTAACTGAAATTAATTATATACATTTGTTTATTACATATATATGTATATACACACACACACACATATATATATATTTACAATTTCTGTCAGACACGAATCTTAATACACCCTTTAATCCATCCATTGTATCATCATTCACACAGTTTGCCCTCTTTGTTTGGATTGCATAAGCAGGGATTGTAATCCACCAGACTGTTAGTCGTGCGATACATTGTCCGTCGACCAGTCGGTTCGGGTGTGTTTGTATCGTATGCTTGTTTACTCATCGGATTAGATGCCTAGATTGGAGTATTTGTAGTGAATCAAATGTTTGGTTCGATGGACTGGATAAGGATAAATTACCAATTTATATTGAATTTATAATACTAAATTTGTAATCTATAATTCATAATTGAACAACACAAAAAAATTTAATTTATAGGGCCATACGAAATTTAATTTTTAATTTATAGGCCAAAAATTTAATTTAACGTTACCCTACCTTACGCTACGCCTCCTTTGTGAAAAATAAACAAAAAAAAAAAAAAAAAAAAATCAACAAAAATAATTAATAAGATAAAATAGCACGTCAAACCTATAATCAGTACAAATTTCCTGTCACAAACATCATATCTAACTACAACAAAATCTATTATCTTTCAAAACACAAAAAAATAAATTTAAAAATATGAAAATACTAAAATAACATACTAAAATAGCAACTTCCTGACCACCTTAGGGCTGGTTTGGCATGTTTAAAAAAAGTCAAAGAGTGAAAAAGTCACTACTTTTATTTAAATCACATCATCTTATTTAAGTCATATCACATCTCTAACACATCAATTCAACCCCAACCCAAACGAAACCCATATTTCATAAAAAGTCAAAAAGTACACTTATTTAGATTATCCCAAATAGTTTTCGTTTCCCAAATATTTAGTGTCACGTACGTTTCCGTTTCCCTTCCAAATTTGGAACAAAAACAAACGGTCTTGGTTGAGCAATGTAGCCAGTTTTTTATTTCTCTGCATGAATGTAAGTTGCGTATGGGTGCTCTTGGGTTGAATGCCCGATGTGGCCCTGCTTGAAGTGTGCGTATTGTTTGTTGTTTCTGGCTTCCTTGCAAGCTTTCATGTTGGTCGTTTGTCCAAAATCCTTCGCGAAGGTGGTACCAAATGACTGGCTATTCTCGTCGGTGCAAACGAAGTTGTAGTGATGTTATGTTGTTTTGCTTGCATACAAAGTTGTTGCACTTCTAGTTCTTTATATGTGTAATGTCATGCCAATTTTCTATATTGGTGTTGGTTGATGTAGTTTTTGGTATTACTAACTAACTTGATGCACTAACCCAGATAGACTACGTCTAGGCACGGAGGCACGACCGGCCCAGGGGGGTCACGTGCCCCTAACTTTTTTGGATAACTCTGCCTTTGTCGTGAACAACTATTAACAGGAACTACACCCTTTCTGCACTTGTTTGTGAACTTGTATATCATAACTATTGTCCGAGAATGTGTCAAATTTGGGGAAGTATGCATGTTATTCGTGGATTGACCTCATATCATTTTGCATTATAGCCGCCGTACGTGGCCACTATTAAGATTTTATACAAGGGCTTTATTACTTCAATTTTTTGTTGTTCGCTGTAACGACAATGTTCATCGCAGGGGAGATGCAGTTGATGGTGCTCTAGTTTGCTGACAAAAAGAATGATTACTTGCTGGCAAGTAGCCAACCCAAAGACTGTAACGCCATTGCCTGGGGCCCCCAATTAGGCTGACAAATTGGGTCTACCGGAAAACATTGTGACACCAACGTACCCCTGGTAATGAGTTTAGTCTTTAATTTATGCCGCACTTGCTCAAATAAAGCTTGACCATTATATGTGCAAGCATTGAAGTGTTCAATACTATTTACATGAGATTACCATAAAACGAGTACAACATATGGCCAATTAATTTTCGTAAAACAGTGGCATGCAATAGGTGTATAAATTAACGACAACATATCATACTTGAACAATAAATGAAAAGTACAACTCATACAGTGTATGTATGACTGAATGGTCCGTTCATTGTAAGTTGTTAACAGTGAATTTCGTTTTGCTACAATTTGGGAGTAACGTTCTTTCTGCATCCTTATCAATATTGCATGAAATTCTTTGCAGGAATTATCGTAATTGGATATTGACAATATGTCAGACAATGCGAAGCAACTGTGAGTTTATGTTGTTCACTATTTCATACAATTAGGTTTGCAAGGATGTTTCCTGTACGTACTAAATTCCACGGTCTGTTTGTGTAGGACATATTATGGCGGTTTGTACTGTCATCAGGAGGTTGTGCGATTTGAGTTTCACACATTTGCGATAGCCACAAATTGCATCATGAATTTCGTGTAATGGATTAAAACTCTGTCCATTTCTTAGCAGAATATGTGCACATACGGCACATGCCGTGTATTCTGCGGAGAGAAATTGTGAAATCCATAACTGACTCAGTTATACTAAACCACTTCAGTTAATAATTTTCGGTCACAACGAAAAATGACATTACCAATTTCACGAAAATGGCACAACTTTTGAAATGACAAGGCAAGATTGACTGCCTTTAAAGTTAACTGACAAAGATGATAGAATGCACAAAACGTACATACCACCGATGCAATTTGGCCTTCAATAAAATTTCATTTACACTGATATTTGTTACAGGCAAAGGAAAACATTAAAGCCAAGTGGCGAAGGTTCACAAATCAAAACGGTTGACATTAACGAGCCCCCTCGTCGAAAGCGGCCAGTTGGACCATTTATTTTTTACAGGTTCAATCCGTGTCCTTCCAAGCGGCTCACAGTATGAATCCCTCTCGTCAGAAACGGCTGACAGTATTTTTGCACAATTGTGCATTACGTATTTTGTACTCATAGTTTGCGCCTGTGCAAATTTCACTTTGTACTCACAAGAAATTAAAATTTTAGAGACCAAAAATAAGGGCCAAAATAATTTCTTACAAACCTAATTGTTGTTGCAGAAATCATGTGGTTATTATATTTTTAGCAACGAAAATTGGACATTACTGATGCATTATTATGTAGTTGGGACCAAATTTGTTTGTGTCACAAAGGAAACCAAATTTGTTTGTATCACAAATTGGTCCCTGAATGTCAATGGTTGCGATTTGTGTACATAAATGTATATATATCCATCCATATCTAACATATACTTACGCCGAAATTCACAATGGTTGCAACTACCAACAATTTAAGGAAAGACAAGAAGCAGACAACCCCAGACCGAAAATGGTTAGTGTGTTGACATGTACTAAGTAGAGTACAGTGATGGAAACACGTGACTTCTGTGATAGCAAAGTATGGACTTCTGTTCCATGCACACGGCAGTCATGTGCTTCTATTGTGTCGCATTCAGCGATTTCCAGCAGTCATAGACGCCATATTGCATGTTCTTATAAACTCCGATTATTTGTAAAAGTCCATGTCCGTTTTTATTTCAAATGTGTGCGAAATAGTAATTTGTTTGTGCAATCATATGTAAATATCATAAAATGTGCACACATTGCGAGTGATACAACTTGTAGTGACAATTATTTTGGACTTACAGTTTTTATTTGTCTTGTATGTGTGTCATGTTGGTGTAACACTTACAGAGTAGAAAGGATATTGGGGAAAGGTGGAAGGAACTCCGTTGTGATGAGAAGAAGAGGTTTCAGGACATGGCTAAGGCAAGTGCCAAGGAACTGGGCGAAGAAGTTGCAAATAAATCTACAAAGGTACTTACGTACTCAATGTTTTCGTAACTGCATTTGGAGAGGACCTGCTATCGACACAATGTTGGTTAAATTTTTATATTAATGTTCACGTCAATAACATTACAGAGTAAAATGCAAGTCCGCATATCACTGAAGGCAATTGTTGATATCGTGAACCGGTGTAACGAAGCACAGAAGGAGGCAGTCATTGATATTGGGTTCGATGGCCTCCTCGGGTTAAAGTGTACCCATATAGATCACAACTTGTGCCAATGGTTGGTACAGAACTTCGATCCCAACACATGTTCATTGACTGTTCATGGCCGTCACTTGAGTCTCACCTGTGAGGAAGTGCATGTCTTACTGGGTATACGATCAGATGGCAATGATGTGCGGTTCACTGGTTCAATAGATGCATATCCCAATATCTACGAAAAGGTTGGAGCTGTTAAGTGAGTCATTCATTTGAACCAGTTGAGAGTTTATCTGACTGAGAGTGATGGTGCGGACGACGAGTTTCAGCGGAAGTTTGCGTTGTACGTGTTGGGGGCCATGTTGTGTCCTACCACAATGACCGCCTTAAACCTGTCGTTCGTTCATGCCGTGAAGGACGTGACTGGTGTGCAGGCATGTAATTGGGCAAAGTTGACACTGCAATTCCTTGTCAAAGGTGTTCGGAAGCATAAGATGAAAGGTCAGCGCAAGGCAACTGGATGTGTTTTCCTTCTAATAGTAACGTAATCAACTGTTGTTTGTTTGTACCATGCCGATTACATATTTCATCCATTGCTGTGCATCTGGTTCAATAAAATGGCAGTCGTTGCGAAATACAAACTTACCTGTTATTGAACAGCATGACAAATATACTTGTACGGGCCACATTTTTGTAACCAGAAAGAGCTTATCTTTTTAACCGGAAAGCTGCATGGGGATTCTGCCATCGAGACACATAAACACATAGATATGATTGTGTTGTAAGTTGTATGCATTGTTAACAAATACATATTATTTTGCTCGAAACTGTATACTAAATATCTTTTCCCCCTTATAATGCAGCTATTTTACTTGGATCGTTTTGCCCCTCTCTGTAAGAGTATGTTGGCTACTACACGCTCCATCTCTCGGCTAAATGATAGGGTTGCTACTGAAATATGGGAGACGCGATGACGTATGGGAAGGAAACAAATGTTGGAGCAACATGAGCTAATAAACCCATTCGTTGTGCACATTTGACAGCATTGCCCCACCTGTGTTATGGAAACAATGACAGACTGAATTTGTGTTCCTATGACTAGGTGACAAGCAGTGACAAACAGTGACCCATTCCTTAGCGTATGCCATATTTTCACTTTGTCCCTCCCTATTTACTCTCAAATACTTGAACTTTTGTGGGAAAAACATGAAGTTTCCATCTGGACAATATTGTAGCCTTACAAATTCAATTTTATGTACTACTTCCGTTATCAAATGAATTTTGGTTAAGCCCTGAAGTCAGATTTTTGGCAAAACTTGAAGATTTTGGTTTTTTAACATTGTAAAAAGGTCAAAACATTGTCGTTCAGTTATTGTTAGTTAGTTTGTAATTGAAAGTTTGTCTTTGTTTATCTAAATGAGAAAAAGTCAAGTGGTAAACATGGGATTGACTGTGAAGTTTTTATCCACACCAGATGAGCATCATTTACAACAAATTCTTTGTTCATTTCAAACAAATGGAGTAATTAATTTTTATTAGATATATTTAATATGTAAGTGTGTACACATACGTTGTGTGCAACATAAGAAAGCGAACCGAAAACTTTACGATTCACAGTTGAGATCGATTAACGATTCAGTACATTACCATTTTCATTCATGATTTGAATCCCGATTTGACAACTATGTTAGGTAGAGTTTCATCCAACAATAGAGGAAAGCAACGACATTGATGACACAATCGACGCACACCATGTCAATAACAAACAGAAACCACAGATTAAAGAAGTACGTTTGAGCAAGGTTGAGTCTGACATTGGTGAACTGAAGGAAACCATGAAGCAAGTGCTTCATAGCAATGCGGAAATAAGGGACATGTTGCTCAATTTCTGAGGGAAGAAAGTTGTTCACAATGCAAAGGTAAGCAAAAGCAATCAGTACACATGCTTCACACAGTTCACAGAGGTTACTTGAAGATGAAATATTGTAGTAAGTTAATGTATGTGTTTGTGTGATTAGGTGGAGTCGACTAAAAGAAATTGTAACATTAACATATCCTCCAGCATTAGTGAACTCAAAGGAATGCTGAAGGAACTGGTTGCAGCTATATTGTCTGGGAAACAACCGTTTAATGAACAGACACATGTTGCTGAAATGAAGCAAATGATGCAGCAAGTGCTGGAAGGTTTATCAGAAATAGCACAATTGCCTCACGTAGAGGAAAAGGGTGTTGACCCTAGCATGGGAGTCGAGTTGCATAACAGTGGCGTGGTCTTCCCAAATTATTATGGTATCCCAAATGAGGGTAATCTTCAAGATTTACAGGGGGTGGATTGGGTGGACAATAATGTGAATGGAATGTTGTCCAATGAGATAATTGATATACACGTTGGACAGTTGCATACCGTCCAAGAAGTTGGGGACACGCACAACAACCGTGGCCTTGCCTTGGAGGAAGCATATGCAAGCGAAGAAAACAAATCTCATTCGGTTCACTTTCTAGCCATCAAGAACATTGCAAAAGAGAGTTTATCTTCCTTTGATGATTTGTAAACCTTGCCTCCAATGCGAGGAGAAGCAGACAATGTGCATCCTTCTGCTGGTAAGCTTACCCAAACATTAGGAGCGGGACAAATTGTAACAGGTAGACGAAAGGGAAGAGGAAGAGGAAGAAGAAGAGGAAGAGGAAGAGGTGTTGAAGCCACAGACGTAGGGGATATACATTCGTGCAACGATAGCAAAATAAGTACTCGACTTACTGCAAAAAAATTCCCAAGTCGCCGCATCACTTCACCTTTCGTATGTTTCATTACCAATTGATGCCGACAGCATTAGTGATCATAATTGAACCATTATTTGTGTTGTATTTTAATAGTTGTCATTCTAGTGCAAGTTTGCACTAACAAATGTTGTACAATTGTCTTATAGATTTTGGACAAAGTCCTGTCCAAACTGCACAGGTTGGAGAAGCGGTTCCGTTCAGAGGTTAGACATCGCTTTACCAATTTTAGATGCATAAGGATGTGTTATGTATTTTGTAAATTTATTTTCTAAATAGTGTTCAGTTAGTTAATTGTTTATATTAATAGGAGGAGTTGATGTTACTTGATTGTTTATATTGATAGAAGGACTTGATGACACTGGAGAGCAGAGAGATTTTATCAGCGGCCGAGCACAAAGTTTTGACTTTGTACTTGACGACAGAAAAAATGAAAGGTACGGATGAGTTTAGTACTCGCAATTAACCTGTTCCGTAGTATTTGTGAAATAAGTTTGAATTCCACAATTTTCATTTGTCGTGCTATGTTTATTTGATTTTTGTAGCTATTAGTTCTTTAATTTTTCATTCTGTATGATTTTGATGGGTTTATCTATGTCGTATGTAGGATTTTCTTTGAATTTAATGCAGTGGCCTAGGGAAAGATCACTGGCTAAATTTCCTGTCTGAAGTTTTCTTCTTTTGGTCTTATCCTGCACACATGTAGCTATTGGGAAAATTGCAAATCACTGATATTTTCACAAAATATTTACAAATTCATAGAAAACTTTATAATTTTAATTATGAAACTTAATAAAGTTTACCAATGATTTGTAAATTTTTTTGAAAACTTATACTGAAGTGCAATTTCCTCTAGCTATTTTCTTCTAGTTAGCTTACATTTGCCATTTTGATCATTTTTGGATATTGTTGGCTCCAGTTTGTAAAATACATGTGGTTTTTTTTTTTTTTTTTTTTTAACTTCCTCACCTGTAAATGAGCATTTTAATTTTCACACATTATTTTAGCAAATACTATTGGGCATGTCATAAGTTGTAATATCTAAAACTTTTTATTTTATTTTTTTTTAAAAAAAAAAACCTTAAAACTAATCTTAATTGGATTGGAGAGTAGCATAATCAGGAATATCTGCCATAGTTCTACAACAGAAAAAACTAATCTTATGTTGTAAAGTTAAGCCAGATACGTTTAAGTTTTACTAGGCTGTAGGTTGCTTCTTAATGGTTCATGGATACGTTTAATGTAGGGACATTGTCGTGTCTATGAAAATCGTGAAATGCCTTGCGAATGTGCTACGCGACGTGACATGTGCACGCTTAAACTAGGGGCATGGCTATCCGACACTGTAAGTCGTAGCACTTGACAATGTTATTTCCACTATATTTACATGATGGACATTTCCATGTAGGGACATTGTTATTTCGTATTACATTTAAACAAATTGCAAACCTTATTTCGCACGTTGCCTCGTCTGTTACAATGTTCCAGCCAATCAACTTGGTCGTGGTTCAATTGACTAACGGATAGCGGCAAGTACACAAAGATGGGAGGCATACTGCGTGGTTCTTTCCAGTATATCTGTCGGTAAGTAAGTGTTTTAGGTCAGTTGTGTATTGTAGAAGACATATTTTTAAAAAACTTTGGCTAACTGAACTTTACACACCAAGCATGCAGACTTTGATACTATATCAAAAAACTCAACCTCTGAACCATGAAAATATCGTCAAATCATATTTTGGACATAACAGATATACTGGGGTGCTTGATGCATGTCAGAAGGTAATATGAATGTCCATCCCATTGAAGCGAGTAGATTTAATATGAACGTCGGTAATATGAATGTCGATCCCATTTACATGAATGTCAATGTAAATATGAAAGTGCGTACATGTTCGCATGCCCTCTAAACAATGTCTTCACTTGTGTTTATGTATAGATTTACATGCCTTTCAATTATAGAGGAGTACATTGGTTGTGCCTAAAAATAGATATGGTAGACCATGTGGCGTACTTATTTGACTCATTGGCATCCGCCACACTGGACACCAACAAGCTGAACACGGCAAAAATGTTGGTATGTCGTGCTGAATTTCACAAATCTACTTCCACATTGTCACATCCTTCACATAAACTAACCGTCTCATTCTGTAACAGGTTCAAACAATGCATGCCTTACTGCAACTACAGCTTGGAAATGAATATGTTGTAGACGTGCGTACCTTTGACGTCCGCATGTTAGAAAAAAGGCCATTACAACAGCTGGACGAGTAATCCACAAACCCTGCAGTCACATTGACTTGACTCCTGAATGACTCATTTAACGAACCTGCTTATATTTATGAGAAATTGAATGCTACATTTCATTTGTAGTACTTTTGACTGTGGGATGTTTGTGATCAAGTACATGCAGCAGCTTGATATATCCAGCGGTCCACACAAGGTACATTCTACTGCTTCATTTCCAATTGCGAAATAAATCCGTTTATTTCGTACCTCTGTAACTGTACCTGATTTGTGTTATTCATTTTCTCTACAAAGTTTCATCCTTCTGTGCGTCAGAAGTTGGTGCTTGACTTCGTTATGGATGTGAATAATTCAAAGATCGGCGAGTATCTTTCGTGCATGTGATTGATTGCAATTACAACAAATAGGGCAGCAATTTTATCAAGGCCTGCCAGTTTTCAGAGAGTAATTTCAATGTCGAACCACAACTGGATTACTGCATCAGCTTGTCATGACAACTTTTTAGGTCGCAGCTGTGATAATACTAATTTCCGACGCGTATTGATTGTACACATAATTCCAATGTTTGAGACTGGAACAAACAACGAAAATTAGTAATGTTTGTTTGCTTTTATCGTGGCCTGTACGTAATGTGATACATATAATTCCAATGTTATGGGTATAGAACAAACAATGCAATGTGATATTTGCCCAAATGAATATAGTAATGTTTGTCCAATGCAATGTGATATTTGTCCAACAAACAATGCAAGTTGAAAGTAGTAATGTTTGTTCGCTTTTACCACATGAATTATGTTTGTTCACTTTTTTTGAATGCCATAATTTTGTCCAAAACAAAGCAAAAAAAATCCCACAGAACAAACAAATAGCAGTGACTATAACGCACCAACAGGGGTCCACCTGTCCACAGGAATTCATGTGGTAAACAAACTGCTGTAATTCTCTTATCGAACCACCTTACTATTATGTTTCCAACTGTCCCTACACATTGTGGACTTCACATCTTCAGGTCAAGCTCTGTATTCTACCAATGACCGTTTCTGCAATCTACCCAGTTAGTCCATACAATATCTTCGTAACTGCTGCACCATGTGGGCCCTCACCTGCAGTTAAACTAAACCCCTTTCATATGTGTAACTGATGGACTCTGACGCTGACTTTCGCACATGTCATGTTGTGGTTGATCCACTTGTGAACAGGCACAAACAAGTACAAATTTTAAACTGCAAACGTGCCACAAATTTTAAACTACAAAC
The DNA here is from genome assembly GCA_022316695.1 of Camellia oleifera. Lineage (NCBI taxonomy): Eukaryota > Viridiplantae > Streptophyta > Magnoliopsida > Ericales > Theaceae > Camellia > Camellia oleifera. The sequence continues at coordinate 2,837,022 of CM039309.1, forward strand.
AATGTCATGTTGCATACTGCCTAGTTGTTTCCAGTATATCGGTCGGTAAGTAAATGTTTTATGTCAGTTGTGTATTGTAGATGACATATTTTCAGAAATATTTGGCTGATTGACTTTACACACTAAACATGTAGACTTTGATACTAAATAAAAATACTAAACATCTGTACATGACAGATATACTGGTGTGAAGAAGTATGACATCCTTTACATAAACGAATCCTTGGAAGGGTAACCACATAGAAGATATATAAACGGAAGATATGTGAAGAAGTATTATCCAACCATGTGGGAAACTTTGAAGCGGAGTTGATTACTTCATAACAATGCACAAACGGAGAAAAATTGCACAAAAAAAAAAAAAAAAAAAACCCATACAACAGACCATTCAAAAACAGAGTATTGATATTCATTAATGAACAAGTCTGCATAATGGTCTGAAAGATAGCACGCATTCTGTGCAATACAAAAGAATACATATATAAACTAGTCTAGGATTTGGGGAAAAGAATGGCTAGAACACCTTATTCTGATTGAGCATCTGCCAGCATGGCTTGGGCTTGGTCCAACTCAGCTTTAGTTGTCTGAATTGATGCGGGACGATGTCTAATTTGGGAGAGCATCATCCTTGCTTCTTGATTAAGCTGGTCATGTTGCTGCTGCAGATGAGCCTTTCTTTGCCGGACAGAGGCAAGTTCTACCATGAGTTTGGTTTCCTCAAGTTCAAGTGCTGAGTGTTGCTCAAGAATGGCTGCAAAGGTTTACTGGCTGAGTTTGAGTGAAGTAGATATGGTGTGGGCTTTGTTTAGGAAATCTTTTTTGGTTTGAATATCCTTCGCACAAGTCTGAACCATCTCTGAAAGGGTTGGCCATTCCGTGATGATCTTGGCCAATTGCTTTAGTTGAATGGGGTTAAAAGGATTAGGGAAGAGGTTTAGAACAGCAGAAAGACAGGCCAAGGTTTTATCAGGTTTGTGGAGAATGATTTCTTCAACTGGGGTGTTAATGAGGTTGATGAAGGTGGTTAAGGTTTGTTGAGTTTCAGCATGAAAGAGATGTAGCCTTTGAGGCAATGGGGATATTTCGTCTCGATGTTGTTGAAGAATAGAAAGTTCGGCTCAAATATCCTGACATGGAACGATGGCCTGTGAACATTAATAGTTTGGTGAGAATATATGCTTGCAAGTAATAAAGAGTAAATAGGATGAGGTTGAAAATGGTAGTACCTGTCCTGATAAAGTGCGTGCAGATGGTTGGCCTTGTTCGGCTGTGGTTGTGTAGCAGGAGGAGTTGTTTCGGGTACTGATGAAATGGCAGCATCAGCAACTTCCGGCTCTTTTTCTGGTTCTGGTAAGAGGGGAAAGTCATGAGGACCTTCAAGTTCTTTCTCAGACATTGGTCGTGGAGATGAGTCATGTATTATGTCCATCCCTGTAAATTGGAGAAGAATACTAGTTACTTAAAGAGAAGTTTTTTTTTTTTGAAACGAACACTCACATTTGTATTTCTATTTACCTTGGTTGTTGTGAACTTCTGGTTGAGGGGATTTTGTATTGTCATCTGTTGGAGAGGATTGGCTGTTGATTGAAATGTCAAAATCAATTCTCTCTGATTCTTTGTTTGAAGTTTGGGAATTTGAGGAGTTGGATGGTGATGGTTGAGGGCTAAAGACAAAAGGGACAATAATAGGCTTAGTGCCCCTTGGGTAATCAACCTCCATCGGGACAGCCCCAACTGTGAAATCCCTGAGAGCAATAGAAGGAGGTTCTAGCTGTGAAGGATTGTGTGATGCAGATTGTGTAGATTGTTACGGCGAAGACTGTGAAGGAGGTTGTAAGGAAGTTTGTTGAGATACTTGAGGTGGTGGTGGAGTTGGTTCTACAGTGGGTTCTCTGGGTACATTGGTGATGGGACTAGGAATTGGATCAATGTGTTGAGGAGAAGTTGAAGGATGTTGTGATGCAGATTGTGTAGATTGCTGTGGCGAAGACTGTGAAGCAGGTTGTAAGGAAGTTTGTTGACATGCTTCAGGTGGTGGTGGAGTTGGTTGTAGAGTGGGTTCTCTGGGTACATTGTTGATGGGATTGGGAATTGGATGAATGTGTTGAGGAGAAGTGGAAGGATCCTCATCATCAGCAACAGTAAGGAGTAATCTCTTTCTTTTTCTCTGCACAAAAGTAAGTGATCAGTCGGGCGTGAATGGAAATTGAGATGATGTAAATATGTAAAGTGAAGGCATACTTGGTAGAGTTGCCCTGAAGGATTTGATGTTGTTTTGCCAACCATTTGGCTGAGAGGGATATCCCAATCACTTAGGTCTGTACTTAGAGCAGGAGCAGTGGAAGGCTCTTCTCTCTTCTTCCCCGTGACCTCTGTCTCGACAGGGGTACGGGTGGTAGTTCCTCTCTGTGCTTGTGTCTGCAAGGCTGCAAAAGAGTCTCCCATTAATTTCGGAACTGAGGGGGTGTTTGTCTGAGTAGTTGGATCCATTGGAGCCTTGCCTTTATGTTGGTCCCTAACCAATGGTTCAGCAGTAGGCCCAATTTTGGCTGTCAAAGGTCAAACAAGTTAGTGTTGTAAAGAGAAAAAAAGAGAGGCATGAGACAGTCAGGGATATGCAGTATATGAAGGAAGGATACCTGTAGCCTTAAGCTTGGAAGGCGAGGATATGGGGCCCTTATTATCAATACAAGTATCGTGAAGGTAGGTTTCAAGTGGCTTGCAGAAAATAATGGCAGTCATAAGTCCCCACCAATGGTCAAAACCAGTGGAGCAGTCCGAAGCAGGATTGAAGAAGAAGGGGCTAAAATCTTGGAAAAGTTTGGTGTTCTCTGTCAATAGATTCAGCTTGCCTAGGATCTTTAAAGTAGATTCTGGACCCAATCTCCTCATGGATGGTTGGGTGGAAATAAGGATAAGGGATACCCTGGGAAAGACCTAATTGCCTGGACCATTGATTGGGACAGTATGTCTCAAAACTGCAGTTGGACAACTTGGTGGAGGATATGGAACAACCAACCAAGACATGTCTAGAGGTGAGAATGTGTCTCCAAGTCTCATTTTGTTCTTGGACTTGCTCATTGTGTAAATCACAAGGGTCTGTGAAGAGGAAGCGAAGTTTACTGGAGGAGAATTGAAAGTTTTGAAATGGCATGTACAAGTTAGAAGGTCTCTTCGAAGGAAGGTTGTAAAACATGGTAAGATGATTTTTGAAAGTGAGGATGGGTTGGCTATTATAAGTGAGCAATTGCTCAGCATAGGAGTGGAAAACTGGTTTCAAGGTGTTAGCTGGTGGGGTTGTGCCTCAGGGAAATAGGCATATAACCAGGCCTGGAAGAGCCAGAAGGGGCCACCACAGTTGCCAGAAATCTTCTTGTTGACAAAGGAAAATAGGGCCTTGTAAAAGGTGGCAAGAAGATAAGGGGCTAAAGCCATAAGTTGGCCATCTTGCATATACAAGGCAAAGGGGAGGTATTCCTTTGTGATCTTGTACCCAGGGACACAAAAAAGAAACTCACAAAGCCAAAGTAAGTAAAAAGCAGTTCTTTCTTTGTCCTGGACAGGGGAACCAGGCTTGCCTTCGTATTTTTGGGCAAAATCTATATAGCACATGTCAGTGTTTAAAGTAAAGGTCACTTTTGGAGGCTTAAGGAGAGCATGAATTGGATTGCCCAAGATTGGGAGACCAGTCAAGTGAGCTATATCTAAGATGGTAGGGGAAATCATACCAAAATTGAGGGGTAGGGAGTTACAAGATTGCGACCAAAAGCATGCAGCAGCAGCAATAAGCCCTTTGTCCATGTCATAATTTTTAGTCGACAGTCTAATTGCTTCACTAATGTCCTGGTGCTTCCATACTTCAGCGTCATGACCTTCAATTCTCCTGGCCCAGCTTCGCCAAACAGAGTCTGGTGACCTCCACGATCTGAGTGGGTTTTTGCTGACATTCTAGTTAGTCCACTTAAGTCTAGGTTGGTTGAGAAGAAGGTTCTCACCATTACCAAGGAGATAGTATGGAGCTAGCTCATCTGGGAAGAAAGATGTGAAGGTAGGGCCTAGCGTAACCTTAGCGACAGAGCTTGTGCTGGGTAATAGGGTAACACCTAATTTTAAAGGAGCAATACGTTCTCTGATAGGGTTTGGGAAGTGGAGTAGGTCTTCATTGTTGTCCTCAGATGGAGATGGTTGAGATTTTTTGGGCGCCATGGCTTAGGGTTGTGTTGTGCTGTGGTTTTGAATGACAATGCTTGAGAAGAAGGAGTCCACTCTAAGGAGTTCGAATAAGAGGGAAATGAAGTTGAAGTGGCTGAGGGTTTTGTGGTACTGTGGTTTTGAACGGCAATGCTTGAGAAGGAGTGCACTCCGAGGAGTTCGAATCAGAGGGAAATGAAGTTAAAGTGGTTTGAAGTTGAAAAGGTGGGTCTTTTATAGCTTATGATGGGACCAGTATATTTAAATGCTCTCATATTGGGCTGTAGTTTATGTTTGTTTTGGGCCCGTATTAAGAAATTTGCTATTCGACTTATCTCTTGGGCTTAAGGGAATAAATCCTATGTCAAGTACAAATTGGGCCCAACTGGCAAGTTTGGTGAAGGTTAAATCATATGATATATAACTTGAACAAGGGTGCCATTGTTTGCACCAAGTTTTGCCAGTCCTTGTCGACAGATGGTCCACTTAATAGAGGACACATGGCCTAGTCTGAAGGAATGTCCAGCAGTTGAAAGTGGGTTGTCTGTATGTGGGTCATGTAGAAATGATGGGGTAGTTTTTAGCACCAGTCATGGAGTTGGTGGGCACTTTCAAGAGGAAGCATGAGACAAAGTAGGAGCCTTGCTCTGTCGACAGAAGTTCCAAACGGTTGGTTGCCATGAAATAAACTGAAGAAAATGGAGATCGACAGATAGAAGTGGAGGTTTAGTACACTTGGGTTTTCATATCCCTATACTGTTTTTGTGGCCCATCATTGCATGATCTCACACGTCTACACCATAACTGCCACTGTAACTGCCCCCCTGACTTCGAATCTTCAAACTCTACCAAATATTGAGTCTTTCCTGTCGACCTTCCTTTTCACCATTGTGGCGCATGTCCCTCATCATTATGACACAACAATCAACATAATATTGTCCACTAAACACAACCACATTCCTTGCAAACTAGGCCACTGAACCACAACACTAGGCTAGTCACTGTAATTGCCCCCTGCCTTTGAACCTTCAAACCCTGCCAAATATTGAATTTTTCCTGTAATATAATCAATAAATTCCCGTTTTTCTGAAATACCCGTTTTTTTGCATTATCATGACATAAACACAATTGTTGTCCTCCATTTTACGTAACTACAATACACAACTTATTTATATTGAAAACAAAATATACATTTCGGGTTTATAATCATAAAAATGGAAACTACTTTTTTTCTCTTTTAAAGTTCACTCATATTTTCAGCTAAATTATGATTGGTTATTTTTTAAAAATTCCTCTTTCCACCTATTTTTCCCACATCCTGCCAACAGGTGCCCCATTCAATTGAGGACACATGGCAAGTCCACCTGAAGACAAGGGTTATCAACTAACATTGAATCTTGCATGCCACCTGACTTACATGGTGGAGCAATTACTGGCACTAATCATGGATTTAGTGGCCACCCTCGAAGAGGAAACATTCGTGAATTGGGAGTCTGTATCTGTCGAGGAAAGGCTAAAAGGACTTGGGCACAGGTGGCAACTTCAATTATATGCACTTCGACAGGTACAAGTAAAGGTTTTATGTGGTTTCAACACACGGAAATAACCATGCAGTTACAGAAGTTGCACAGAAGCAGTTGCAGAATCGGCAGATCATGGGGTTGTGGGAAATAATAGCTATAAGGGGCAGAATGTTTGCAGAGAGAGAGGACATGAACAATAACACAACAACTTACTCTCTACATTGTAACTTCTGAGTAGTTTTTTCCCTTCTACTCTCTACTTTGTTACAAACAACACAATAACACAACAACACAACAACTTACTTTCTACTTTCTACTTTGTACTTTGTTACTTTTTACTTTGTTACCATCAGTTCATCGAAAGAAGTCTTCATCCTTTTCAGGCATTCGAACCAATACCACAATTGCTTGATTTTCTTCTTTAACTTGTCAACTTTAAATTACTGCTTCGTTGCTGTGGATATAGGCCCACCATAATTTTACTAACAATAAATCCATCACTTTCATAGTTAACATGAAATAATTTCATAACTCCTGTTCGTAACTCGTAATTCATATAGCAATCGGCATGGAGATAAAGTAACGATTTCATTGGGTTACTTTCTCCAAGTAACACCCAAAATTAACTGCCACTTGGATTATATACAAAATGCATGTGCTGGGATGTAATTTTGCAAATCCACATGGACAAAATTCGTATTTTACTCGAAATATAATACTAATTTACCGAAACAAGTCATAACAAATCAATATGAAGCCAAACACATCGTTAGTTGATAAACCACACCGCAAAAAACCCTTTAGTTAGATCCAACCAAATATGGAATAGAAACAAGCAACCCGCAATAGGCATCTTGGAATACAGACATAAGCCAATTTCCCACCCAAAACAATACACAGACAACCCATATATATCTCACCTTCAATTAGTTTTCAAAATGACAAGTCACTGCAAACACAAATGACAACATCCTCTAAACAATATGGGAAATTTACAACTCGTCGCCTTGTACATAAGTAACGTTGTGCCATTTCCTGGCATTGTACGTAACCAATTATTTACACGTTACGTACAGCAATCCGTGCAAAATGAAAACTACATACATTATTTACATATGTTTTCAATAGCTAGTACTATCTACCTAATAAATTAAGGGAATAAGTAAATCATACAAATTATACAATTACCTGATTCACCTTATCAATTTTGGTTGAATCATTTTTGCACACTGCTGTTTCAACACTACCGTATTGGCCCAGAGGCTGCTTGGAATCAGGAGAAGCATCGAAAAACAGTCGTCGTTGCTTAATGTGCGGTGTACTTGGATTCACCAACCCAGTTTTGCAGCGAACGGGCAATGACTCCGCATCGTACTCACGGTCAGTTATGTCGGTTGTATTTGCATCTGAGTTACTACCCACTGTTCGGCTAAACCAAACCTTAGGATATTTTCGCTTTGTGTGCCTAATACATTTGCAATTCCCACATTTTCTTGGTCTTCGACAGTTGGACGAGGCCCGTCCTGGGTTCCCTTTTGCCTTCACAACATCAGGATCTTCTACTCCAAATTGTTGAGGGAATGAATGTTTCCCTTTGTCTCCATTCCCATCGTTCAGATTCCTCTCATATAACTCCCTCATTCGACTTGTCATCGGAAGACATGCATCCCTAACCTCTTTGAAACCTTTCGTTGAGTGCAAGGCATAGAAACACATTTCATTGTAGGAAGAACTCAATATCCCATATCGGGCTGTCTGTGTTGTAGTGCTATCAATTGAGGGTTGAGGCCATTGCTGGCCATCCTTGCTTGCAGCCCTTGTCCATCTATGTAGCATACAAGTTGGGGGAATTTGCGTTAAATTTTTGGCTTTCATTACACATATCATGTGACAGCAAAGTAGCCCTAACGACTCAAACTTCATGCAAGAACATCTCATTGCAGCATCCACTGGACTGTGTGTTACTATCCATGATCTATCCTTCACTTTGTACTTATGAATATAGTAGCATTTTTGACCATCCGGCAAAGGGAACATGTCCTTGACATTTAACTTCCCATTTTCTAAGATTTCATCACGGAACATTCTAAATATATTTCGGGTGAATAGCTCAGCTCCATGTCTCTCTATATCTCGCAATGGAGTAATCAATACTGGAAAAGTGTTATTTGTTTCAGCATCATCTCCAGCCTCGTTATACCTTATCCTTGCAAGAGCCCGATCATAGTGCCTAACAAATTCATATAGCTTCAATTTGTGTTGGACGAAGGGATTGAAATAAGCATTCATACTCTCCGAGCGCTGAGTGCTCTTCATCCCAGCAAAGAAATGTCCATGCACATATGCCTCAGCCCACATATGACGTTTCTCATATGTCTCCAACACCCAACTGTTGGTTTGAAGTCCAAATTTTTTGACCATTGTCATCCAACCATGCTCAAACTTTGTCTCATCCGTTTCCATGTCCATGCACTGCTTGAAAGCATGGGCAAAGCCACTTTTGTGAACATTTGAAACAACATTTTTCCCAAGATGCCAATTACATAATCGATGTCTTGTGTCTGGAAATACTCTTCTGATTGCCTCTCGCATCGTCTTATCCTCATCTGTTAGTACGGACATAGGTGCTTTATTGCCCATCGCCTCCATAAATGTTTCTAAAACCCATGTGTATGTATCAATTGTCTCATTAGCTAGCAAAACACATGCAAATATCGTGGTCCTAAAGTGGCTAGCCACACCAGCCAACATGATAAAAGGTTTCTTGTATGCATTGGTTCTGTAAGTTGAGTCAAATATCAACACATCACCAAACTTTGCGTAGTGGGCCTGCAATTTTGAATCTGCCCAGAACAGATTTTGTAACTTGTTATCGTTACACACATCATACTTGGAAAAAAAATGTGCATCAACATCAAGTTTTGCACATAGGTAAACCAACGCACCTTGCGCATCACTATTCTCAACTTCTGCTCTACGTTCGGCTTGAATATGGTTGTGCAGATCCGTATGGATGAAACCAACATTTTCATAAGACCCGGATTGATTTACCATATAGTCCATGATTTGGCTAGTCTTCACACCGACGTTGCGTATAGCCATTGCTTGAGCTTTGTTAGCGCTGTTTAAACTGTGATGTGACCTCAGATACATCACACAGTGTTGTTCCGCCAATTCATGGTTGTGGTCTACGACAAAGTGAGTCACAACATACTTTCCCCCATCACCAGCATCTACATCATACCGTATGCGAAATTGGGCTTTGCAACCTACTCTTGTTAGTGCCTTGGGAGCTCTACTCTTCTCAGCAACACGGTCCAAGTATTTTGGTAATCTCTGACCTTCCCTTGAACACAGCCATAGCCTACTAACAACCTTTCCCTCTTTATTGGTGTTAAATCTAGATTTTCGTATACTAAATCCCTTGGCTTTAACATACGCATTGTAGAAAGCTTCTCCATCTTCGACCGAATCAAATTTCTGTTCCAGAATAGCACATTCAACATCACCAACCATGTCATTGCGATGAGCATCGTCAACCATTTCTTTTTTCACATCGGCTCCGCCATCTTCAACGTTTATGTTGGTTGCTTCTTCATTGCTCAGACCAGCTTCGCAACCATGATAAGGCTCCGCCCGACTTTCATTCATCAAACGAATGTCATCTGCTTCATTTGGAATGTCATAATCATCACCTTCCCTTTTAACTTCCGCTGGGGCCATACTGCACATGACATTAGTACAAACAATTACTTGATGACCGAAAAATGTTAACACAAACACAAACATGACATTTTCGCACGGTTTAGTTGTTTGTGCAAACACAAACACTCGCTTGAGAAAGAGAAAGGTTAGTTGCCAATGAAGGGGTTTCCGTTTGAGCGAAGCGTAGAGCGGTTGAAGTTAGGATGGGGGTTTAGTTGAGGGAAAATAGCTGAAGTGAAGAGGCCAAAGAGAGAGAGAGGGAGACAGAGAGAGGGAGACAGCTCCATACCTCATATCTAGTTGGAGAGAAGGGCTCCACTTTAGCAATGGAACCAACACAGCCTTGTAGTTCCGTTGTTATTGGAAATCACCCGTTATACTGTTCCCTACAGAGCTTCGTCAATGGAACCAACCCAGCAGGGGCTTCTCGCTGTTAATGGAAATCAACGGTTACACTAACTCAACCTTGCACAGAGAGGAGAACAAAGAGAGATAGAGACAAAATACAGAGAGTGAGTGGGATGCAATCATGCAAATACAAGCATTAATCGGTTGCCCCGGTTTCAACTTTTTCACGATTAAACAATTCAATGGTCTTGATCAATTATTGTAATCTAACGGCTAACAATTGGGTTGCATATGGTGTGCAACCTTAAGGGGGTTGCTCACTTAAACAGCACCCTTATGAAATAACCAAAATCCTTACCTACAAACAGCATAATAGATATTTTATGTTCCCAACTTCGCACAATTATAGTTAGATGACTTCCTCTCTTCTTATCCTCAATCACTACTCCTTATCTTTGATTAAATTCATTTATCTATCTTTCTTTCTTTTTTTTTTTTTTATTTCTTCTCATCAGTCTCAATATTCTGGTTGTAGTGCACTCTTCTTTTTTACTTTTTTCCTTTTATTTTCTTTTGTTAAGTACCAAAAAATATCGAATACACAATGAAGCTCATGACATGCTCAAAGTGTAATAACCCCAATCTGTAATTAGCCCATAATCCGTAATTAAGAATGCTAATTGCGTCTTAAGAATGAGATTATGGGTAAATTGTGCATTTTGTATGTGTTTTGCATTCTAATTTGTTAGCCGTAGGAAAATCTGTTCAGAATTTTGCTTTGTTTTGTTAATTGAAGGCCTTATCGGCATCCGAGTATGAAATTGACTATGTCAATGTGTTAATTTGAATTTTTAGAATTTTATGGTAAGTTTAACAAGAATTCAATTTGGAATCAAATAATTAGAATAAATTAATTATTAAGTTGAATTAACTTAGCTCGAATCACAATTAATTAGCGTAAGCTAAATGAGCCTATATAAGGCCACTTCAACTTTTAGATTTCACTCTTTTCATCATTTTGAGCTCTCTAATGTGTTTGTGTGTGTGTGTGTGTGTGTGTGTGTGTGAGAGAGAGAGAGAGAGAGAGAGAGAGAGAGAGAGAACATAGGCAGAGTTGAATACAAGCTTGAGGATTGTAGAGAATTAGAAGAAATTCAAGGAATTGGCTTGAAAACTCAAACAATCAGCCATTTAGAGCACAATTGAGAATCTAAGGTAAGAATTCAATCCTTTAGTTATGTAATTGAGTTCGCTAGTGTTAGAATTCAAGTGAATCGGGAGATGAATCACAAGAATTAAACTAAGATTGAAGAATTAAAACTCAATACATACATGTATGCATATTTCATGGCATGTTGAAGTTGTTTTCCAAAGAATTCTCTCATGCATGCACTTATTTTAGCTTGGTTTTGGAAATTCATCATGTTCTAAGTCATTTTGTCTTAGTTGATCATGTTTTCAAAGTAAGAACTTAGATGATTTCATGTATGTGCATAACATGTAAAGAAGAGCATAGTTTTGATTTGGTTTTGAAGAATGGACTTGCTTTTAGGCTTTGATTTTGTGAAATGATCTTCAATTCATAATGTTATACAAGTTTTCAAGTGTTTACTAAAGTTTATGGCCCAAAAGAACAGGTTTGAAGCTTGTAGCTTGACTTTTCGAGCTCCTTTCGGAAGACGATAAGCCCTACAGTTCGGACTCTTGTGGTTCTGAATTTGATTCCACAAGTACAATGTGAAATAGATAAACACAAAAGAGTCCAAATCTGGCAAATCTTTTGAAAAATTGATTTTGCATCAAAATCCCAAAATGGACTGCTTTGCCAGATAAGGAGTTTCCGCTTAAATATTTTTTGGGAAATTTAGGAAACCCGAGACTTGTGCCAAAGGCCAGGTGTCCATCATTACCAAGAGTGTCTCGGCTAGGGAACTTAGGTACGAGAGGGGAAGGTCATGAATTGAGCACCCCCGCTCGCCTGATCAAAGATCGGCCTCTACAATTCATGATGTGATTCTTATTTACATTATATGCTCTTGTTCTGATTTATTAGGCTAACTTACTATGTGACGCACATACAAGTCTAGACTAATTTGTAAAAATTGGAATATTTGATTTCATGTTTGTTTGAAAATTTGTTTATGAATGTGCCACTTGAAAAAATGGCCTCAAATGTATATTAATCAAACCATCCCAATTAAAGCAATTAGCATTCATCCACAGGCATTCAAACAGTTTATCACTTAAACACTTAGCCTCATGGTAATTATGCTTTGACATGGCAACACTTGCACACGCATGCAATATGCTAAAACAAATAAAAGCTCACCTAGTACTCCAAGGCAAGCCAAAAAAGATGAAAGAGTTAGAAAAAATGCATGATCCTAACTAATGCAATATGACTAATGGGCCACATACAATATGCAATTACTAGGCTCGGCTACTAAGATGGCATATGAATCAATTTGATAGCATGCGGTAAAGTTCGTATTCAAAGAAGTGTTTAACTAACAATGCAAGTTAGAATGATGCGCCGAGCTCAATGCATACAAGACAATGGATGTAAGGCATGGAAAATGCTAAAAGAAACATGATGTTCTAAGCTAACCATCATAAGCGAGTAAATAAAAGGGAGAAAGATGTTGGGTTGGAAGACATACACATTATTACAATTGTGCGCTTGCCCAGGAGGGTTCGAATAAACTAACTAGCTAACTAATTACTACGAAGTAACTAACTATTACAAATCGAATGAAATAAATTAACTACACTAGCTAATTATTACAACATCGAATTTAATTATTCTATGAAACTAACTAATTGATTACACTAATTAATTAATTACAAATTAGAATTAACTAATTAATTACAACATGAATACAATCCAAAAGAAATAGTAGCTAAGCTAACTATTCTAATTACTCAGCCCCGGGAAGCGAGGAATGCTCATGAATGCGTGCGAATTTCCACTCGAAAAAGCCCACTGTTCTATTGCCAGCATGCCTCTGTTGCACAGTTAGAACATTTCTCTATTTTTTTACCTCAGCCACTGCTCTGTTCTGCTACAAAAAGTTTCTGCTTGGTTTGACAAAAGTGGCTGGCAGGCCAGAAGTAGTGGCTGGCCGGCCACAAATAGTAGCCTGCCGCTAAAGCTTGGTTCCTTCTGCTGCAACAGAGAACAAACAGGGCACAAACAGAGCATCCTCAGGGGATATTTGTACACCTTACCTCTCCTTATCATCAAACAGCTCAAAGGAGTGGTAAGCTCGATTTGCAAGCTCTTAATCGATGCAACTTCATTGCATGGTGGCCTATGAGTCAAGGGGTACAATTTCAATAAATGCACAATAAAAGACTCTCAAACCTCCTCCCTATCATGGATTAATGAAGGGAAGTGGTTGACCTTGGAAACTTGAACCATTTCATCACTAGCAAGTTTGAAATGCCTCAAGTTTCCATGTGTTCAATTAATGTCCGATTGAACACCAAATTACATCATTTTAGTCCCAGTTTTATTACTACATTTTAATTACCAACCATTCCTTAGTTCATTAAGTCCAATAATGATCTTTAAGTCCTCTAAAGGAAAGAAGCATAAAAAAAATAGTTGTTTTGGGCATGAGAGAGACATCATGCCGTTAGTAATGAACCTCCAAAGGGATTAAACCGTTAAGCACAACACCTCTATCTCATGCTTAAACAAACAATTGGTTTGAAAGAATTTTCAAAACAAAGAAAAAGCCAAGAAATGAGGGAGGTTGTAGAAGTGATTAGAGGTGATCACAAGTATGGAAAGTAAGAAATAAATGCTATCGACTCAAATAGATTGGTGGCTAAGGTCTAAACCTCCAAACCCATGAGGACTATTATACTACAAGCATGCAATACAAGGCATAAATAAAATAACCAACCTAAAACAGTCCTAAAGTAAGCAAACACAGTGTTGGAATTGAAGGCGAAAGAGCTAAAAGAGTAAGCTACAACATGGACCAAGTTAAGTTAGTAAACAAGCAAAATGAGGGGAGGCTACCTCCTCAATTTTTGGGACTTCAAAACATGGTTTTAGCCTTTGAAAAACCTTTGAGATTCAGTAATAAAAAGCTAAAAAAAATTGACATAAAGGTGGGAAACACAAGGGCTAAGGCTTAAGAAGTTAGGTACAAAGAAGGGTGATCCACCCCTTCACCCATAATGGCCTTAAACCACAAATTTCAGCCCAAAAATACAGAGTAAAAATAGTCCAAAAATAGTCCCAAAAACAGTAGGACAGATAGTAAACAAAGCAAGGAAACAAGCCAAGAATTATACTTCTTGAAGAGGGGTGCCCTTTCTAAGTGACAAACCAACACTTAATATCCTCAAGAGCTAAAAATAAGCTCAAAACTACCTTAGCACAAAGACCATAAGGTTTGGTTTAGAGTGCATTGACAAAGGCTTAAGAAATTGTAAGAGAGAGAGAAATATTTTTGCTCCAAATTTTCTAACCCTCAAAAATAGAAGAGGAGGTCTCCTATTTATAGGAAAACATGAGACTCCCTCAAAAATATCCATACAGACACGTGTGGACAAGTGCAAGCATCTGTGGAAACAGCTGGCACAACTGGCAAAAGATTTGAAAAAAACTCACAAGTGGCCAGCATGCCACTAATGGTGGCTGGTAGCCCACATTAGTAGCTGGTAGTCCACATAAGTGTGTCTGCAGGTCCCAGGGTGTTTAGGCTTTAGAAATTGTAGTTTTGGTCCAAAAACAAGGCATAAGGTGTATAGGGTTTGAAGGCTCAAAGTTGTTGCATTCTGCTGAGGACTTCGAGCACTTGACAAGCACATACAAATTCATCATTGGGTGCGCAAGCGGTAGCGCCCAAGTCGTAAGGGCGGTCAAAAATGGGGTGTTTATAGTTGCCCCTCTTTGACATAACTCGAAGTCATAAAATGACGTGAGTGAATGTCAAAGCCCGAAGATGACCCATTTTGACAAGGCCATAAGACTTAAGCAAACAATCAAGACATAAATTAAATTGGTTGTGATCGCAAGCTGTTTCCGTTTCCCTTTGCAAGGAATCAAATTAGCGTAATTCTAGGGCAAGATGTAAATGACATGCACGATGCAATGCAATAATATATCAAACCACAAGCGATGCTTACCACATAAATATCATAAAAGGGATGGGGATGCAAAATCAAACTACGTTTAACACATAAAAGAAGTGGGCACAGCTAAACGACGCCTAACACATGCTAAGTGCTTACATCCTCAATACTGGGCTCAGCGCAGCATGGATGCTTACATATAACAAAACCATGTTTCAACGTGAAAGGGGTGTGGGCACATGCAGATATATGTGTTTCGCAGAAAGAGTACAAGTAATTGGGTGGTATGATATAAGTGTGGAATGATCTGCTAGGGAAAGATGAGGATCTTAAATGCTGAATGTAACAAGATAAAGTACGATACAATGGATGCAATGGATAATGTAGTAAATGAATAGGGTGACATACTCCAACCAGGCTGGAATCATGAGAGGAAGGGAAAACAAATTCTAAACATTCTGAAATCGTGCGAGGAAGGGAACACTCAAGCCACGCGGAAATTGTGAGAAGAGGTCCTGAGAAAGCCGCTCAGGGTTGCGTCTCACGCGTCTTGAGATAAATTCTAAACACGCTGAAATCGTGTGAGGAAAGGAACACTTAAACCACGCTGAAATCGTGAGAAGAGGTCTTGAGAAAACCACTCAGGGTCGCGTTCCACAAGTCTTGGGATAAATTCCAAACACGTTGAAATCGTATGAGAAAAGGAACACTCGAATCATGCTGAAATTATGAGAAGAGGTCTTACCGCTCAGGGTCATGTCCCACGCGTCCTGAAATAAATTCCAAATACGCTGAAATCATATGAGGAAAGGAACACTCTAACCACGCTAAAATTGTGAGAAGAGGTCCTAAGATAATGCGACAAATGCAAAAAGTATGATAAGATTATGCGATAGATGCCCTAAGTACGATGAGATTATGCGATAGATGCACAAAAGGTGACGGTGATTGTCTGACAGATACATGAAGGTGATGTGAATGTGTGATAGAAGCATGAAGGTGATGTGAGCATACATCGGATGATGCTTAGGAAATACAGTAAACAAACAAAGCGACACTGTAGAAAGTACCTCATGGTGTGAGTGGCGACGAACCGCTCTATTCTGATTGGAATCTCCCTTTTGCGTTTTTCGAACTCTTACCTTCAACTCACAGTTCAAAGGCCCTCAAATGCTGACAAGGGGTAACCTCTGTAGATAGAAGCCATGGATGCCGCTTTTCTTCTTGATCATATTCACAACTTTCCCTATTCTCCAACGAGGTGACAGACTAGATTGATTCAGTATCTAGAATTGAGGCGCATACATGCTATCTCAATCTATGGGGTTGCCATACAGATTTCAAGTCGAGGATACAGCCTTAGGTATTTAAACCAGACTTTAGTCTCGAAAATTCCAAACCTTTGTGTTCTAGGCATCGCCATTCAAACTCTAGTTTCCACCATCACAATTGATCTCTTAGGAACTCATTGCAAACACAGCCATGACGCCTATGGCAGGAAGTGGTGTTTGGGGAGAGCACTTTTGATCGTCATTCTGACTTGAAGCAGGCTTGAGCTTGAGGTCGAGGTATATTCGTACTTCAGAGACATGACAAGGCCTGAAAAGCTGCATCCAGAATACAAACTTGGAAAATGTTGAAGTTGAAACAAACTCAGATGCTTCAATTTTCCATTTTCTTCTTTTGCTTTTGTAGTCTGGAACCTATGTATCTTCAAATAGGTCCTTGTCCTGTTGCTCTCTCTTTTGATCGGGGTTGGACCCTGTAGCTTATGAAAGAAAGAATCTTGTTTTGTACATCCTGTTGGGAATGGCACGGCACTATGAGCACAAAATGCTTTATTTTTGAATTTGAAAACTGAGAATGAGTTCTCAACCGGGTATTAAGCTTACGACTGACCACAGTCAAAACGACTCAATAAAGGAAAGCAAAGTGAAACAATCTAAACACATCTATTTACATTCAAGCGATTAAAAAAAAAAAAAAAGACACAACACTTGGATGTTTGCTTTCTATCGGTGAGAGACCTCTCAGTTCACAGGAAGCCCACTGCTTCTCCAAGTATTATTTCCCACCCTTTCTCATTTTGTGATTCTCACATCGCTTTGGCACTCAATCTCTTTTTCTCTGAAAAGCCCTTTTCTTACTTTTTCTCTCAGTGCACATCTCTCTATTCTTTAATCTCTCTTATTTTTTATCCCTTCCCAAGTATGGTTGATGGATAAGCTAAAAGTTGTGGGTTCTTTTTGCTCATAACTAGTGAGTTTCTCTCACGAAGGGGTTGTGGTGCGGCTGGATAAACAGCAGATCTACAACTGCCATCACTTAGCAATGCACCTGGCTTAACTTGGCCAAGATGAGTTACACCATGTCTCGCCAACCAAGTATATAGTTGATTGGTACTTCCCAATTCGGTTCAGACGCTAGTCTGGGCGTGAGCAGGCTCGTTTAGATGAGGGGGTGGAATACCCTGCTCCATTTCCAGTTTGTGCTTCACACTTGGCTCGATACTTCATTGTTTGGAGGACGAGAGAGCACTTGGCCCCCTGCTTCTAGCTTCAGCTGTGCTCTTTCTAGTGAGTGCATTGATAATGGGAAAAAGACAGAAACCCTACTCAACTGTGCTCCTAGTTCATCAGTTTGACCATTTTTTGTTTTTGGCTTTCTGCTAAAACAATTTTAACTAACATGAGAGTTAGATTAACATGCTTGTTCGATTTTCTAATTTGAAATCGTGTAAGTCAGGCTATGAGTATTGAAAATTTTCCTTTTTTGGGTCCAAGAAGTGGTCCAGTTTTGGAAAAATGAAATAATTTTTGAGAAAAGTAGTCAACTTCACCAAAAATCCTCAAACCTATTTTTGCAAATGGCCACTACTCGACTAACGTGGAATTAGCTCTTGAAATGCACAACCTCCAATCCGAAGTTGATTTGTCTTGCAGCTGAATCTTTTAACGGAATAGGACAACCAAATTTGAACGAAGATGAGCCAATTGGACATGGATAGGATAGCCGAGTTTGAACAAGCCAATCAACACGGATGAGACAAGTAGGCTGAAAATGGTTGGGGCCGAACTTCAGGATGAAGTTGCCTACGTATCCCAAAGATGGGAATCAGGCCTTACGTAGTTCCTGGTTAAGGTGCACTCGGGTATTAACACTCTCCTTTTGCGCTCTAACTTTTGCCAAAGCCGCCTTTTCTGGTTTTCAACCTTGCGAGCTCCATTGTTCTTTTCTTTTCATTTTTCTCATTTTTCTCTTTTCTCTCTTTTTTTTTTTCTTTTCTTTTTTTCTTTCTTTGTTTTCATTTTTTCAATCTTGTTCTTTTTCTTTTTTTCTTGCTCTAACTTTTGCCTGGGTCACCCTTCCGGGTTTTCGGCCCAGCTAGCCTCTCAAGGATAGAAAAGTTTAACTTGTTTGTGCTGATTGGTTGTGAGATCTCTAAGCCATTTGAATCCACGAGAATGGCTGTTGTCCTTGACTAAATAGTCTTGATGATGTAAGAGCCCTTCTAATTGGGTCTGAATTTGCCCCTAATGTCGTGGATAGTTACTTGATTAGCCTTCAGCAAAAATTTTCTTGTCTCATATTTAGGTTTTGGCTTTCTAGCCGATTTCTATTGGCTTGGAGAAATGACCCGTCTTTGAATCTTCGATCGCATTTGACGTTTTTTGCCCCTAGTTCAAGGGTTGCTTCTAATCGAGCTATGCAAGCTTCCTTTGATGACATATGACCTTCTTGCCCCTAGTTCAAGGGCGGCTTCAAATCCAGCCATGCAAGCCTCATATTTTGGTTGAACATGCATGCCTTATATTTTGGTTGACCGTTAAAGATTCTGAATCAAGGTTCAAAGTTTGAAAGCAAACGGGTCGAATCTTAAGGCCGAGAGTGATCCGATACTGTACAATCTCAAGATCAATTCTAGGCATATCTTCGTGGGACCATGCAAAAATGTTTTTGAAATCTTATAATAAAGCGACTAGTCGCTCGGGCTCCTTTGAAGACAATATGGAACCAATTTGGACCAAGCTAGGATCCTTCTCAGTACTTACAATAACAGACATGATCTCATTTATTAAGGGCTTATCACGCCTCTCTTCCTCTTAATCGATCAAATTTTGCAAATCCTGAGGAATTCCTTCCTTTTTGTTTTCACCACAGTTTTAGAAAAGTTTTGAAAAACTTTGGTCAATGCAATGATTTAAAGGTACAGAGAAGTGGGTAAAAATTATTGTTGTTTCATTCAGAACTTCTGGCGCAACTGGCTCGATGATAGAAATAGACTAAAAAGAAAGAGTGTAAAAGACAAACACAAAACAAGAAATTGATATCCGAGTTAACACCCCCGAAATCACCTAACCCTAACACAACAATACTGACTCAATACAACAAGATTGACTCAATTCCCAAGACTGACTCAAAACAACAAGACAAACTCAATACCCAAGTCAGAAAGCAAAATAAACAACATTTTCACATTGCTAAAAACAGAGCGTGCCATCTACCACATCTGGAGTAAAATGAGTACCTAACAGCAGGTGGTTCATCCCCCGATCACAAAACTAGCCACATTATCCCCCTAGTTCACTGATCCCGCGCCGATAGACTTTGTAGGACTTGGTGGAGTGTTGACCTTATTGTCAATCAGATCTTGAACTTCATGGCGAAGGTGAAAACAACAGTCAATGTCATGGCCGGTTTGTTGATAGAAGGCGCAGTACTTGACAACATTATACTTGAGGGGAAGGTGATTAGGAAGAGGCCGAGGGTCAAGGGGTTTGAGATGGCCTTGTCCTATAAGGATTTGGAGAGCTTTGGATAAGGTCATAAAAAGAGGATTGAAGGTACGATAACCAGTCCTGCAAGGATTGATAGAGAGGTTGGCAAGTATTGATTATGTTTAGAGGAGACCTCTTAAAGGTGTAGGATTGGAGCTGGAAGGGGTGTTTTTGGTCAAGCATCCCTTTTCATGGTTTAGCCTTGGATTCAAAGTGCCCCTAACCTGAACGACAAAAGTGTCATCCACAGTGTTTGCAACAATTGCAAGCACTTGCTTTTTGTTCAACCTTTTGGCCTTCAAAGCCTCAGTAGCTCACCGGAGATGTGCATAAGGATCAATAGTTTCCTTGACCTTGTTCTTGACTCTTCCCTCCACTTTGCCAAGGGATTGGGTTGCTATATTGGAGCGGAGCCCAGTTGTTGTCGACATGTCATCAACCAGACTTGAGATAACTTCGGGTTGGCCTTTTTCAAATGCAGCTTGTCCCAAGATTGGGGATCTTTTTGGTGTGAACTTTCTAGCATGTGATGTGGTCGATAATTGAGCCAAAATCCCAAAGGCTAAATCTGCTACAGTTCTCTGAAGATCTTCAATCATGCTCATTAGCTCAGAAGTAGTGGGTACATGGATTTGAGATGATTGGGGTTCAAGTGCATCCATCATACACAAGTCTGTGCTTTTTGGAATGAACACCTCAGGCTCGGGTAAACGGGCTGGAGTGATATATATGCTAGGGTTGTAGGTAGATGGTAGTGTATGGATTAGGTTGTGGTGTGAAGGTAATAGGTTAGGGCTGGCCTAAGGTCTTTTTGGTAGAGCTATGATCTTGTTGTCAATAAGATCCTGAATCTTATGATGGAGGCGGATGCAGTGGTTTGTATCATGACCTGGTTGTTAACGATAAACACAGTTTTTAGCGGGGTCATATCTTGGTGGAAGAGGATTTGGTAGGGGTCGGGGTTCTAAAAGCTCTAGGTACCCTTTTTCTAGCAGCGATTTCAAGGCTTGAGAGAGACTCATGTAAAGATAATGGGAATTTCGGGCTTGGGGCCGATTTGAAGTGGTTGGTTTTTGGCTATTATCAGGAAAAGGGTTTTTGATGGGATTGGTGATAGTGTTTACTTTTGAGCATTTCGCAGCTGTGCTACCATTAGAATTGCGAACAACATTCTTCCTCATAGGCTCATTACCCTCCACAATGATCCCTTGCTTGATGGCATCCTTAATTTGAACTATAATTTCATGGAGGTCCTTAAAGTCGAATAGTGGGAGGACTATCATTTTTTGTAATAGCCTTTCGTGCAGATTTCTAACAATTATACGAACTTGCTCTTTCTTTAGAGGCCTACTTGCCATCATAGCCTTTGCTCTCCATCGAATAACAAACTTTGAAAAGCCCTCCTTCAGTTCCTGACGCGTTGCCTTAAGATCACGAGCTTTGACCTTGATCTGTGTGTTATAGGAATATTGGGCAATGAAGGATTCGGCCAACTCCTGCCAGCTCTGTTTCA
Organism: Camellia oleifera; assembly: GCA_022316695.1. Lineage (NCBI taxonomy): Eukaryota > Viridiplantae > Streptophyta > Magnoliopsida > Ericales > Theaceae > Camellia > Camellia oleifera. Next base: position 2,858,171 of record CM039309.1, read on the forward strand.
TGGAGTCCTCCAATTTAGCATACTAGATGGCAGCTATTCCAGACATGGTTCGACTAAATAGTGACAATTTCTGTACTTGGGTCAAACCCATTGGTTGTAGGATATCAGAAAACAGATGCAAATGCACCATTGGATCTCCAGAGCTATCGAAGCGGTCAATATGCGGTATCTTGAACCTTTCCAGTAAGGTAACTGTCGATTCAGTGTACCCATCCTCTATGTTTGGAATAGAGTTGACCCCCTGTGCCTTTTTGAACAGCTTTTCCAGCCTGTTGGCTTTGAGTGTGGTTGGATCAACCTCGAATTCAAATACTACCTTAGTTTGATACAACGGGGCTCTGGAAGTTTCTCGGTTTGTGGATATTAAACAGTAGCAGCATTAGCTGTGGTATAGGGCACAACGATAGCTGTAGTGGGTACATGTGATGTAGAGGCCGCTACTAGCTACAGTTGATGTTGTTGTAGCCTAGTTATAACCTCGGCCTGACGGGTCACGTCATGTTGCAGGGAGTCAACTATTTGCTGCAGATAGAGTAATAATTCCTCAAGATTTGTCGGAGGCAGAGCCATGATAGGGGAAGATGCTCGGGATGAGCTGAATAAAGGTAATCTAACTGGTGAATGTCGGAACCGTGGAACTGGTGAACCCTATCTAGCCCTTCTTCGTGTCGCTATTGGCAAAAGTGAGACAAACATTGGCTGCCTCTAAACTAAATTTACGACCTGACTAGTCTATCGACACGAGTCCAGAGTACCTAGGGGATATCAGAGCCTTCTGAAACTATGGTTCCAAGACTACCTTGCAAAAGAGAAAACAAACAACACCTCAACCCAATTTCACTAGAACATATATGATCACAGCTGAATGATTGTATTCCCCATTGAATTCTGCCCCACAAACTAATACCAACTGTACCACTAATATGAAGCACCCCTGTACAGTTTCACTGTAAAGCACATACCAGTTAAAAGAGAGCCCAAACACCCTTATGAGGGGGGAGGGTTACCCTGTCCTAGTTTCGTCAGGAACTAGGGTTCACTATTTCAATCAAGTGGTTTCACGCAATCCTGCATTTGGGTGAGCATCCTGTTCTAGTTTGGAACAGTCACCATGGCTTTATTATATGCAGCTAGGCTGATTGGTCAAAAGGGGTACCTCAGCAAGACTACCTAATATACCTCTCACACCTAATGTCGAGAAGTGAAAAGAAAAACAAACGATACAGCGGTAGTCTAGATCAAAGGGATGTGTTTCCAACATGGTAGAGCCCACGACCGGTCAGCCTTTTGGCAAGCTTTTAAGGAAGCCTCCGACAAACCGTCTAGGAAAAACATATGGCAAACACAGTGACTTTAGCACACTAATGCAAATGCAATGCAAAGAACATATAAGTGTAGATAAAATTTCACATCATGAAGTCCGAGTCAAGTTCTCTAATTCCCAGTAGAGTCGCCAGAAACTGTAGCTTGAATTTTCATGCTCCTTTCAGAAGATGAAAAGCCATACAGTTTAGACTCTTGTGGTTCTAAATCTGATTCCACAAGTGCAATATGAAATAGATAAACACAAAAGAGTCCAAATCTGAAAAATCTTTTGGGAAATCGATTAATCAAAAGAGTCGCCACATAAATATTTTTTGAAAATTTAAGGAAACCCTAGACTCGTGCCAAAGGCCAGGTATCCGTCATCACCAAGAGTGTCTCGACTCAGGAACTTTGGTACGAGAGGGGAAGGTCATGAATTGAGCACCCTCGCTCGCTCGATCAAAGATCGGCCTCTACTATTCATGATGTAATTCTTATTCACATTATATGCTCTTGTTCCGATTTATTAGGCTAACTTACTGTGTGACGCACATACAGGTATAAACTAATTTGCAAAAATTGCAGCATTTGATTTCATGTTTGTTTGAAAATTTCTTTGTGAATTTGCCACTTGAAAAAGTGGGCTCAAATGTACATTAATCAAAACATCCCAATTCAAGCAATTAGCCTTCATCCACAGACATTCAAACAGTTTATCACTTAAACACTTAGCCTCATGGTAATTATGCTTTGACATGCCAACACTTACACACGCATGCAATATGCTAAAACAAATAAAAGCTCACCTAGTACTCCAAGGCAAGCCAAAAAGATGTAAGAGTTAGAAAAAATACATGATCCAAACTAATGCAATATGACTAATGCACCACATACAATATGTAATTACTAACATCGGCTACTAATATGGCATATGAATCAATTTGATAGCATGTGGTAAAGTCCGTATTCAAGGAGGATGGATACCGGTGGTAAGGAAACGAGGTAGGCACGAGAAGTTGGAAGCGTGGAATGAGAAGAGAAGATCAAGTCTGTTCACATTATTTGTAGACAATCTACCAGAAGCAATGCACCAAAGAGCATGTATACGTTGTTTTCAAAGTTTGAAGTGGTTAGGGATGTGTTTATCCCAAATAAGAGGAGGTTAGTAACAAAAACAAGATTCGGTTTTGTTTGTTTTGATTGCCAAGTAGTAGCTCAGATTGCTGAACAAAAAGCAAATGGCATCTGGATAGACAACAAATCGTTGGTTGTTAAAAGTGCAATCTATGGGAAAGAGCAAGCCGAAATCAAACGGAGGCAACCAGATCACAGGGGAAAGTTTGTGGTACAAAAAGATATGGAGGTAGTACGGAAAAATGTGAGAATTCCTAGTAGGGATAACAGATCCTTTGTTGAGGTATTAAAAGGGGTTGAGAAAAGAGTCACAACAATGACTACTATTGAAGTAAAGGAGATTGGCAATGGGTGGCTATATTCGAGCAAGATCATGAGACTCAAACCGCAGTACTCCAACATGGAGCTAAAAGAGGAACTAAATAACAGAGGTCTCAATGATGTGGTAGTTAGAAGGGGAGGTGGTAGGGATGTGATAATAACATTCAAATCAAAGGAGGAGCTTAGAAGCAAAGAAAGTGTACTAAATGTAAGGTTTCACAAGTGGTGTGAATATATCACAGATTGGGTTCCAGATCTTAATCTTGATCAAGAAAGATTGGTCTGGTTGAGTTGCTATGGGATTCCATTGAACTTGTGGAATTCTGATACTTTCAGAAAAATTGGAAGAGCATGGGGTGAGGTGGTTAACTTCGATGAGGATGTATGTGAACCTTCATCTTTCAGCTGTGGAAGGATCAGAATCGTTACCAGTGTAATGGAGTTGATTAATTCAAGTTTAAATCTGGAATGCAAAGGAAAAATATATCCCATAAGGGTATGCGAAGAATAGATAGTGAATGAGGTAAAGAGCAGGTGCAGGTGTAGTACGTATGAAGGTGGAAGGGATTATGGAAGTTCAAATGTTCATGGTGAGGCATAGAAGGTAGAGGCAGGTAGAAAGGAAGAAGATGATGATGTCATAGCTGATGAAGACAGTGAGAAGGAGGATGTGGCAAAAGGGGTTATGGCAGATTAGAGGCAGGGTAGAGGTGAGCTCGAGGTGGAAGGCAGGTGGGAGGTAGTATCCGTAGTTGCAGAGTCTGCAGATTGCTTGGGAAAATCAAATGTGATAGGCCTAGATATAGAGGTATCATTGTTGAGGGAGGAAAGTAGGCAAATGCAGAGGCAAAATCATGAAGGCCAGTTAGTGGAGGGCCAGATTGTTACACATGGGTTTATTTCGAGCATCAATGGGACTTAACGGGAAAGACCAGGTATTTGTCTGGAGGTAAATTTGGGCCCGGATCAGTTTAGTAGCCAAATCAATGGGCCTAGGCCATGTGGATCAGATCTGAAGAATTCAAGTCAGACCAATGTAGGCAGACAGCTTGGGCCAGATATGGTGGGCTCTATGTCTTATGTGAGTAATTCTATAAGTTCTTTCTATAGTGATTCTATAAATAATCAACTGAGAAAAGGAATTAGGGAAGGTATGACCAGTGTGGGCTATAGAAACCAGTCAGTAAAAGGAGGCTTTTCTGGGTTTGTTAGAAGATTAGGGCAGAGAGGATCTGGGTCAAGCAAAGGCAACCAAAAAAATGTAGTGGTAAGAGCTGCAGCAAAAGTGTTGTCCAAGTCACTCTCAGAAAAGTCTCAATACATATGTGATGAGGGGAAACTGAAGGAAGCACAGGAAACTCTGCTATTAGGAAAAAGATTGGGGATTGAAACCAAGGGCTAAGATGATGCAATAATACAACAATTAATCCGGCTTGAGGAGGGTGATAAGGAGAGAGTGGGAAAGAGGTATGGCAGGTGCCTATAATCAGGTCCTTGTGGGTGGTCTACAGTGGCTAATACATGGTGTTATGAAGATGTTAAGCTGGAATATTAGAGGAGCTTGAAGATCTGAGAAAAAAAGACATATCAAGAAACTCCTAATCGCTAGGAAGATTGATATGGTTCTATTTCAAGAGACTAAGCTATCAAGTATATCAGAGGTGGAGGTCAGAAGGTTATGGCATAGAGACAAGTTTGAATATATGTCAGTGGAGGCTGAAGGAAGAGCTGGAGGGCTGCTATGCATTTGGGATCCTAGAATGTTTCAGTTGTCAGATTGTTGTAGCAATAGAAATTCTATACTACTATCAGGTACTCTTCATAATTCTTTTGAGTGTGTAATCCTCAATATATATGCTCCAAATGATGTGGTGAAGAAAGGCAACTTATGGGAGGTCCTGCTAAACATGAAAAGTAGCTTCTCAAGGCCTTGGTGTTTGGGTGGTGATTTTAATGAAATTAGAAATGTTGCTGAAAGAGTAGGGTGTTCAAGAAGGGATAGGGGAATGAAAGACTTCAATGAGTTCATAGATAGATGTGAGGTGACTGAAATTCAGATGCTTGGCAGAAAATACACTTGGTCCAATGCTCATGAGGGGATTAAATGTAGTAAAATTGATAGATTCCTTCTTAGCCCTGAGTGGATTGAAAGGTTTAAGCTCAAATTATGGGGATTATCAAGAACCATCTCAGATCATTGTCCCCTGGTACTTATGGAGGATGTGAGGGATTGGGGACCAAAACCGTTTAAGTTCTTGAATGCGTGGTTATTGCATCCTAAGTTTGCTTCTCTAATGGAGAAGGTTTGGGGAGAGTCACACTTTGCAGGGAATGCTGGCTTCACTCTACAAAAGAAATTACAAGCTCTAAAGATGGGGTTGAAACAGTGGAATAGAGAGGTGTATGGTACTGTGGAATCAAAACTAAAAGCAGTGGAGGACGAATTGTATATGCTTGATTTGAAAGCTGAAATCAGTCCATTAGTGGAGGTAGAACTGAAAAAGAAAAGAGAGCTAAGAAGTGAGTTGTGGAATCTTAGTCGTATGATTGAATGGTCATGGCTTCAAAAATCAAGATTGGATTGGAAGCTAAGAGGGGATAGGAATACTAGATTCTTCCATATCACAGCAAGCTGCAGACTCAATAGAAATGCTATAAACTCCATTACAGTTGGGAGGAGTGTAATTGAAGAAACTGACCAAGTAAAACATGAGGTGTGGACCTATTTCAAAAAGCATTTCTCAGAAGAGTGGATGAGGAGGCCTATGTTAATAGGGGATTTCAAGTCTGTTAGGAATAGTCAGAATTTTGCACAACTTGAAGCAGATTTCTCTAAAGAAGAGATATGGGCAGCAGTGAAGAACTGTAATGGTAATAAAGCACCGGGTCCAGATGGTTTTAATTTGATGTGCTTTCAAAAGAATTGGAAGGTGGTCAAAAAAGAAGTGATTCATTTTATGAAAGAGTTTTATATTAGAGGAAGGCTGGAGTACGGGTTGAACTGCTCATTTATTACTCTCATTCCTAAGAAGGAAAATGCTTTGAGTCTAAATGAGTTTAGGCCAATAAGCTTGATAGGATCTATGTATAAGATTCTATCTAAGGTTCTTGCAACTAGACTAAAGTCAGTGCTTCTTGAGGTAATTAGTGAAACTCAATCTGCTTTTATAGGAGGGAGAAACATATTGGATGGAGTGTTAATAGCTAATGAAATAGTAGATGGGTGGAAGAAATCTAAGAAGAAAGGGTTATTGTTTAAGCTTGATTTTGAGAAGGGTTATGATTCCATTAACTGGGAATTTCTTGTTTCAATGCTTTCAAATTTTGGGTTTGGATCAAAGTGGATTTCATGGATGAAGGAATGTGTGTCATCAGCCAGAGTCTCAGTTTTAGTAAATGGAGCACCAACTAAAGAGTTCTCTCCTCAGAAAGGGCTTAGACAAGGGGATCCTTTATCATCATTCTTATTTAACTTGGCGGCTGAAGGGCTGAGTGTTTTACTGAGGAGAGCAAGAGCTTTGGGAATCATTAAAGGGGTGGAAATTGGTGTCAATAGAATAGTAGTTTCTCATTTGCAATTTGCTGATGATTCCCTTTTGTTTTGTGAGGCTAATAGGCAGGAGATGCTAAATATCAAAAGGATTCTTAGGTGGGTTGAAATCCTATCAGGTCTTAAGATTAATTATCATAAAAGTGTGGTGTGTGGGGTGAGTATTTCTAAAGCTTTGAGCAAGGAGTTTGCAACACTTTTGAACTGCACAACTCAGGGGTTCCTATTGAAATATCTTGGGCTACCTTTGGGTATGAGCCCAAGTAGAAAGAACATATGGAAACCAGTTGTGGATAAAATAAAGGCTAGGCTTTCTAGATGGAAAAGGAGATTTTTGTCATTTGCTGATAGGTTGACGTTGATCAAGGTAGTATTATCAAATTTGCCAGTGTATTACCTATCATTATTTAAGATGCCTGAAGGAATTGCTAAGGAAATAAATAGCATTCAGGCTGCATTCTTATGGGGAGGCACAGATTTGAAGAGGAAAGTGCATATGGTGAGATGGAAGGAGGTAACTTTGAGCAAAGGTTAGGGAGGATTGGGTATTCGGAGAATTAGGGATGTTAATGCATGCTTTTTGCTTAAGTGGTGGTGGAGGTTTGCAAATGAAGGGGAATCTTTATGGAAAAAGGTAATATACAGCAAGCACAATCTGGAAGGGGCAGACTAGTTTCCTAGTCTAAATCAAGACAATAGGAGCTCAAAAATCTGGAAGGATATCTTGGCTGTGGCAGAGTGTAGAACTAATCTGTTTCAATTTTATGTTAATCATTTCAAGATTGCAGTGGGCGATGGCCTTAGAGTGAAGTTTTGGCATGATAAATGGTGTGGTGATGTATGTCTTAAAGAGGAATTCCCTAGATTATTCAGGTTATCATCTGAGCAAAGGGGATCTGTTCGGCTCCTTGTTGAAAAGAAAGAAAATTCAGAAAATTAGGTGTTTAGTTTCAGAAGGCAGCTGTTTGTTTGGGAGGATGAGGAACTTATCAGGCTTCGAGAGGTACTGAGATTGGCTCCATCTCTTAGTTTGGATGGTGTGGACAAACCAGTGTGGTCGACAGCCAAATTTGGACAATCTTTTGTATCATCATTATACAATTACACAACAATAGATGCTGCGGAGTTGGGGTTTCGTAGTAGGTTAATATGGGTGAACTATCTTCCACCCAAAGTGCAATTTTTTGGGTGGCTTGCTTGGAAACATAAAGTGAAGACCTGTGTGTTTCTACAGAGGATTGAGATATTGGATGAGAGTGTATCGACTGATTGTGTGTTTTGCAAAAATGAGCTTGAGACAATAGAACATGTTTTGATCTTGTGCCCAATGGTTTGGAGAGTGTGGACAGGTTTGTTACAGTAGTGGGGGACGGTTTGGGTGGTGCCAAACTCCGTCGAATGTCTACTGCATTGGTGGGCTGGAATGTGGCTGAACAAAGTAGAGGGGAGAATCTGGAAAGCCATTCCACTTGTAGCTTTTTGGTCAATTTGGAAGTGTAGAAATGATTGTGTATTCAATGGTGCTCAACCAAAAATGGGAGAGTTGCAGGAATTAATTATCCTCAGAGTTGCTATTTGGCTCAAGGCTTTATTCAAAGACCTCAATTTCTCTGTTACTGATTTTCTGTTAAACATTTATCAGATTAGGAAATGTATTGGTGGAAGGGTGTGATGTTGAAGGGTGTGTTTTGCTCTGAACGGTGTGTTCTGCTGTGTTGGTGGAAGGGTGTGTTCTGAAGGGTGTGTTTTGCTGTGGTGCAACTAGTCCAATGTAGTGTTGATGAGCAGTGGCATTTTGCTGGGATCAATGGTGCAACTAGTCCATGGTAGTGTTGATGAGTAGTGGCATTTTGCTGGGCAGTGTTGGGAGTTTAATTAAGTCTGCTGTGATAGGTGTTTCAATTAGAAGTGTTTAATTAAGTCTGTTGTAGCATTCTGAACCGGAGATGTCTGCATTCTTCTTATGCTATCTGCTGGTATTTTCAGTTCTTCATCAGGGGTGCATGACTCTTTCTGATTGTTCAAAGCGTTTGTGGAGCTTTATAGAACATCAATACTTGAAGATGGAAGCCTTATTCATAGGGTGTCAACTGCTAGGTGTTGACACCCCTGTTCTGTTCTGATCTGTGCTGTTGGTTTCTATTCTGGGTTGTTTCTGCTTGATAGTTGGTTGCTGGCAGCATGCAGGGTGGAGTTCTTGGTTGGCAGGGGTGTAGTGTCTGTGGTTAATCTTATAGGATGACGTGCGAGGGTTCTTTTGATAGTACCTGGGTTGTAATCTGCAGATTGGCTTAGTTCTACTGGGTTGGTCTGTGTTGGCTGTTGTGATGGCTGCTGGTTGAAGCATGGTCTGAAGCTGGGGTGTGGTCTGCTGTGTTCTGCAGCTGGGGTATGGTGTCTGAATGTCATCTCCTGGCTGCTCTGAGGGTTGCTGCGAATCTTTCGTAGCACAATGCATGGCTGCTGTGATCCTTTGCTCTAGTCTAGGTTGTTCTGCTTGTTGTTCTAAGAGTTTTGGCTGAGGCTGCAGAGTTTTGGTTTCTCTTGTCTTCCACCTCAGTGGCTGCATAGCATGGAAGTTGGTTCTGTTTGATAGTTGGTTGCAAAGCATGCAACTTTGCTCTAGTCTATTTGAAAGTTGTTGTTCTAAGAGTTTTTGGCTGAGGTTGTCTTCCACTTCAGTGGCTGCAAAGCATCATAGGTTTTATAAGTTTTGTTAGTTGTCTGTTTGTTTTTGGGTGCCCTTCTCTTTGGGTGTCCTTGGTTGGTTCCTAACCAATCCTGGGTCGAGTGCTAGTATATGATTGCGCTTTCTTTACGAAGCCAACCTAGTTGGGATCGTTAAGCTTAGCTATGATGCTTTATGCACTCCCCTGCTTTGTTGACGTAATTTTGCATGTATTATGCTTCTTTCATCAATAAAGTTTTTTTGCTGATCAAAAAAAAAAAAAAAAAAATACAAGTTAGAATGATGCGCCGAGCTCAATGCATGCAAGACAATGGGTGTAAGGCATGGAAAATGCTAAAAGAAACATGATGTTCTAAGCTAACCATCATAAGCGAGTAAATAAAAGGGAGAAAGATGTGGGGTTGGAAGACATACACATTATTACAATTGTGCCCTTGCGCAGGAGGGTTCGAATAAACTAACTAGCTAACTAATTACTACGAATTAACTAACTATTACAAATCGAATGAAATAAATTAACTACACTAGCTAATTATTACAACATCGAATTTAATTATTCTATGAAACTAACTAATTAATTACACTAATTAATTAATTACAAATTAGAATTAACTAATTAATTACAACATGAATACAATCCAAAACAAATAGTAGCTAAGCTAACTATTCTAACTACTTAGTCCCGGGAAGCGAGGAATGCTCATGCATGCATGCGAATTTCCACCCGAAAAAGCCCACTGTTCTGCTGCCAGCATGCCTCTGTTGCACAGTTAGAACATTTCACTATTTTTTTACCTCAGCCTCTGCTCTATTCTGTTACAAAAAGTTACTGTTTGGTTTGACAAAAGTGGTCGGCAGGCCAGAAGTGGTGGCTGGTCGGCCACAAATAGTAGCCTGCCTTCCAAAAGAAGTGGCCTGTCGGCTAGAAGAAGTGGCTTGCCAGCCACTGAAGCTTGGTTCCTCCTACTGCAACAGAGAACAAACAGGGCACAAATAGAGCATCCTCAGGGGATGTTTGTACACATTACCCCTCCTTATCATCAAACAGCTCAAAGGAGTGGTAAGCTCGATTTGCAAGCCATCAATCGATGCAACTTCATTGCATGATGGCCTATGAGTCAAGGGGTAAAATTTCAATAAATGTACAATAAAAGACTCTCAAACCTCCTCCCTATCATGGATTGATGAAGGGAAGTAGTTGACCTTGGAAACTTGAACCATTTCATCACTAGCAAGTATGAAATGCCTCAAGTTTCCATGTATTCAATTAATGTTCAATTGAACACCAAATTGCATCATTTTAGTCCCAGTTTTATTACTTCATTTTAATTACCAACCATTCCTTAGTTCATTATCCAATAATGATCTTTAAGTCCTCTAAGGGAAAGAAGCATAAAAAAATAGTTGTTTTGGGCATGAGAGAGACATCATGCCGTTAGTACTGAACCTCCAAAAGGATTAAACCATTAAGCACATTACCTCTATCTCATGCTTAAACAAACAATTGGTTTGAAAGAACTTTCAAAACAAAGAAAAAGCCAAGAAAGGAGGGAGGTTGCAGAAGTGATTAGAGGTGATCACAAGTATGGAAAGTAAGAAATAAATGCTATCGACTCAAATAGGTTGGTGGCTAAGGCCTAAACCTCCAAACCCATGAGGACTATTACACTACAAGCATGCAATACAAGGCATAAATGAAATAACCAGCCTAAAACAGTCTTAAGGTAAGCAAACACAGTGCTGGAATTGAAGGCAAAAGAGCAAAAAGAGTAAGCTACAACATGGACCAAGTTAAGTTAGTAAACAATTACAAGGAGGGGAGGCTACCCCCTCAATTTTTGGGACTTCAAAACATGGTTTTAGTCTTTGAAAAACCTTTGAGATTCAGTAATAAAAAGCTCAAAAAAAATTGACAAAAAGGTGGGAAACACAAGGGCAAAGGCTTAAGAAGTTAGGTACAAAGAAGGGTGATCCACCCCTTCACCCCTAATGGCCTTAAAATACAAGTTTCAGCCCAAAAATACAGAATAAAAACAGTCCAAAAATAGTCACAAAAATAGTAAGAAATATGGTAAATAAAGTAAGGAAACAAGACAAGAATTATACTTCTTGAAGGGGGGTACCCTCTCTAAGTGACAAACCAACACTTACACACCCTCAAGGGCTAAAAATAAGCTCAAAACTACCTCAACACAAAGACCACAAGGTTTGGTTTAGAGTGTATGGGTAAAAGCTTAAGAACTTGCAAGAGAGAGAGAGAATTGTAGAGAGAGAGAAATATTTTTGCTCCAAATTTTCTAATGCTCAAAAATGGAAGAGGAGGTCTCCTATTTGTATAAAAACATGAGACTCCCTTAGAAATATCTATACAGACACGTGTGGGCAAGTGCAAGCATCTGTGGAAACAGCTGGCACAGTTAGCAAAAGATCTGAAAAAAACACATAAGTGGCCGGCAGCCCACATCAGTAGCAAGCAATCCACATCAGTGGGTCTGTAGGTCCCAGGGTGTTTAGGCTTGAAAAACTTTAGTTTTGGTCCAAAAACAGGGCACAAGGTGTATAGGGTTTGAAGGCTCAAAGTTGTGGCATTCTGTTGAGGACTTCGAGCACTTGACAAGCACATACAAATTCATCATTGGGTGCGCAAGCGGTGGCGCCCAAGTCATAAGGGCAGTAAAAAATGGGGTGTCTACAAACCTTTAAACTTATGTTTTGAACTTGGAATAGCAATTTGAAAATTTCAAAATTTGGTCGCATCACTTGAGCAACCAAAGCTGCGCTTGAGTGTAAATTGCGAGCTCTTTGAAGTTTTGTAGAGTTTAACGATTTGCTCGAGCGACCAAAAGACCGCTCAAGCGACCACCTTTTATTTTCAGTATTGGCTCGCGCAACCAAAAGTTGGCTTGAATGTAAAATGAGAGCTCCTAGTACTTTTGCAGACTTTGCAGATCGCTCGAGCGACTAAATATTCGTTCGAGTCAAGCAAACAACCCTATTTTCACAACTTTTGTAAAGTGTTTCAAAGTGCATAATTGCATCCTCATTCCATCCTAGGTATTCTTAAGCCATGGTTTAGGCCATAATAATGAAGAAATGAATTAGTAACACACTAAAAGGAATTAGGTTACATTTTGTTAAATACGGAGTGTGTGTTTCAACATGTATCCGTTATGTGATTGTGTAGGTTACGCATTGTTTATCATCTGATCTATCTGATCCATCTGTTCTGCGTCTGGAGCTAACTGTGAGTAATAATTTTGTAAAGATATGTTGACTATAAGTATTTTCTAAATGATATGATACGATCTGTTTTCTGAAATGCTATTTTATAAGCCATGAATGATTGTCTAGTTTTTGAAATGTATTCGTGGCATCCTTAGTATCATGTAATATGTTATATGTTACCTGGTACTAGGGTTTCACGTGGGTTCCATTCATGGAACTGATTATGCATAATCAGCTTTATATTCAGCAAGTGGCTCTTTATGATCACCTCATGTGTATATAGATCTTTATGACCATCTCATGTGTATATGGGTCTTTATGACCAATTTGATCTGTTAGTGCTAATGGATGTACCACGTATGACTGTTTACAAGTCTAAATAAGCAAATGAATCCGTTTTTTATCTGAATTTTGATTTTTGAATCTATTATGGACATTATTCATAAAACCTTTACTTTGTTGTTATTCGCTGGATTCTAGCTCATTATTTATATTATGTATGTAGGTATCCAGGCGTGTGACTAGGCTTGAGACTTCCAGTCTAGATCAGTTTTGTTAGCCAACCACTATGCCTCACGAGGAGGTTCCCGATAATGGTTGTGGTCAAGTTTGCAAACCAGTCTTAAGCTTTTATTTTCTTTTGTTTTGGTTTGGGTAACTTTTGTGTATCACGTGATAGGGCTAAGTCCCTTTTGTTTATCTGTACTAGTGTTGACGCAGATATGACGTCATAATATATGAAAGTACAAGTTTTAATTTTCTGTCCCATGTAGGTCTGCACAACTCTATGGACATTTTATATTTGTTATTTGCTTTCGCTAGCCCCTTAATTTACTAATCTGTTCAGAGGCCTTCAGTAATTTTAGGATTGCTAGCTAGTAGGGATGGCAATAGATAACCTACCCTGTGGGTATCTATGGAGATCCAACCCAAATACATGGGTTTTTCCCTTTTTTTTCTTATCCATTGGGTAGGGTAAGTGATATTCTTTAAATATCCACAGGGGATGGGTTGGGGATGGGTACCCACTAATTTTCCCATATCTTTTTTTATTTTTATTTTTTAAGATTCACAACTAAAACTAAATATACATTCAATCTTATTTATTTATTTATTTATTCAGGTTCACAACCAACTTTCTTCTTCTTTTTTTTTTTTTTTTTTTTTTTTTTTTTTTTTTTTTTTTTTTTTTTCAAAGATCCACAGTATTAAACTACAGGATCATAATGTTCTCTTCTTCTTTTTTTTTTTTTTTTTTTTTTTTTTTCATTTTTTGTTTTTGTTTTTGTTATTGAACTGCTTTAAATGCCGTTGAATTTCCACGTTAATTAAGGACACGTATCATTTTGTTAGTGGACAACGGTAAATCAGGAGTTCACAGTTGTGCTGAGAATAACTTATTCTCTTTCATTTTAAAATAAAATGATTGAATTTTTCTCAAATTTAAATATAAACTTAATTATTATATTTGGGTTTGTTGTAGGGGTGAACAAATCTTAGGATGGACTCAGTTTGGGTCGAAGTTGGGTGATTCTATTTACATTTAAAAAATTATTTAGCATGTTTAATTAAAATTTTAAAATTTTATTTTTTATTATATTCTATTATAAATTTATTAATAACGATAATATACATTAAATCTTAACATGAAATATTATTTTTTTTTGTCACTGTACACTTTAATTACTTATACGTATTCTTTATATTTAAGTCTCTTCATCTTCTTCTTAAGTTTCAATTATTTTTTATTTTCATCTTTTTACTCACTCCAAAACTCAAGTCCATTCCATCAAAATTCACTATTATTATCAGCATTATTATTTCTTATTGTGTTATTATTTGTAAATAGAAAAAAGTTTGAATAAAATCAAATAATAAATAAGAATAATAATCAAAAATGTTTTTCTAAAGGTTTTGGGATTTTTTTTAATTTTTTTTTTTATTGGGACAGTTATGAATTTGAATGATTGAACTATCGTCCATTATATGATGCATCAGCTAGAAACATTATAGGGAAAAAGGTCATTTGAATGATCAAACTACCGTCCATTATATGAATTTGAATGTATATTTAGTTTTTGTTGTGAACCTTAAAAAAAAATAAAAATAAAATAAAATAAAAAAATAAGTTGTTAACATTAAATATATTAAAAAAGAAAAAAAAAAGGATTGAAGGTATATTTAGCTAAAACCTTTAAAAAAAAAAGTTATTAACATTAAATATATTAAAAAAGAAAGAAAAAAGATTGAAGGTATATTTAGCTTTTGTTGTGAACCCTAAAAAAAAAAAAAAAAAGTTGTTAACATTAAATATATTAAAAAAGAAAGAAAAAAGATTGAAGGTATATTTAGCTTTTTTTGTGAACCTTAAAAAAAAAAAGAAGTTAACATTAAATATATTAAAAAAGAAAGAAAAAAGATTGAAGGTATATTTAGCTTTTGTTGTGAACCTTCAAAAAAAAAAAAAAAAAGTTGTTAACATTAAATATATTAAAAAAGAAAAAAAAAAAGATTGAAGGTATACTTAGCTAAAACCTTAAAAAAAAAAATTTTAAAAAAATTGTTAACATTAAATATATGAAAAAAGAAAGAAAAAAAGATTGAAGCTATATTTAGCTTTTGTTGTGAATCTTCAAAAAAAAAAAAAAAAAAAGTTGTTAACATTAAATATATTAAAAAAGAAAAAAAAAGATTGAAGGTATATTTAGCTAAAACCTTAAAAATAAATAAATAAATAAAAAATAAAAAAATTGTTAACATTAAATATATTAAAAAAGAAAGAAAAAAGATTGAAGGTATATTTAACTTTTGTTGTGAACCTTAAAAAAAAAAAAAAAAGTTGTTAACATTAAATATATTGAAAAAGAAAGAAAAAAGATTGAAGGTATATTTAGCTTTTGTTGTGAACCTTAACAAAAAAAAAAAATAAAAAAAAAAAAATAAAAATAAAAAATTCTTAAAATTAAATATTTTAAAAAAGAAAAAAAAAAGATTGAAGGTATATTTAGCTTTTGTTATGAACCTTTTTTTTAAAAAAAAATGGTTGTTAACATTAAATATAAAAAATAAAAATAAAATAAAAATGGGGATTAAAGTGGGTTGGGGAAAATCCAAACCCATTAGGAAATGGGGAGGGTGGTACCCATGGAGCATGTAGAATGGGGAATGGGGAAAATTTATTATAGGGGAATGGGGGATGGGGAATTAATATCCACCCCATTAACCTCCATTGCCATCCCTATTAGCCGGTTACGATACTAAACCTATAGGGGCAGTTTGGGTCATGACACAAAGGCACCACCCCCAATATAAGGAAAGCACATGCCTAGCCTACTAAAACAAAACCTCTCATAGCTCGATAGGCTAAGCTAATATAAGACACTTATGTTTCACAACCCAAGAGAATAAATATACAACCAAAACACATAAAGTAAGGAGGTTTGTGACTCTCTCCTTGCCCTTGGTTTGACAAACTTGGTTGTTTGTCACACGATTTTTAACTCAATTTGTGTGGTTTGACAAGAAGAATTGTTCTAACCTTCTCTCTTGCTATTTTGGGGTTTATTAACTAAACTGCCATTCTCCTCACTAGGCATAATAATGGTGCAAGAGTTACGAACATCAAACATGTTGGAGTTCCTAAAAATTCCATTGACTTTTTGCTCCAAAGACTTTGATGATAAACAACTTGTGTTTTCCTTTTCATGCAAGTGATATCTCATTCCATTCATTTTGGGATATATTGTTTTCCCTCTCCTTAATCCACCATTCATTTTGAGACTTGCTTGGGGAGCCAAAGAGGAAGGATGGAAGTGCATAGAATGACCAAAAGCCTTGCAAAAACTAGGACTAGAGTTACTAACTAGGAAACTAGACTTTTGATTTCTAAAACCTAATTAAATCCAAATAAGATCCGTAAGCGACCCTTGCAGTCCATGTCCAGAACTTCAAATCGTCAAAATACCCTTGACATCTGAAACATTAGAAAACATATAAAATAAATAAAATTTAAATCAAGCTTAAATAATCTTATAATACTACTCTGCTAAGCTTGAAAACTTAAGTCATATATGTTTCCAATTAATCCCAATTGATTTTGCTTGAAAGGAACCAATTTCCAAATTGAGTTGCTTCTTTGATTCACTACAACAAAAAAGGGTTTTTATGGCATGAATTGCACACCATGGATATGATTCTACGACGTGCAAGGTAACGTCATATTATGACCAACCATGGAAAGTCATTCACTTTGAACGACATGCCATAGCATGCCGTTAAAACTTTTAACTGCACATCTGATACGTGATGTTTAATTTTTCTACGATTACTTTTGTATACCGTTAATTCAAGAGACAAACTACAACGCTCAATGTTAGACAAACCACATTAGAAGAGAAGTCAAAGATAACTTAAGTACACAAACCTTATTTGTTCCCCCACTTGTGCCATTATCATTACAATTGGTGCTATAATGATGATTGGGCATATATAAAGCATCAGGGAGAGTTCCAACCATTCCAGGTACTTGATTTAAGAAACTTCTCCCAGATAGACTCAATATTTGTCTTCCACATGCAAATGCCTCTCTTGAAATCTCATCGTTGCAAAAGAAGAAATCATGTTTTCTACACTATTTAAGATATCAAATAGAAGATGTAATCAGTGGCCAACATCAACTAAAAAGAAAAAGAAAGTCAATAGTGATCATAACTATTTAACTTTTACATTTGACTATCACAAGATGAGTAAGAATACTAGAAAAATATAAATAAAAAATGAAAGAACAATGAAATAAGGCACGCCCATAGGTATGAACTCACCCTCATTCTGTTGTTTTCTAGAGATTATACTCTAATGAAATTATGAATTAACCAAACCCTTACCTACAAATAGCATAATAGATATTTTATGTTCTTAACTTCGCATAATTATGATTACATGAAGTTAGATGACTTCATCTCTTCTTATCCTCAATCACTGCTGCTTATCTTTGATTAAATTCATTTAACTTTCTTTCTTTTTCTTTTTATTTCTTCTCACCAGTCTCAATATTCTGATTGTAGTCCACTCTTCTTTTTCTCTTTTTTCCTTTTATTTTCTTCTGTTAAGTACCCGAAAATATAGAATACACAATGAAGCTCAAGACATGCCCAAAGGCACCACCCCTAATAGGAGGAAAACACATGCCTTGCCTACTAAAACAAAACCTCTCACAGCCTGATAGGCTAAGCTAATATAACACACCGATGTCTCATAACCTGAGAGAATAGCTATACAACCAAAACACATAAAGTAAAGAGGTTTGTGACTCCCTCATTGCCCTTGCTCTGATGAACTTGGTTGCTTGTCACACGTTTTTCAACTCAATTTGTTTAGTTTGACAAGAAGAATTGTTCTAACATTCTCTCTTGCTATTTTGGGGGTTGTTAACTAAATTGCCATTCTCCTCACTAGGCATAATAGTGGAGCAAAAGTTACGAACATCGAAAATATTGGAGTTCCTAGAAATTCCATTGCCTTTTTGCTCCAAAGACTTTGATGATAAACAACTTGTGTTTTCCTTTTCCTGCAAGTGATATCTTCTTCCATTCATTTTGGGATATATTGCTTTCCCTCTCCTTAATCCTCTATTTATTTTGAGAATTGCTTGGGGAGCCAAAGAGGAAGGCTACAAGTGCATAGAATGACCAAAAGCCTTGCAAACACTAGGACTAGAGTTACTAACTAGGAAACTAGATTTTCGATTTCTAAACCTAATTAAATCCAAATAAGATTTGCAAGAAACCCTTGCAGTCCATGTCTAGAACATTAAATCACCAAAATACCCTTGACGTCTGAAACATTAGAAAACATATAAAAATAAATAAAATTTAAATCTAGCTTAAATAATCTTATAATATTACTTTGCTAAGCTTTAAAACTTAAATCATATATGTTTCCGATTAATCCCAATTGAATTTGCTTGAAAGGAACCAATTTCCAAACTGAGTTGCTTATTTGATTATGTCTTCTATGATGTTTCTTTCAATATATCCACCTTTCACCCTATTTCTTCTTTCTATATGTTATAATGTTTTCCATGCTTATATATTGAAGATGGGAAAAGAATGAAATAAATTATTTGACTTACTGTCACGACTCAAACCCGCCCTTATAGGTTTAGCGTCGTAACTGGCTAGTAATCCTTGGATTACCAAAGGGCTCTTAACAGAATAACATATAGTTAAGAGTTGTGGAAATAAATATACAAAATATACGTAGTCTATTGAGCTGCGAAAACATACATGAGACAGGTAATAAAAAAAAAACTTTTATAAACTTGCAAGTGACGTCAAAAGATATAGTATTTACACATCACTCCATGAACATATTATCAGAAATCTTGCTCGAAAATCAAAAGAAACAGAGTCTAGTACATTCACAAAGACAACCACTAAACTTGACTTAATTCGGGACCTCCTTAGGAGGCACAAAGGTTGGCTGACAAAAACTAAGACACCAAGTCCTCAACTCTGAGCCTGGTCACGTGCCTGGTTACCTACATACAAAATATAAATAGTGAGCGGAAGCCCAGTGAATAATAACGGAGTAAAGGATTTAATGAATGAAGTCCATACCAAATTCAAAAATCATAATTCAGATTCATAAACAGATTCATATTCATATTCATATCCTTGTTCAAATCATATACAAAAATCAGAGTTCATGCTTAATTATATGTGGTACATCCATTAGCGCTAATAGAGTTGATACAGAATAGATGCAGAACATATGGTGGTCATGAGTAACTAGCTCCATAAAGGAACCTCCAGATCCGGGTAACAAACACATATACTGAGCTCCATGGTGGAGCCTCCGGTACGGGTAACAGATTGCAGACATATTAAGTTCCATAATGGAACCTCCGATACCGGATAACAGCTAACAGATATCACATGATGCTAAAGATGCCACGAATACATTGTTAGAAATTGGACAATCATTCATTGTACGTAACATATCATTTCAGAAAACAGATCTTAATTCATCATACAAAAAATAAATAAAGTTGAATATAGCTTTACTAAGTTATTACTCACAGTTGGCTTCGGGTGTAGACAGATAGAGCGGACTAATGAAACGGTTTACGGCACGTGACCTACATTAACACATAACAAATACATATTTGAAAAACACGTTGGAATATATCTAACTCATTACGTTCCATTCATAGTGTGTTTCTACATTTTACCCTCATTGTTATGCCTTAATCTTGGTCTAGGAATGCCTAGGATGGAATGAGGATGCAAAAATGCATTTGAAAACACTTGATCAAATTTTCTAAAAACAGGGTCCCCGCTCGAGCGTAGATTTCTTCGCTCGAGTGGACATGCAAAAAGCGAGGGGACGCTCGAGCGCAACTTCCTCCACTTGAGCATTTTGCAAACTTTGAAAAAGTACTGGTTATGAAATTTTCATGTTTGATGAACGCTCGATGGTCGCTCGAGCGTGAGACTCATGTCCCTGCTCGAGCGCAATTATCGTCACTCGAGCAGTCTACAAAAACATAAAACTTCTGAAAGCACGCATTTCACGCTCGAGCAAACTTCTATTCGCTCAAGTGGAGATGCAAAAACAAAGGTGGCTGCTCGAGCACAAAATCTTACGCTTGAATGGAGAGCAAAATTCTAGAATTTCCAGATTGCTCTTCTTTGCTCAAAACTCGAATTCCACACCTCAAAACTTATCTTGTTGAGCCAAAATTCTGGAAAACATGTAGGAACTTGTAGAATATTATGATTTGAAGACCATTTCATGAAATCAAGGCCCAAAATTATAACAAACATACAAGAATTCAACTTGAAATGTTGGAACATGATATGAACTTGTCATGCATATATTCACTTGAGTTCTTAGCTTCCAAAACATGATCAAATGAGATGAATTGATGGAAAACAAGATGAATTCTCAAAGCTAAGGTAGAATGATAACATACATGGGAGAATTCTTTGAAAACTTTCCCACGATGCCATGATATAAACATGCATGCATGGAATAATCTAAACTCCTTCATTTAAGCTCATTTCTAGCATTACACAACTTAATTCTTTAACCTCAAGTGCTAAGTGACTCAATCCCACACTAGAAGGTTGAATTTCTTACCTTAGATGATCAACTATGCTCTATAGAGGTAATTGTTTGAAATTCCAAGCCAATCTCCAAGTTTTCTAGCAATTCCTTTGCTTGAATTCAACTCTCTCTTAGTCTCTCTCTCTCTCTCTCTACACGTTTTAAGCTCAAGGAAGAGGAAATGAGGGCGCAAAAGTGTAATAGAAGTGTTGAGGTGGCCTTATATAGGCTTGGCTAATGGCCTAATTAATTTGTTGATTAATTAATCACTTGGGTATTAATTATTCTAATTTAATCGTTTCGAATCGAATTTCAATTAAGCCTACCACAAAATTCTATAAATCCTAAATACCACATAAATTAAGTTAATTTCTAAATTGGATGCCGATAAGGCCTTTAATTTGCAAATCAAAACAGAAACATGAACATATTTTCCTACGTTAAACAAATATAAACACAAATAATGCAACACACATATAATTAATTTCAGAATTTGATCTTAATAACTTATTAGACATATGAAATCATGGGTTAGCGTTAATCATGGATCGGGGTTGTTACACTTACCAATCATTGAGTTAGAGGCCATGTATATATAATATATTCATGATATAATTTAAGAAACAATATACACAAGGTAAGATTCCTATAATCAAAATAATTCATATTCTAATTCCTATTCTAATTTCCATATTCAAACATAATATTTTGATTTCTACATTCAACACTCCCCCTCAAGCTGGCGTGAAGATATTCAACAAATGCAGCTTGTCAGTGGAAGACTGGAGCAAAGTTGGTCCTATAGATTTTGTGAACATATATGCCAACTGCTGAGAAGAAGAGACCACAGATGGACGCATAATGCTAGTCCGAACATTTTCTCGAATGAAATGTATGTCAACCTTGATATGCTTGGTATGCTCATGAAGTATAGAATCAGAAGATAACATAATGACCGATTTGTTATCACAAAATAAAGAGGAATGAGTAGTCTCCTCAAAACCCAACTCTGCCATAATAGAGCGAATCCAAAGAATCTCACATGTCCCATGTGCCATAGCTTGATACTCAGCCTCTGCAGAAGACGTAGAAGCCACCGCTTGCTTCTTACTTTTCCATGAGATAAGATGATCACCATAGAAAGTACAGAAGCCAAAAGTGGAACGTCAATCAGTCCTAGATGCAGCATAGTCTGCATCTGTGAAATAGGAGAGCCCAGATTGGAGACTATAACACCCGCTTTGATAATTAACAGTTACTTCTGTGGTTTATCTCATTTGTATACCAACATGTGGCTTTCCTGTTTTATATGTTCCTATGTGTGATTTAATTCTAGGTTATGTACTATTTGCACTATATTTTGCTTGGCAGATACAGTAAGTTATGAAAAAGACCTATCTGATTCGTTACACTGAAAGGTTACAAAATAAATAATGAACTAAGTGATTAGAGCCTAATTCACCTTAATTAGCTAAGTGAGGTTAAGTTAACTTAGGTTATAGTAAGATATTTTAATTGAAGTCTCAACCGAAGTAAATGAAATATGATATATGTAGTTAAACTTATATGAAATCAAGGAAAAGGGGAGAGAGATAGAACTTGAGAGAGCATTCTAGAGTCTTAGAGAACAATAGAAGAAGGAGAAGAGAAAGAAAAGAGTAACAAGTGGATTAGAGTCAATCTTCCCCAATTTCGTTAAGGTAAGATTTCTTGTCTCAAACTTAGGAATTAACATA
This sequence comes from Camellia oleifera, assembly GCA_022316695.1. Lineage (NCBI taxonomy): Eukaryota > Viridiplantae > Streptophyta > Magnoliopsida > Ericales > Theaceae > Camellia > Camellia oleifera. The sequence goes on from CM039309.1 coordinate 2,880,240, forward strand.
TTAGATGGGGGAATTTACATTGGTTTAAGAATTAGGGTAGTGTAGGTTATGTCAAGAACCCTAAATGCAAGACTTCATGCTCATATATGGCATACATAGAATTAATTATGTTCAATTCCTTTCTTTTGCATGATCTTTGGTAGTTGGAGGAGGCAATTTATGGAATTGAGTTGGGAAAGTTACGCTTAAAGTTTTGATCTTTTCTTTTTAATACCAATGAGTTTGTTTGAACTTATAATGTGGGTTTGACCTTAGCATTTACTCTTGCATCACGTTTTTGTAAGTTTTAAGCCCTGATTTGTTCAAATTTGAGTTTGGATTTTGGTGGATTGAAGCTCCAAAACAGAGAAAAAATTCGCACGTGCGGGAAGTTGTGGCGCACGTGCGGGAAGTTGTGGCGCACGTGCGGCAGAGAGGCTCACACGTGCAGAAAACAGAGGAGAAGAAGAAGAGGTTCTGAAATAAAAACACCTGTTGGCACACATGTTAAAATGTTATAAAGGATTATTGCCGTCTCCAATCCATTCATGTATGTGCTGATTATGTGTATAATAGCTGCCTTGTGAGTTGCGATATCCTAATCTAGTTTTGCCTATAAAACCAGTTTTCATTCATTAGGCCAATATTGTTAAAATCTGATTGCAAACAGCTATTAAGTGTGTCACATTTTTTTATCTAAGAAGTTAGTGTGATAAAACTGGAAAATATTCAAATGTTTAAACTTAAAAATAGTGGTGTGGTTGTTGGATATTTGCGTTTTTGTTGATTTTTGACTATTTAGCATTTGGAATGGTAGTTGCTTTTATGGCTTTTGGAATTCTTATTAATTTTTTGTAAGTCATTTATTAATTTTTAAATTCTTCCTCTTATTGTTTATAACTCATTAATTTTTGGTTTTGCCTATGTTGGATCTTGAATTATATGTCTATTTTAAATTACTTGTCTTTAATCAACAACGTTTGTCTTAATTTGGTGAAGCTTGCATCTCACTTCGCACCTAGGCCCCAAAAAACCTTGGCGCATCGGTGCACCTCTTACCTTAAACAACTCTACAACTCTCTCTTTCTCTCTCTCTCTCTCTCTCTCTCTCTCTCTCTCTCTCTCTTAATATTTGTTTTTGATACTTTGTAGGGTGGTAGCCTACTATGATTTCCAAAGCTTTGTCAAAATAAGTATATGTATATCTGATTTTTTTTTCTTCCAGTAATATTTCTTGTGTTGTTGGGTGCCCAATTGAAGGAGCAATAGCTCCATCAAAAGTAGCATACGTGGCAAAAGAACTTTTTGATATGGGATGCTTTGAAATTTCCCTTGGTGATACGATTGGTGTTGGTACTCTAGGTAATTCTAAGGTGATTTTTATTTTTTTGTTTAATTTCTACAGTTCATAGAATATGAGAAATCAGTAATGACATACATCTGAAGTATTAGTTTGTTGCTGACAACATAATTTATCAAAAGAGAGCCTGTAAAAAATCTGAGACTTACTTAGATCTTTCTAATTTCTTGTATGTTCTCATTTGAATTACTATTTCAAAACTTTAATCTGTCATATGCTATGTTTGACTAGTTAGCTATTGACCGGCCATTCATCTGGTCTGTTTGTGATTTCATACAAAAATTATTTTTGAGTTTTAGTCCGGGGGATTGAACACCTAAACCAAATTGGATTAATTGGTTCCATATCTGGTTCAACCAGTTGATCTGTGAACTAGTCACTGAAATTGGTCAATGTTTGGCATGTGGGTACGGTCATTCTATTTCCACACACCACCTTTTCTCAGTTTACACCATTTTTTTTTTGTACGGATATCAATTACTGAACAAAAAAACTCATGGTTCGGATATCAATTACCGAAACCAAAGGTATAGCCGAACCATGGGTTTTTGTTTGGTAATTGATAATTGAACCCTTTTTTCTTAGGTAGTTGATATCTGATGAAAGGAGGGTGTGAACTAAGAAAAACATGTGTAAATTGATGCTCCCGTGGGTGCAACTTTGCATTTGGCCGCCTGATCCACCAACCTTGTCTGGTATGATGTAACAACTTGGGAACAGTATATTTGAACAAATAATGTGGATGTTTGTTTACTTTTCTGCCTTGTAAAGGATGGTAAGATTAATTATAGAATTGAAATAAAATATGTATATTAACTAAAATCTTGTGTTTAATAAATCCTTCAATTATTTCCTGAATTGTACATATTGTTTTTTTTTTCCCTCTTTCACTTATTTCTATTTATTTTCCGCTCTTTCTTTTCCCCTAGGTACTGCTATTCCAATGCTTGAAGCTGTTGTTGATGTTGTACCTTTGGAGAAGCTCGCTGTTCATTTCCATGACACTTATGGACAAGCTATTTCAAATATTCTTGTATCACTCCAAGTAAGCCATCTTTTCATGTTAATCCATAGAAACCCAAACTTGTTATGACAGATCAATCACACTTCATATTTCAGGTGATCAAGACTGAAGTTAAACCATCTATTGTGCTTGTATGCACACATTGTTTTTAAAAGTAATTCAGGCCCACCTTTCAACAAGTTTACTATAGGTTTCTCTGGCTAGACATCAATTTACTCTAGTTTCCTTATGTTTTATTTAAAAGTAAAATAAATTCTTTGGATGAACTATTTTTTGAGCTTTTAGATGTATTGTGCTGCAAAATGGATTACAATTGAATGAATTGTTCTTAGCTAAGGTTTTGACATTTTGTTTCTTGACAGTAGTCAAGAGTCAAGACAAATAGACTTTGAAGTAAATAGTGGAAAAAGTAATTGAAATGCATCCTAATAGATAAGTAATAGTCATTAATTGGCTACCTTTGCTAGTTTCCGTCCTGAAATTGAATTCTTCATTTGATGGAAAAAGATGAAAATATTTTCATTTTTTCGGTTTGTCATATATTAAGATTAGAGATCAGTGGTTTCCTCTATCCTACTGCTAATCTAATCCATTCATGACTTGAATTTAATATTTCATTGATCCTCTTTTAGAACTTGATTGATATCCCCTATCTAGTGGCGGTGTCCCTTTGCTGCAATGATTTTTGCATAATGTGGAGGAATATTGAAATTCATCCAAAAGAATATGATCATATTTGTTGATCTTTTTGAATAAAACAACATTGCATCATTTGTGGTATTGTTTTTGTTTATACCTAACTTAATCGTGATGTAAGTTATATTTTACTAATTCTCGTATAGAATTTGATCATATTCACTTGTTTGATGTCGGTTTCCCACTTTTCTACAATGTTACTAGCATCCACATCGAAGTTTATCCAAAAAATATAACCAGATTTGTTGATCTTTTGTAAGAGTGCATCATTTGAATTGTATAAATTCTTAATAGAGTTTCGTGGTGAATTCATATTTTGTATTAATTTTTTGATGTTGTCTCCGAGATGGGGATTAGCATTGTAGATTCATCTGTATCGGGTCTTGGAGGTTTCCCATACGCTAAAGGTGCTTCTGGGAATGTTGTGATTGAGGACGTTGTTTATATGTTAAATGGGCTCAGAGTTGAGACCAATGTGGATCTCCGAAAGGTCATGTTGGCTGGGGATTTCATCTGTGAACATTTGGGCCAGTCCTCTGGTTCAAAGACGCAATTGCATTGAGCTGAACCACAGCTCATGCTTTCAAGTTATAAGCTACGTGGGACCTATGTACCTTGCTAAAGAGATGCATGCACACCAACTTCTCAGTTTTTTGAATTGCCTTAAGCTATGTTTAGTTTCCATTTTGTGATGGAATGCCTTTCATGGCATTTATGTACCTGAAGTGCAAAAATTTATTCAAAAAAAAAAAGAAAAAAAAAAGAAGAGGGAGAGAGAGTGAAGAATAAAGTGGGGTGTCGAGCTTCCGAAGAAGAACAAAGATACTCAGCCATTGTCACCAGGAATCTTTGTCGAGGATGGGCAGAACTTTGACAATGGACCCCTACAATGTCGGTTATTTTCTCTCTCTTTGATTCACTCACTCCTTTTACTATAGAGAGAGAGAGAGAGAGCAATATTTCACTATCGAGAAAAAGAAAAAAAAAGAAATACGAAAAGAAATAAAAGCCCATCAAATTTTAAGTATAAAACAGAGCAACATTCACATAAACACATAGAGAGAGAGAGAGAGAGAGAGAGAGAGAGAGAGAGTATTTTGAATGTTGATAAAGAGATATATGCATGATAGAGCATTTATATTTTACAATTAGGAGTGTTAGATTCAATATTCCATTCATTCTTTTTCTTATTACCTATAAGTTTTCTATTTTTTTTTTTGGTTTCTTTTGCAATTACTCTCTCTTCCATTAATTTTATTTATCTATTTTTTGAGTAATGATGTAGAAGACACTTTGAGTAATGACTTATGATGTAGAAGACATCTAATGAATAGAGAAAAGAAGGCACTTTGTTGCCCATGTAAAGAATTATTTACTGAACTTTCTTGCCGATAACCAATCTAAGACATATGAATTGCTCTTAGGCAACTAGACTTTCATCGTCAAGACTTATGCTTAAAGATTCATTGTGTCATTACACTATCTCCAAAACCATCTGCATGATCATTTTCTGGTTTGATATTTTTTTCCTCTTACTTTAGAATGCAAAACATTGGAATATTTTAAAGTTGGGTAGCAGATGATGTCTTCAAATTGCTGGTTCTTGCATTTGAGACTATGCCTTTCTTTCTTAGCTTTCCTCTAAGAAGTTAAAATAAAATCCACAAGTTACATCATGTGGATCCTGCGTTGTAATTCTAAAATATACTTTTTTCTTTCATTATCAGAAATATGTTTTTCTACAGTCCAGTATTATATATAATTGCTTTGATCGTGCGAATTTTGTACTCTGTAACAGAAAAGAGACTAATGCATTATACTTTTATACTAGAAAATTTTCAATGGAATGCATTTGGCAGTAACTGAATTTCCAAATATTAAGGGCCTGTTTGGTAACTATTTCGTTTTCAATTTTCTATTTATATTTATAAAATGGTTGTCTCAGTTTGTAAATTTGAGGAAAAAAAGTAAATTGAAAAAATGAGTTTACGTTGGTTTTTAAATAGAACTTTAAAACTTTGACTAAAGTAAAGGCGTTGGTTGGGTTCATTTGTCCAACCTATATCTAAGTCAATCCAGCCCGTTTAATTCTATTTATTAAATGGACAAGTTTTAGTTAAATTGTTTTAAATAAATAACCCGTTTTGACCCTCCCAAACTTACTTATTTGCCACTATTTAGGTTAAGTTGTAGTGTCAATAATCACAAAACGCCATGTGGCTATATTCCAAGTCAATCATCAATTACTTAGCCCCATGTTGTTCTCCCATCTCCAACATAAATCGTAGGCTCTTACCCCTCTCTATCAGAATATTGAATAATCACCCTGTAAAATTAATTGTGGCTTTTGGCAGGATGTTTGAATGGGCTCCCTTTACTTTGTCTCAAAGTTTTCACATTTTTATAAAGTGGCTTAGTTTCATTATTGTTCTATTACTTCCATAGCTTGTGCATGAGACTAGAGAAAGAGTTAATATAAAGTTAGAGATTTGGAGAAAAACTCTTGAATCTAAAGGATTCTGAATAAGCAGAACTAAAACAGAGTATATGGAGTGTAAATTTAGTAACAGTAACAATGAAAGCAGAGGAGAAGTGAAGATTGAAAACCAAGAACTGTCTAAGAGTGAACATTTTCATTATTTACGATCGAATATCACAACAGCGGGGGAGATTGATGTAGATGTGGCCCATAGGATTAAGGTAGGATGGTGTAAGTGGAGAAGTGCGTTTGGGGTACTGTGCGATAAACGAATACCCACTAGACTTAAAGGTAAGTTCTATAGAACAACTATTAGACCAGCGATGTTATATGAGACAGAATGTTGGGTAACCAAGAAACAACATGTAGATAAGATGAGTGTGGCTGAGATGAGAATGCTAAGGTGGATGTGTGGCAAGACTAGACAAGACATAATTAGGAATGAGTGTATTTGGGAATGAGTAAGAGTAGCACCGATAGAAGATAAGTTGAAAGAGAATCGATTGAGATGGTTTGGTCATATTCAATGGAGACCAACAGAGGCAGTAATGAAGATATGCGATATTGTAACGGTAGATGAAAGTGTTAGGGGACGGGGTAGGCCTAGATTAACGTTGGTTAGTATTATAAATAGAGATATGGATCTACTTAATTTGACTAACGAAATGGCTTTTGATAGGGCCACGTATTCATGTAGCTGACCCCATTTGATGAGACTTAAGGCTTGATTTGGTTTGGTTTGGTTTTCTTGAAATTTCAATTTTTCTAGGAATCTCAAGGATAGGGAGGTTGTAAAGCTGACATTTTTGTTGTCAAGACTTAATCTTTTTTCTTTGGTTCCTTTTTTGGAGGATAAGAGGGTTTGGGCTTTTCATTCATCGAGTATATTTTCTTGCAAGTCTTTTTTTGACAAAATTATTGATAATCCTCAAGTTCCTTAGTTTCTTTTTTGTAAAAGAATTTGGAAGGACAAGGTCAATATGCAAAGAAGCAAAAGGCAATTTGTCTGTTACAAGCAAAGCCTTCTTGGCATTCCCACATATATTTAGAAAAGATATTCCATTGCTTGATTCTCTTCAAAATCCACATCATTAGTGATTTATGTATTTTTTTATAACTTGATATCTAATTCACATGACCGACTAATCAGGAGATCAATCTTACTATACATTAACGGGGGCTTGATTAAACTTAGGGCAAAATCCAATATGAACTGACTTCAAAAAATTGTTTGCAGCTTTAGAAGTTTTAGACCTTAAAATGACCACACCCCAGGTCCAGGTCCTTAACTATCAAGCCAAACCCTTCAGGTTTTATATATGATGAATACTACTAGTGTTGCTTCTTCTTGGAGTAGTGATTCTCACTGCTATTTCTCTTGCTCTTCATGATCCTGAAAACCCATCTTCTCTCATTGAGAATAACATAATAATCTTTGGTGTTCATGATCCTTTCCCAAACCCTACTTGGAAGAGTTGAACAACAATTAATGGTGAAGAAGTATAGGACATGGCCTCCCCCAAAGGTAGTGTGGCAACATAGAGGACCGTTAACGAAAAGAGTGAGGGGCCACCATTGCCACTAGTGGTAAGAAGATCAACTAGACTACCAAAGATTTTATCACACTGAAATCTCAGATAAAAAATGCAACACACTTAATGGATGTCGGCGATCAGATTTTAACAATATTGGCCTAGTGAATGAAAATTATACAAATAATCTGCAAATACATGAACGGAATGGAGACAATATTGGCCTAGTGAATGAAAATTATACAAATAATCTGCAAATACATGAACGGAATGGGGACGACAATAATCCTTCATAACATTTTAACATATGACATGACATTGCAAAATTGGACACTATTTTATCAATAATTGAAGATTAAAGCTCCTTAATGTAAAGCTAAGAAGAAGGCAGACACATGAGAAGTATGCACACAACAAACCCATGATAAGATATTTATACAATAATATGATAACATTTCAGCCAATTATCAAATTTGGTTTTAGGATTTTGAATTTACTTTTTCAAATAGATCCAATATTGGAAAATATAGCATCAAACTTTGGGATCTCATTATAATTCCACTACCCAATTCTATGTTATGGTTTCTTCACATGACCTAAAATAAAAATTTCCAGACAAAAAAACCACTAGACAAGACGACCACAAATTGAAAATGTTCGATATGTTTCCATGAAAATGTAAGAAGCTAATAGGGAATCACAAGATATACCCAGAGACAGGAATTGAGAGCTTTCTAGCAGCAAGAGCAACATCACGATATCGAGCAAGGCTATCTTCAATGCTACAGTTTATGTTTGACTTTGAAAAAGACTCAGAAGCTACAACAAAGATGGCCACTTACTGTAAGAATAGGTGTTAAAACAGGAAATCTGCCTCCCTCAACTCACTGAATTGCCTTAAGTACCTCATATGCATCTCGTAGCTGCAATTTTTATTTTGATACTTTTCAAAGCATGTATTTTACTCTAATTTTTATCAAACTGCTCTATTCTTATCAAAGACAAATAAAGCAGCACTACAATCTAGAAAAGAAAACCCACAGATTGTATTTAACTATAACTATATTATGTCTGAAGTTGGCATTCATTCACAAGGCATTGCAATCAAATAAAGCCAATAAGTATTACAAGAGGACTTAAACTAACTAATATGATCACTAGAAGTCAAAACATGAGTTTAAAATAAAAAATAAAAAATAAAAAAGAAAGAAAGAAAGAAAGAAAAAGAGTACAAAATAACAGCAGATACAATAATTGTGACTTAAAGCCTTGTTTGAGAACAAGCTATTTTAGTAACTTTTTGTCTTCTTATGAAAAGATATGCAGAAAAGTGGAGAGAGTGATGTGACAACTTATATTGACTTTTTAGCTAAAATGTATAGTTGGCAAACAAGGCCTTATTACCATTCATGGTCATCTCTTTGATGTTGCGCTTTCTGTACTGTGAATGGTGAAAATTTCATAGATTCATGCTTAAGCAAGCTCAGGAGGATGGACACACCTACCAGGGTGTTGTATTTGTGTCCTATACATGTCAGATATTGAAACCCTTCATACACACACTGACACATATTCGACACACTTTCAAAGTTATCCCATTACAACAACCAATTTGTTTGTCAATACTTGAGGCTTATAAAAGTAAGACAACAGAACTTATTATGGGTTTTGACCAGGAGCAACGTCAAGTGCTATCTGCTCCCAGCACAGTAGTGCAAGTTCGAGTAACAAAAAATTGTCTCTCCACAAAAAAAAAAAAAAAAAGAAAAGAAAAAGAAAAAGAGAGGGGGTAAGGCTACCTATCTACCTATAAACATAGTGGTCATCTCTTCAAAACAACTGACTGCAACTTACCTGTGGTACCCATTTTTGGCGAGACAAAACTAGTGGCCTCCATAACAAGCAACCCAGAAGAAACAAGCATCATTATCAACTAAACTTTTATGGAGGGAGGTACAATCTCCTCATTTTGCAATCCATCCCTTGGACCAACTCCCACTATCTTCACATATCTTGGCATTGTTCTCGGAGATTGCAAGTCATATACAACATTAGATCACATCGCCCTCTACACTTCAAAAAAAAAAAAAAAAAAGGAGAACAAACTGATGCAAGACAGCCTTGGCTTGTCAAGTTCTATGACACTACTGCCATCAGAAGTGGTGAGCTAAATTTCCCAATTAAGGAAAGAATGTTCAGAATTTGTAAAATATTGAATTACAAACATTGGATTTAGATTTTGTAAAAGGCACTATCAATGTAGATTATTTTATTAAGAAGCATCCAGTAAACTAGAAAGAAAATTAACAGAGGAAAGAGAGAAGTGAAAAGTTCCATGACCATCTTTGACCAAGACAAATCATTCAACTACTCTAAGATCTCTGTACATCAAGGACATCACTTATAGATTCTAGAAGACCTTTCAGGCAAAAAAAATAGCTTTCTAAAATTACACCCTAATACTTTGTTCAGTTCTTCTCAACTTGCAATGATGTTATTGACCTAATGTAATCATTGTGCACTAGCTTTTTCCTTCAAGTTTTCCCTGCATCATAAATCTTTAATTTGTGCAGTAGCCTGGGATTTGAAACACTCAGGTTTAAATCATACAGTTTCAACTCAAGTTGAACCTTTATTTACATCAAAATTAACTTGCTAGATAATCTTATCTATGCAATGACTAATAAACAATGAAACCACATTAGAAAAGTCAAAGACAGCTTAACTACACAAACCTTATTTGTTTGCCCTCTTGTGCCATTACCATTACAATTAGAGCCATAATGATGATTTGGCATATATAAAGCATCAGGGAGAGTTCCAACCATTCCAGGTACTTGATTTAAGAAATTTCTCCAGGGCAGACTCAATATTTGTCTTCCACATGCAAATGCCTCTCTTGAAATCTCATCACTGCAAAAGAAGAAATCATGATTTCTACAGTATTTAAGATATCAAATAGAAGATGTAATCAATGGCCAACATCAACTAAAAACAAAAAGAAAGTCAATAGTGATCATAACTATTTGACTTTCACATTTGAATATCGCAAGATGAGAAAGAATACTAGAAAAATATAAATAAAGAATGAAATAACAATGAAATAAGGCACACCCATAGGTATGATGGCCAACTCACCCTCCTTCTGTTGTTTACTAGAGTGTGGGGGCTGAGTTTAAGTAGGCCCAGATTGGGCTTTATCCTCAAGACTGTCGAACACATATTGATGAACAGGGCTGTGGCCGACTAGAACCCGCCCAAAGGACCGAATAGGCTACAGATCTTGTGAACATGCCTGGGGGTCTAGCTGGGAGGGCAGGGTGTCCATAATAGAAAGTGGGCCCTTGGAGAGCAATATAAAAAGGAGGACCATTAGCCAAAAGGAAAAAAAAGGCAAGAAAGAGAGTGATAACTTGTGATAAAAAAGAAAAACCAGAGAGAATATCAACTGGTTTGTCGAAGTGCTAATTCTGGCACCTCCGAACGGAGAACACACCCCCATTTCAGGTATCAGTTTGAGGATTAAGAGAGTCTGCTAGAACCAAAGGGTATTTCCAAACCCCTTCACCACAATTGGTGCCGTTTGTGGGAATACTCGAACGCATTCATGGCGGACATAACGGATGATCCTTCACTTGTTGCAGATGATGTTACACCAAGAACCATGCTTGGTCCAGAGAATATCACAGCGCGAACGGCCCTGAACTTCGACCTAGTGGCTCAAACTTCGCCTTCGATTTCTATACAGGAAACCATGCAGACAATCATGGATCAAGCAAAGCAAAACGAACAATGTGTGGAAGACATGGCGGCTAATAACGAACATTTGCGTAAGGAGTTGGCCCTTGAGTTAGCCAAATCCCAACCAACCGCACTACGTCGTGACCGGGGTCGGTCGCCAGAAAAGAAGAATGATAATCGACGGTGTCGGCATTGGAAACATGGTAGTGGCAGTGCTTCCGAATCATCATCTCAGGAACCCGGGAAGAAGGGGTGAGTTAACATGTCTAGCATATCCGAGGGAAGTCCATATGTACGACACATGTAGGGGAAAGGAGATGATGTTCGGATGAAGAAGATAAACATGATCCTTTCGTACGAAGCATTGCAAATGCTATATTGCCTAAAAAGTTTAAAGCACCAACGTTCACCTTGTACGACGGTAAGTCAGAACCTACGGATTATATTCGTCATTACAAACAAGTGATGACGTTGCATGCTAATGATGAAGCCCTCATATGTCGAATGTTTCCAAGTAGCCTAGGACCATTATCCATCAGATGGTATTATAAACTGGAGCCGGCCTCAATAAAAAGCTTTCATCAGCTCCAAAAATCTTTCAGGGCAAGATTCATCACCAACGAGGTTCAACCAAAGCAAGTTGACTCTCTCTAGGTAATTCTTTGACAGAACTCAGAAGTCATAACAATGACGGGAGTGAATGTCAAAGCCCAGAGACGACCCATTTTTGACAAGGCCGAAGGCTTGGACAAACAAAGAAAATATCGATAAACAAATGGTTGCGCCCGCAAGCTGCCTACGTATCCCTTTGCAAGGAATCAAACTAGCGTAGTTCAGGGGTAGGAAGCAAAGTGATGCACAATGCAAGTGCATAACTTATGATCATGCAAAGAATGCTGTGATGAAGCAATTATGCAAAATATATGCAACATTTTAAGCGAATACTATGCAAGCGAGTAAACATGAACCAAGCTACATCTCATGCAGAAAGGATGTAAGAAAATTATGCAATTCTCACTGCGTCTCACGCGGAGAAAGCTAAAAGCGACTACCGAGAATACCCGGAGTCTCAAACACAACATCTCTCAGCGTATCGTACACAGGAGAGGAAAGAGCAACATTTCTCAACGTAGTACACGCGACAGAAGAAAGAGAAAAGCCTCTTAGCGTAGTACACGCGAGAGAGGAAAGAGAAAAGCCTCTCAACGTAGTACACACGAGAGAGGAAAAAGGAAAGCCTCTCAGCGTAGTACACGCTAGAGAGGAAAAAGGAAAGCCTCTCAGCGTGGTACACGCGAGAGAGGAAAGAGGAAAGCAAAAAGAAACCTCTCAGCATAGTACACGCGAGAGAGGAAAGCAAAAAGAAACCTCTCAGCGTAGCACACGCGAGAGAGGAGAGAGAAAAGCCTCTCAGCATAGTACACGCGAGAGAGGAGAGAGAAAAGCAAAAAGAAACCTCTCAGTGTAGTACACGCGAGAGAGGAGAGAGAAAAGCAAAAAGAAACCTCTCAGCGTAGTACACGCGAGAGAGGAGAGAGAGAAAAGCCTCTTAGCGTAGTACACGCGAGAGAGGAGAGAGAAAAGCGAAAAGAAACCTCTCAGCGTAGTACACGTGAGAGAGGAGAGAAAAGCTCTCAGCATAGTACACGCGAAAAAGGAAAGAGAAGAGCCTCTCGGCGTAGTACACGCGAGAGAGGAGAGAAAAGCCTCTCAGCGTAGTACATGCTAGAGAGGAAGGAACAACAACGCAAGTGAAAAGGCGCACAACAATGTGGGCGAAACATGCGTGACAACGCAAGTGAAATGAGTGCATAACAATGCAATTGGGATGTACATCACAATGCAAATGAAGTGGGTGCATAACAATGCAATTGGAACATGCATCACAATGCAAGTAGAACGTGCGTGACAACGCATATTTGAAACAAAATGCCGAATAAGGGAATACAAGCCTTAATGAGACCAAATTCAAACGCGACCTCCGATTTACCTTTCGGAGGGGTTTGCAACATACTCAACTCGAAAACGGGCACACCCTGTTCATACCAGAGAGAGATAACATCTGCTGCTGCTTTAATTGCCATTCTGCCTTGAAGTAGGCTTAAGCTTGGGACTGAGATACACTCATACTTCAGAGTAGTGACAAGGCCTGAGGAGATATATCCGGAGTACAATCACGGAATTTGCTGAAGGTAAAACACACTCAGATGCTTCGATTTTCCCTCTTTGCTTTTGCTTTGCAGTCCGGAACCATTATAACTTCAGATAGGTCCCGGTTCTACTGTTCTCACATGACCTGGGTTGAACCCTGCGGTTTTATAAAAGAACAAATATTGTTTTGCACAAATGTGGAGAATGGCACAACACTCTGAGCACAAGATGATTTTTTTTTTGAAATTGACGGTGAGAATAAGTTCTCAACTGGGTATTGAGCCTACGACTGAACACAGAACACCACGACTCAACAACGGAAAACAAAAAGGTAAACAACCTAAACACATCTATTGACGCTCGAAACGACTCAAAACAAGAATCAAGACAGACAAAACAAAACACAAGACTCAAATGTGCACAGGGAGCCTGTTTCACCGGGTATTATTTCCCACTCTTTCTCATTTGTGATTCTCACATCACTCGGCCCTCAAGCTCTGTTTTTCTGAAAAGCCCTTTTCCTCATTTTTTCTCTCAGTGCACATCTCTCTATTCTTCAATCTCTCATTTTTCATCCCTCCCCAGAGTGGTTGGTGGATAGACAAGAAGTTGCGGGCTCTTGCCCCTAGCATTCTGCTAGATTCTTTTTCTTCTGCACACAGCAGTAAACTTTCCCACAGAGGGGTTGCGCCACAACTGGGTGTGTAGCAAATCTGTAGTTGACATTGGTTGACGATGCTCTGCTAGGTAGTTTGGACGTGGTTAGATCTGTCCAGATGAGGAAGTGGAACATCCTGATCCATTCCAGTTCGTGCTTCGCACTTGGCTTGATACCTCGTTGCTCGGAGGATGAGAGAGCTTTCTGCATTTTGTTGTTGACTTCAGTTGTGCCCTTTCTGGCAAGTATGCTGGCGACGGGGAAAAGACAGGAAGCCTGACTCAACTGTGCCCCTAGTTCATCATTTTGACCATTTTTTTATTTTGCTTTCTACTAAAACAATTTTGACCAACATGAGAGTTAGATTAACATGCTTGTTCGATTTTCTGATTTAAAATCATGCAAGTCAGGCTATGAGCATTGAAAATTTTCCTTTTTTGGGTCCAAGAAAACGGTCCAGTTTTGGAAAAATGGAATAATTTTCTAGAGAAAATCAGTCAACCTCAGTAAAAATTCCCAAAAACTGTTTTTGCAAACGGTCACTGCTCAACGAGCGTAGAACCCACTTTCGAGATGCGCAACCTCAGATTCGAAGGAAAATTGCCCCTTGCTTGAGGGGAGCTGCATGGCAATGGAAAGTTGCCCCTTGTTTGAAATGACACTGCGGCGTTTTGAATGGCAACGGAAAGTTGCCCCTTGTTTGGATGATGTCGCAGCACATTATAGTAAGTCCTCTGAGCGACGAACACGACCAGACTCTCGGATACAGAGAAGGCGAAGATGATCAAAACCATCACATGGACATAGTCAAATTTGAAGTGTTTGTGGCTGGACTTCAAAGTGAAGTTGCCTACGTATCCCAAACATGGGAATCAAGCCTTACGTAGTTCGGGGTTAAGGTACACTCGGGTATTTAACCTCTCCTTTTTAGGCTCTAACTTTTGCCAAGGCGCCTATTGCAGGTTTTCGACCTTGCGAGCTTTGTTCTTCTTTCTTTTTTTTTTTTTTTTTTTTTTTTCTATTCTTTTCATTCCTTTTTCTTCTTATTTTTTGCATTTTTCTTTTCTTTTCTTTTTGCATTTTTTTCTTTTTTTTTTCTTTTCTTTTTTTTGTATTTTTCTTTGCTTTAACTTTTGCCTGGGTTGCCCTTCTAGGTTTTCGACCCAGCGAGTCTCTCAAAGGGTAAAAGTGTAGCTTGGTCCATGCCAAAAGGTTGTAGGGTTTCGAAGCCATCCGTATCCAGGAGAGTGGCTGTTGATTTGCAAGAGGACTCATCTTCAGCTCTTCGAGCATGTCTGATATCTTTGCCCCTAGTTCAAAGGGTACTTCTGTTTTAGCTTCTGATCTTCTTGATCCGACTTTCCTGGCCTCGTGTTCGAGGGCTGCTTCAAATCTGGCCACACAGGCCTCACATCGTAGTTGACCGTTGAACCTTCTGAATTCAAGTTCAAGGTTTGAAAGCAAGGGCTCAAGTCTCGAGGCTGAGAGCGGTCCTAAGCTGCACAATCTCAAGAGCGATTCCACACAAGTCTTCGCAGGACTGCGCAAAATATTTTTTGAATTTTTGAAAGTTTTTAAGAAGGCGACGAATCGCTCACGCTGAAGATGGTGTGGAACCAATCTGGATCAAAGCTAGGGTCCTTCTTAGTACTCACACTAACAAGCATGATTTCATTCATTAAGGGCTTAGCACGCCTCTCTTTCTCTCAGTTGATCAAAGTTTTGCAAATCCCGAGGAATTCCTTCCTCTGTGTTTTCACCGTAGTGTTCAAAAAGGTTTTGAAAAACTCAGGTCATTACAATGACTTAAAAGGCATAGAAGAGCAGGTGAAAAGTACTGCCGGTTCATTCCAAAATTTTCTGGCACAACTGGCACATGGCCGAAGCAAGCACAAAGGCATGAAAAAACCACTGTTGTTTCATTCAGATCTTCTGGTGTAACTGGCTTCAAGGCAGAAACAAACTCAAAAGAAAGCAAAAAAGACAAACACAAAATGAGAAAGGGGTGTCCGAGGTAACATCCCCGGAATCACCCGACTCCTACACAACAGGACTGACTCGATACGACAAGACAGACCTGAAACAAAAAGACTGACTCAAAACAAAGAGACATATTCGAAATAACACAACAAGACTGACCCACTACCCAAGTCAGAATGTACAAAAACCAGCATTCACAAATGCTCAAAACAGTGCGTGCCATACGCCACATCTGGAGTAAATTGAGTGCCGCCCACAGGTGGTCCAACCTCTGATCACATCACATTATCCCCCACAAGTTCACTGATCAAATGCCGATAGACTTTGCAGGACCTGGTGCGGGGATGACCCCGTTGTCGATCAGATTTTGTATCTCATGGCGAAGACGAAAGCACATGTGAGTGTCATGGCCAGCTCGCTGATGGAAGGCACAGTAATCAGCTGGGTTATGTGAGGGAGGGGGTTTCTTTGGTAACGGTTGTGGCTTCAGTGGCTTCAGATACCCTTTTTTGATCAAGGCCCTCAGGGCCGTTGATAGAGACATGTACAGTGGGGTAAACACCCTTTGGCCCTGAGGTGGGTGTTTGGCTGTTTGTGAGCTAGTTTCGGATGTACTGGCGAATGGGGTGGTCATTTTTGTGTGGTGGTGGTGACTATGCTCACATCTGAAGTTATAGTAGCTGCGTCACCACTGGTGGTCGCATTCGAACTGTGGATAAATTCCCTCATAGGCTGCTCCTTCTCCTGGTCAATAAGGCCCTGCTTCATAGCGTCCTCAATCTGTACCCCCATCTCATGTAGGTCCGTAAAGGTAGGAAAGGGTAAGACTATCATTTTTTGCATCAGTTTGGGCTGGAGGTTGCGCCCAACCATCCGTATCTGGTCTTTGTCAGAAGGCCTTGTAGTCATCATTGAGGTCTTTGCTCTCCATCTCGTCACGAACTCTGAGAAACCCTCATTTGGTTCTTGGTGGGTGGCTTCGAGATCACGAGTTATGACCTCGATCTGTGTGTTATAGGAGTATTGAGCAATAAAGGCCTCAGCCAGCTCTTCCCAGTTCCATTTCACAGAGTCCTTCAATTTTGTATGCCAGATTGCGGCTATCCCAGACATGGTTCGGCCAAAGAGAGACAACTTTTGAGCTGTGGTCAAACCCATTGGCTTCAAGACATCAGAAAACAGGTGGAGGTGCACCCTTGGGTCTCCAGAGCCGTCAAAGCGATCGATATGTGGCATTTTAAACCGCTCCGGCAAGGTAATTGCAGATTCAATATACCCGTCCTCTAAATCCAGGATGAGGTTCACTCCCTGTGTTCGTCTGAACAACTCCTCCAGTTTATTGACCTTAAGTGCAGTTGGGTCAATCTCAAATTCAAAGGGCGTGTTCACTAGATTAGCTGGTGCATTGGACAACTGAGGTGGGATTGGCAGTGGGACTGGCCCTGTCGGAACATCCGTACTTTCCTGGACGTGAACTGCCTCTCTGGGTATTGGAACCATAGGTGGGGGTGGAGCCTGGCGTGAAGTAGATTCTCCGGTTTACTGCCCTAGCTTGGCAATTGTCTCTGCCTGTTGGGTTATGACCACGGCCTGTTGCTTGGCGGATTCTGCTTGACGGGCAGCGTCTTGCTGCATGGCTTTCATACTATCCTGGAGTTGGCGCACCATCTCTTCCAGACTAGACATATTGTCCTGGTCTAGCTTAGCAACTGGTATATCTGTTTTTGCAGTAGGCTCGAAAATCTCAATCCGACTGCCTAAAGATCACTGATCTAGTAGCTGTTGTACTGGTGGTCTACGTCTGACTAGCCTTCTCTGGCCCTGATTACCCTTGAACTGAGTCTCTGACCTGACAAAGTCTATCAGCACAAATCCAATGTATCCGGGGGATAGTGGAGCCTTCTGAAGCTATAGTTCTAGGACTACCCTAGCAAAAAAGAAAACAGACAGCATCTCAGCTCAACTTCACTGGAACAGTGATGAGCAAAGCTGAACGACTGTATTCTATTACTGATCACTGTTCCCCGAAATCACTGCCCCAAATCTGAATCTGATACCCGCAGATATGACTGATTCTCAAAATACTAATACTGGTGCCCGCAGGCCGGATACCCAAGCCCACAAATTGGTATATGCATTCCCTGTAGAGATACACTCTAACAGCACATAGTAAGTAAATGAGAGCCAATACACCCTTATGTTGGGGTAGGGTTTCCCTATCCTATTTTGTCAGGAGCTAGGGTTTCACTACGCACGCAGCGGTTTCAAACAACCTAACATTGGGTAAGCAACCTGTCTTAGTTTGGAATGGTCACTATGGATTCCGAATATGCACTAGGTCGAATGGTCGAAAAGGGTGCCCCGGTAAAAATCGGGGTTTGTGCTCCCATACAGGCAGAGCTCGCAACCGGTCAGCCTTATGGTCATGTCTTGACAAGACAAGCCTCCAGCAAACCGCTTAGGAATAGCAGATGGCCAACACGGTGTCTTAGGCGTACCAATGCACATGCAATGCAAAGAAACACATAAATGAAATCAAAATAGGATATCACGAGTTCGAGTCAAGCTCTCTAAGTCCCCTGCAGAGTCGCCATAAACTGTAACAGGTTCGTGTGGGACCTCGCTACAGTTCGGACTCCCCTTTTTGTTTGTTGCGGTTCTTAATCTTGAACCAAAGAGTCCAACTCTGGCAAATCATTTTGAGAAAAACAGATTTTGAAAAGAAGTGCCAAACATGGACTGCTTTGCCAGATACAGAATCGCCACCTAAATATTTTTTTAAAAAATGAGGAAATTTAGGAAACCCTGACTCGGTGCCAAAGGCCACGTGTCCGTCATCACCAAAGTTGTCTTGGCTCGGGAGCTTGGGTACGATCGGGGAAGGTCAGCTATGAGCACCCCCTTTCGCCCGGTCCGAAGACCGGCCTCTACTAACCATGATATCCATTTTTGAAAACTTTGTGTTCTTATTCCGATTAATTAGCTAGAATTACTATGTTATGCGCACAACAAATAAGTATAGACTAGATCGCCTAATTTGGAACAAAACATTGCATATCCGCTTGTTTGGAAAACGCTTTGGGATTTGCTACTCACAAGTAGGCTAAAACACGGATTTCAATGAGTCGTTCCAACTCAAACAATCCAACCTTCACCCACAGGCATTCAAACAGTTTATCACATAAGCATCTAGCCACATGGTAAGCATGCTGTCATGTTAGCATTCACACGCATGCGGCATGCTAAAGCATAAAAGCTTACCTAGTACTCCGTGCCAAAACAGAAACTAGTTAGTAATTAATGCATGATCCTAGTTCATGTTAAGTGGCTAATGCATCACAGGCAAAATGCAGCTATAATAGGCTCGGCTATCCTAAACATGGCATGTGAAATGCAATCATTTGGTGCACGTATTCAAGTTAGATTTGAAGATACGATGCGGTTTGTATGATGTACCGAGCCCGGTGTATGTCAACAAATGTATGGATGCACGCATGCATTGCATAAGGTATGCTAATTTAAATATGCCCTAGTCTACCATCATAAGCAGGTAAATAAAAGGGAAGAAAGACGTGGGATTGGAAGACATACACACACTCACGCACACTTATTACAAATATGCCCTCACACGGAGGGACCAAAAGAATATACAAGCCGAATAAATAATAATAAATTAATTATTACAAAACCTCTAATCTAATTAACAAATTAAATGCAAAAAGAAAAGTGGCCACAGCCGCCCGCCTCGGGATGCGAATGATGCATGCTCGATCCGTCTTGCTCGGAAAACCCGCACCATACCACTGTTGCCTCTGTTTTCACTGCCCTGCCCCTCTGAAGACTGCCAAAGTCCCAGGGTACCTTCTTTGAGTACTGTGGGACACCACCGGCTGGATGAAATGGCCACCGGCCATGTAAAATGCCTGTCGGCTGCTTAAGAGGTTATCGGCCACCCATATAGTGCCGGTCGGCACTCTATACTGCCGGTCGGCATAAAATTCCTACAGAAGACAGTTTTGACAACAACAGCAGACAGACATTGCATGGCATGGAATTTCAAGCGAATGTGTGCATAGACATACTCCCTATCATGCAATGGACTCAAGGGAGCATGGCCTTCGACCCCCGAGCCATCAATCATGCATTTCGATGCATGATGGCCCAAAAGCCAAGTTAGCAGCTTTGATATCAAATGAAATGCAAGCACAAAACACATCAAAGAGCCCCAACCTCTATCATGATTGATCAAGAGGCAAGGGATGCATGCTTAATAAAATGCAACCTAGGCATAGAGGCTAAGTATGCAACATGAACATGCAAATGAACAATGTATGCTAGGCGCGCAACCTAAACATGTAAACAAACATGGCATGCAACAACATGCAACGATGGACTTAAACTAACATGGATAGCTCGCAAGCATGCCAAAATCAGTGGCCATAATGAGGCAAGTGAGGCAACACAATACATGGAATGCATGCACAATGCATTAACCAAACCTAAGGCACAAAAATGCAACTCTACCAAAGCATGGCAAGGGATGCAAGATGGCATACAAGCATGTGAATTTCAGCGCTGGAACATGATGCCAAATGGTCCCAAAACATGGAAATATGTCACCCAATGCATGCTATAGGCCCCGAAACCCAAGATTAGGCACATGAAATGACCTATAGCTATATCAAACATGCATAATCTGGACATGAAGCATGAAGACAGAAGCAAGGCAGCCCCAAAACAAGCATTTTTATAGTACAAAGCATGGCCAAATAGTGAGCAAAAGTGGGACTAAAATGGCATACAAAAAGGGGTCCGCAAGGGAGGCAATGAGGCAAGTGGTAGATGCAAAGCCCAAACAAAAAAAAAAACCCTTCTACAACACTGAAGAGGGACCAAAAATATGATGTTTTTCAGTAGATGAAAAGCCCCAAATCAGTATATAAACATGCTCAAAATGCAATGCAAGATTAAGGCCAATAAAGGGGCAAAGAAGTAACTGATATATGGGGGGCTCAAACAAGTGAGGGACCTTCAACAATGTTGAAGAGGGTCCCAAAATATAGCACTTTACAGTAGATGATAAAGCCCAAATCAGTATACAAACATGCTTAAAATGCAATGCAAGATTAAGGCCACAAGAAGGCTATAACACAAAGTATACAAAATATTCATCAAACAGCCAAAGAACCTTAATGAAACATGACAAGGGGGTCAAAATATGGCTACTTTAAGCTCTGATCATGGCCAAAAAACAGAAGCAAGATAAGCTAACAAAACATGCAAAAATAGGGACCAAAGAGGGGTACAATGGCAAGTGATACATGGAGGTCCCAAACAATGGTGAGCCCTTCTTAAATGTTGAATAAAGGGTCAAAATAAGCCTATTCTCAGTTTACATCATGCTCCAAAACAGATTACCCATAGGCCAAAAATACTACTCAAGAAAATGGCATACAAAGGGATAATGAAGGAAGTGCAAGATGGGGGTCCCAAACAGGGTAAGACCCTTAATTAAAGATGAAATAGAGCTCAAAAAAATGACACTTTCAGTTTTGGTCGGATCTCAAATGTGCAAGAAAATATGGCTTAGATATGAACCAAGAAAATGCTAGTTTAGGGGAAAAGTGTGCTTACCCTTGTAGACCAATAAACCAGCAGGTTTTGATCCAAGGAAATGAGCTCCTAGCCTCTTCAAATAGCCTCCAATGTGCTGAAATGAAGTGTAGAGGTGTAGTGCTATGGATTGGTGAGGAAATGGCCCAAGAACAAGGGTATTTGATGGTTGAATGAGAGAGATATGGAGAGGGAGGTGAGATATATCAGATATATATCTATATATCTCTGGTTTTTTTCTCAAAAATCCAACCCCTTACAATGGAGGGGGAAGGCTCTTTATATAGGTAAAGGCCAAGGCTTAAAGCTTATGAGACAACCTAAAAGAAAGGGTCAAGGGGAGCAAAGAGGGCAAGGCTTATTAGGGAAGCCAAGCTGGGGGTGCAAGCTTCTTGAGGAAGCCAAGACAAAGGGGTCAAGGCTTCCTCAAGAAGCCTTGAGCAAAAGGTCCAAAAATGGGGTCAAAGGCTCAAAATAGGCACATATATGTATGGGGAGCTGGGTCTGTGCGTCCTAGCTGGCACAGCTGGCATGCACCATGCCTGCAAGAGTCAAAAGGGTCAAATCGGCCAAGAAAAAGGGTCATCGGCCAAATAAATTGCCGGTCGGCACAATAAATTGCCGACCTGCAATTTGTACTGGCTGGTCGGCTAAATAGAGTACTGATAGGTGGCTAATGAGGTGAAAAAGTGCCAGTGGATATCCAAATTGAAGCCCCAGAAGTTAGCTTTCCAATGGCGCAAACCTTGCATTAAAATTCCTCATGTGAAAAAAGTTATGCCCTTTTTGGTGAAGCCGTGCAGATTCGCTCCAACCGGACTGATCCCCTGCTTCAACCAACCATATCTCCTCCATCCGGACTTGGCTTTAGGAGATTCTTGAGTGCAAAGTGAAGCCCCGGAAGTCTTGTTTCCAATGGTGGTGGCCTCATAGCTAAACTCCAAGTGTATAGACAGATGAGCTTGATTTAGCGAGGACTGCTCGTCCCTCTCTTAGCGGTTCTTGCCTGTTTTCTTCTCCAACTTGTTTTCTCCCCTCTTCTCCTCTTCTCTTCAACTTCAAACCCCTAAGCAAGGTGTTTTGAAAGATTTTTCAAAGATTTCATCTCTCTTTCATTCACCTCCACTTTGTCCTTGCTCGGTTTATCGAAAAGCGCACCATTTACCGAAATGCGAGCGTCGGAACATCGTGGGAATTTTATTTCAAAAATGTTTTGAAAGAGAGGGTTTTAAGGTCTAAAAACCATCCAAAATAATTTTGGTTCAAAATGGGGTGTGAAGTTGAGATTTACCTCTCTCCTTGCCGAAGAAATTGGACCTGTGCCCTGCACACCTTTCTCCACCAAGTAAACCATCAATAGTGCCCAAGTCTTGTGGGCGGTCAAAAATGGGGTGTCTACAGTAATGCAAATTAAACCGAAAGAGACCCTCCGTGAGTATTCGGCGCACTACAGGGAGTGTTTCAACTTAGTAGATGATGCCTGCAATGATTCCATGGCCATCACTGCCTTTAAAATGGGGTTACACCCCGATAGTCCTCTCCAAAGCTCGTTGACTAGATGGCGTCCCAGAACAGTCTGGGCGCTAATGAAGAAAGTTGAGGAGTATTGCAAGATGGAAGACAATGCCCCCCGCGTCAAGGCTGAACAAAAAGTTGTGAAGTCGGCGCCATCTGGTTTGGTTTAGCTGATAAGCGCCGTACCACCAAGGAGCCTTGAACACCGGAGTAAAACTAAATGAGACAACCAATGTGATTCGTGTTGATCAAACGAGCAATGTTCGTGCCGTTCGAGTGAATAGTATCAAGCAGATAGCAGACGTACTAGATGTTTGGACAAGAAGTATATGGAGTTGGCAGAGTCGATCAATAAAATCCTACCCAACATCCAACACCTTCTGTTCTTTAAGTGGCCGTCCAAGATGATTGGACCCCCTGATACTAGAAGGAGGGATAGGCGGTGTGAATATCACAAGGACCATGGTCACGACATTGACAGCTGTTATGCATTGAAGGACCACCTGGAGGAGTTAGTGCAAGCTGGTTGGTTGGCACAGCATATCTGAAAGAATAATCCACCGAACACAGTAGCTCTACGGCTAGATTCACCTCTACTTGGTGTGATTCACATGATATACAGTCTATCGTAGCCAACTCAGGTACATACGATCCAGCTACAACCTAGCCTATCCAGGCGATTTACACTAGCCAAACGACCTCATGAAACTAGCAAAATCAGCTTTGATGACACCGATCTTGAAAGGGTAACGCTCCCCCACGACGATGCCCTTGTCATGGAGTTGTGCGTACATAAATTCATTGTCAAATGTGTTCTGATCGATCAAGGGAGCACCTTGGAGATAATGTATTACAAAACATTTATTAAACTCAGTTTCACCGATTCGTACTTATTATTGGCCGACTATCTCCTGTTTGGTTTCAATGCTAACCCCAAGTATCCTTTGGGCAAGATTACATTATTAGTCTGTGCAGGCACCAAGTTAGTCGATGTGGAGCTTCTGGTCGTCAAACTTTCTTCACCATACAATCTCATCATGAGAAGAATCTGGTTACACGCAATGCAGGCCGTACCAAGTATCTACCATCAATTACGCCGCTTTCCAACACAACATGGCATTGAGCAAATTCAGGGATCTCAAAAGTCGGCAAGGGCATGCTACATTATCGTTTCGGCAAAGAAGCCAACGGAACTAGAAATAAACTCAATTAAAGTCCCGGTTCGGGAAGTCCTCGAGGACGTTGGAAAAACCCCTAGTGATAAGGTAACCGAAGACCTCGATCGGGTCAGAATCAAAGTGGAACCCAACAAGTTCTTCATGATCAGCACCTCTCTGAATGTAGCTGAAAGACAAGAGCTGGTCTCCTTCTTACTCAGCAACATAGACGTATATGCCTGGACACCATATGAGATGCCGGGGGTGGATCCGAGCATAACCCAACATCGTTTAAACGTCGATCCAAAGACTAAACCAATTATTCAGAAAAGTCGACGGTCGGCTACAGAGCATTCTTCGGTCGTTGCCGACAAAGTTGATAGGCTATTGGAAGCTGGGGCAATTCGTGAAGTAACCTATCCGATGTGGCTGTCTAATACAGTGGTCGTTAAGAAGAAAAATGGATCTTGGCGTGTTTGTGTAGATTTCACGGACCTGAACAGGACCTGCCCCAAGGATTGTTTTCCTCTTCCCCAAATAGACCAACTTGTGGACGCAACTGCGCACCACCAACGCATGAGTTTCTTGGATGCTTACCGGGGTTACCACCAAATTGCCATGCATTCGGAGGACCAGGAAAAGGCTGCATTCCTCACCCTATAGGGAATCTATTGCTACAAGGTCATGCCGTTCGGACTGAAGAATGCGGGGCAATGTACTAGAGGTTGGTCACCACTATGTTTAAAGAACAGCTCGGCCACACCATGAAAGTATACATTGACAATGTGGTGGTGAAATCTAAGGAAAAGCATGCCCATCTAGTCAAAGAGGGGCAACTGTAGACACCCCATTTTTGACTGCCCTTAGGACTTGGGCGCTACTCATGGTTTACTTGGTGGTGAAAGTTGTGCAGTGCAGGGGTTCGATTTCTTCGGCAAGGAAAGAGTTAAATCCCAACTTCACACCCCTTTTTGGAATAAAACCATTTTTAATGGTTTTTATACCTTAAAACCCTCTCTTTCAAAACATTTTTGAAAATAGGTTCCTACGATGTTCCGACGCTCGCATTTTGTTAAATGTCGCGCTTTTCGATAAACTGAGCAAGGACAAAGTGGAAATGAATGAAGGAGAGATGAACTCTTTTGAAAAATCTTTCAAAACACCTTTCTTAGGGGTTTGAAGTTGAAGAAAATGAGAGAGGAGAGAAGAAACCAAGTTGGAGAAACAGTTTGGCATGAATGCGGGAAGGATCGAAACTGAGCAGCTTCACCAAAATAGGCATAACTTTTTGCACACTTGGAATTTTGAAGTGATGCTTTCACCATTGGAAAGCTTACTTTTGGGGCTTCAATTTTCACACAAGAATGACTTGAAAAGGTATCCAGATGAAGGAGTTAGGCTTGCTTCAAGTCAGGGACTAGGACTGATTTTTGTTGCCGGCCTCTATGGGAGTGTGCCGGCCATGAATGGCCAATGCAGGCCCCATGCCGACCAAGAGTGACCCCTGCTGGCCATCTATGGTCAAGTGCCGGCCAATAGTGGTACAGTGTCGGCCACAGATGGCAGAAAGCAATTTTGGGCAGATATTTGTTGTGCAGCTGTTCCAGCTGTCTTTGTCTTGATATTTTCGACCAAAGCTTGATGTTTTGCTATATATGAGGGCCTTATATCTCATATTCAAGGGTGAGAACATTTGAGAACAATTTGGCAAAGCTTTGGGAGCCTCTCTCTCTCAATCCACTCTCTAGATTTTTCTCTCTCTAAGAGTTTTGTGCTAGAAACTTGCATACATCCATCTTCAACCTATCAACCCTTAACAAGAGTTGTTGATCATTGGGCTGAGGTTTCTAGAAGGTCTTCTTGGAGCTTATTAAGGAGGTTTTGACTTGGTTTTGTGCCTCAAAGTGTGCTTCCCTCCAAGAGGTAAAGCTTTCACCCTTTAAGCTTGTCTTTCACACTTGCTTCACCATCCTTTTTCCATTGTTTTGGATTATTTTGGAGCTGGTTTTGAACCATAAAAAACTCTGATTTTGAGGTTCTAAAATGGTGGTTTAAGCCTTGTTTGGCTAGGGGGTTGTCTCTCCCTTTTGCTCCTTGGCTTGTAAAGCTTTTTGAGCTATCTTTCAAGGCCTTTCAAAACAACTTTTCGTGGCCTTTTAACCACTAAAATCCAGAGAATTTTCAGTGGTAAAAACCCTATTTTGAGGTCCCAAATAGGAGAGGGTGGTCCCCTCTCCTTTTGTATTGCTTGCTTGTCTTGTTGGCCTATCAAATGAGCATGTGTTTCTACTTCTTTGTGGCTTTGTTCAAGCATATTTTTGTGACTTTTTAGACCTTCCATAACTCTATTTTTGGTTGTCTTGGTCACCTCTTGCATGCTTCTTATACTTGTAGTGTAATCCTACTTGTAGCCTTTCAAAGTAGCATGTCTTTGTGCTTTGAATTTGCTTAGTTCAAGCATGTTTTTAGCCATTGTGTGGCATTTCATAACTCTATTTTTGGCTGGTTTGGTCACCTCTTGTATGCTTGTAGTACTTGTAGTGCAATCATGCTTGTTGGCCTAACATGCTTCATGCTTTTGTTCATCATTCTAACATGTGTTAGCTTTGCTCCAGCACATTTTTGCCACTGATTTAACATCCTTGAGGTCTGTTTTAAGTGGTCTTGGTCATGTATGGCTTGCCTTGTAGGGCTATAGTGCAAATAGCTTTGCTAGTCTTGTGTTTTGAGACCCCTAGCATGCCTTATTTGTGACATTTGTGTGATATAGCATCATTTGATATATGATTTCAGAGCATGTTTCACTGTCATACTCTCATGTTTATCACTCTTTCAATGCTTTTGAGAAGTTGAGCATTATGCCTTGTTGGTGAGCCAATACATGAGCTTGTTTTTCTTGTTATCTATGCTACAAGTCTAGCATGTTTTTTTTGCCACTATTTTGACCTGCCTTAGATCTGTTTTGAATGGTTAGGGTCATTTGAGCATTGCTTAGTATGGTTGTAGTGTAAAGGGCCTTGCCTAGCTTTGGGTTTTGAGGCCTTTAACATGTTATGCATGGGATGTTTGCATGGTATGGCACCATTTAGCAAGTAATTTCAGTGCATATAGTGTAGTCACACTCTCATATACTTCACTTCTTCATAGCTTTTGAGGGTTGTGTATCATGCCTTGCTCATAGGCCAACATGTGTGCATGTTCTTCTAGCATTTTGAGCTTCCATTCCAGCATGCTTAGGCCATTGTTTTGGCATGCATGAGGTCTATCCATGGCTGGTTTATTCATTTGAGATTGATAATGCATGCCTCTTGAGTAATGCTCTTTATTAGCTTAATGTATTTGCCATTTGAGCATGCATTACATATGTTGTTTGCATTGCATTGCATTGTGTTCAACCAGACGTTATGTTGAACACAAGGTTGATTGGTCCATTTCATACTCAAAGTGATGAAAGTGTGCCAATCTTCCTTGGTCTCTATTGCCTTTGATCATCCATGATGAGGTAGTAGATTTAGAGTCTTGTTTGCATTGCATTCATTGAAATGTGTGCAAGTTGGATCTTTGGCCATCATGCATTGAGATGCTTGATTGATGGTCTTGGATCCAATGGTGCCTCTTCCTTGATGTTTTGAGGTGATACGGTGTGGCATAGTACATACATACCCTTGGGAGACCCTCCATTTCCTTTGTTTTGTGCTCTATTGCAGCTTGGTGTCACAGCACACCAGTGGCCGGCAGTTCTTCATTGTTGCTCGGCACCCTTTCATCTGTGGCTGGCATTGTGCATCCTTGGCCGGCAGGAGGGTCAGCAACAACCATTCATGGCCGGTAGGCCATTAGTGCATTCCTCAACACTGTTTTGGTGAGATCCATCAACAAGTTCTTGAAGACACCCTGCAAACAGAGCCTCAAAAGAGCAACCGGAGAGCTTTTTGGGGCAACAACCGAGCATGCATTCTCTTCTTCTTCGAACAGAGCTGGAGCAGCTTAGTTTAATGCTTACTTGTTAGTTAGCATCAATTTGTAATTTAATTAGTTAATTTGTTAATTAGTTAATTGTTGTAATAATTAGTAAGTAGTTTACTTGTTATTCAATTTGATTTGTAATAATTAGTCTAATTAGCTTAATTAGATTAGTTGATTAGCTTAGCTTATTCATTCGGACCCTCCATTGAGAGGGCAAATGTTGTCATAAGTGTGTGTGTGTTAATGTCTTCCAACCCCATGTCTTTCTCCCTTTTACTTATCTGCTTTGATGGTTAGTTTAAGGCATATTTCAATTAGCATACCTCATGCTTTGTGTAGACACCCCATTTTTGACCGTCCTCAAGACTTGGACGTCACCGCTTGAACACTCGGTGATTATCCATGTTCGTGTTCGTTTGGAGTTCCCGGAGTTCTCGGCTACGCGCCTTGTCTCAGGACCTCCGAACTTGACCGTTTTGTGTCTGGTTTTGCACCAAACACCTGTGTTTTGCCTTGGAGGGGCAGGGAATGCTTTGTGAAGCATCCCCACACACCACCGGTAGTGGCTAGAGGCCACCGGTTGGTTGTTGTTGCCATCGGCACTATATTGTGCCGGTCGGCACTATTTTGTGCCGGTCGGCACTAATTTTGGCAAAATGACCATTTTTCCCTGCCGATCACTTTACAGCTGTTTTTGGAGATATTTTCAGACAGCTTTCTGGCTTTTGTTTCCCCTCCATACACGTGTATGGAGGGATGAGCCTTGGATTGACTTAGCTTGTAAGCTTTGTTGTCTATAAGAGAAGGCTTCCTCCTCTTGGCTCAAGGGTTAGCAAACTTAGACATTTTTAGAGAAAAAGACAGAGAGGAAGCTCTGGTTCTAGGTTAGGTTTTGTGTATCTATCCTATCTCTCTCTGTCTCTCTTGTTTTGTACACTAGGTGTTTGTGACTTACTATTGCTCACCAACACCTAGTGTTTCACCTTCCTCTTGGAACTGAGGTGCTAAGGGCTTGTTCTTGGTGTTCTTGGCTGGTTTGAAGCTTAAAGAGGCATCAAGGTCACCATTGTTGGAGTTGATCATCAAGGGTAAGAAACTACCCCTTTTTCCCCCATTCTTGCATTCCATTTTTGCCTAGTTTAAAACAGTTTTTGTGCTTAGTCTATAACACATAAAAGTTCTGTTTTTTTAGCCTCTTCATTGTTTATTAAGAGTGCTTGGTGGTTTGGATAGGTTTGACCACCCTTAGACCTTGAAAAGGCCTCATTTTGTGCTATTTTGTTGAGATCCGGGACCTTGGTGCTTGGGCCTCTTCACCACTGAAATCTTGAGGGATTTCAGTGGTGAAGATGGTGCCTTGAGGTCCCAAGAAGGAAAGGGCCACCCCCTCTCCTTGATGTCCTTGAAAAGGGCAAGATTTGGCCTCTTAAGGGAGCGTAGTTTTGATTGTTTGTTGAGCATGTCTTGGCTGCATTTTATATTTATTATGCCCTAATATGACATTGCTAAGTGTTGGTTTTAGCACTCTTTGCATGCCTTGCATAGTTTCTTTGTAATGCCTTAATAGTCCCTTAACATGCCTAGGTTGTATGCCTTTATTTCTAGCATGTTTTAGGCTTAGATCCATGAAGCTTGTATGCTCATTTTGCCATGCATGAGGTCTGTCCATGCTTGTCTTGGATGATCATGACTTGTATCTCATAGCTCCTTTGCATTTGGCTTGTTGGCCTTAAGAGCATGAGAGTGTAGCATGCCTTGCTTGCTTTATTTTTGATGGTTTGGAACCATTTAACATGCTATTTCAGTCCCTTTGGTATGTTTGTATGCTTGCCTTAGTGGCCTCTTTAATGCTTTTAAAGCATGTGTTGAATGCTCCATTTATTGGTCATGTTGCATGCCTTTGTGCTTAAGCCTCTTAGATGCCATCTAAGTAGCCATTTGGCTTTGTTTTGACATGCTAAAACTCTGTTTTAGGTTGTTCAATGCATGCCATATTTGTTTTGCATAAGTGTAGTTCAATGCTTCCGTGACTTGCCTCAAGTGTTGAACCTATGTTGCATGCCTTTGTTTATCTTGCTTAACATGATTTGGCATCATTTCATAGCATGATTTTCAGAGCCTAAATTGCATGCTAGTAGTCCATTATTGTACCCCTTTAAGTGTGCTTAAGGGTTGTTTGTTATGCTTAAGTGTTGGTGCCTTAATTTGTGCAGTGTGTGCATGTGTGTTCGGCCCTCATGATTTAGCAATTTGGCCACTGTTTTGAGCCTTTTTTAGAGTTGCCCAATTCATGTCTAAGTCCACCCTCCATTCGATTCGCATGCTTGCCTTGTATGCTTACTTGCATGTTCGCATTGTATTGCCATATTGCATACTAGTTGATATGCTTAAGACTTCATTGCATTGACATGCATGCTAAGCCTCTTGACCAAGTCATGATGGAGGTTTAGCACCCTTGTTTGTTTGTTTGCATTACATGCATTTGAAATCAAAATTGCACTCTTGGTTCTTTGGGCCATCATGCATCGAAACGCGTGATTGGTGGTCCGAGAACTGAGGCACATCTTCCTTTGAGTCAAAAACATGATAAGGAGTGTGTTTGGTGCATACATGCTTTGAATTACATTGCCATGCAAGTTGTGTCCTCTGCTGCTGTGAGTTACAGGTTCTGCAGGCATTTTGTGCCGACCGGCACTGTTTAGTGCCGACCGGCAGTATACTGGCAGCCGATGGATGAATTAAGTGCCGGTGGCCACATCCTTCAGCCGGTGGTGTTCTATCCCAGTCGGTGGTAATCTCCAGTGCCCAAGGAATTATTCCTGAAGTTTTGGTAGTCTTCTGAGATGGAAAGCAGGGAAAACAGAGGCAATCATGCATGGCAGTGCGATTTCGAGCGAGTTCCGGGCGTGGGATACATCTTGCCCTCTTCCCGAGGCATTTACTGCTTTAATTAACTTAGTTAATTTGTTAATTAATTTAGTGAATTTGTAATATTTAATTAGCTTGCGTAGTTAATTAATCTGTAATATTTATTCGGTCCCTCCGTGTGAGGGCGTAATTGTAATAAGTGTGGGTGAGTGGTGTGTATGTCTTCCAACCCCCATTTCTTTCTCCCTTTTATTTACCTGCTTTTAATGGCTAGTATTAGGGCACGTTTATTTTAGCATACCTTATGCTATGCATGCGTGCATCCATGTATTTGTTTACATGCATCGGGCTCGGTACATCATACAAACTGCATTGTATTTTCAATTCCAAATTGAATACGTGCATTTCACATGCCATCTTTAGGGTTAGCCGAGCCTACTCTAAATTGCATCCTTGCTTGTGTTGCATTAGCCACTTAACATGAACTAGGACATGCATGTTTGCTAACTAGTTTATTGTTTTGGCACGGAGTACGATGTAAGTATTTTACGCTTTAGCATACCACATGCGTGTGAATGTTGCCATGACAGTATGCTTACCATGCGGCTAAATGCTTACGTGAGATAAACTGTTTGAATGCCTGTGGGTGGAGGTTGGATTGCTTGAGTTGGGAAAACTCATTGAAATCCGTGTTTTAGCCTACTTGCGAGTAGCAAATTCCAAAGCATTTTCAAAATGAACGGATATGCAATGTTTATTTCCAAATTAGGCAATCTAGTCTATACTTGTTTGCTGCGCGCATAACATAGTAATTCTAGGCTAACAATTGGAATAAGAGCACGTAATGTTTTCAAAAACGGATATCATGGTTAGTAGAGGCCGGTCTTCGGACCGGGCGAAAGGGGGTGCTCATAGCTGACCTTCCCCGATCGTACCCAAGCTCCCGAGCCAAGACCACTTTGGTGATGACGGACACGTGGCCTTCGGCACTGAGTCAGGGTTTCCTAAATTTTCCATTTTAAAATATTTAGGTGGCGACTCTGTAATCTGGCAAAGCAGTCCATGTTTGGCACTACTTTTCAAAATCTGTTTTTTCTCAAAACGATTTGCCAGAGTCGGACTCTTTGGTTCAGATTTAGAATTGCAACACAAAAAGGAGAGTCCGAACTGTAGCATAGAGGCCCCCCGTGGGCGCGTCTACACTTTGCATGTTTGCATCATTCATTTGTATTGTATGCACCGGGCTCGGTGCATCATTCAAACTGCATCGTATTTCAATACGTACTTGAATACGTGTTTCAAAGTATGTTATCGAGTGTTGCATTCATATGCCATCTTAGATAGCCGAGCCTACTTAGTTGCATTTTGCATGTGTTGCATTAGGCATTGTTGACATAGCTAGGATCATGCATTGATTACTAACTAGCCTCTGTTTTGGTTTGGAGTACACTGTAAGTGTCTATTCTTTAGCATCCTTGTATGTGTGTAAGTGACTGTCATGAAAGCATGCTTGCCATGAGGCTAATTGCTTAAGTGTTTAATTGCATGAATGTCTGTGGATGAAGGTTTCATTGCTTGAATTGAGACAATTCATCAAAATGTGCGTTTTATGCCCACTTGAGATGGCAAATCCATGTTGTTTTCTAAAGCCCACTTGAGGGTGGCAAACCCGCACTTTAGTCTACTTGAGGGTAGCAACTTCAAACCATTTTCCAAAAACAAACATGAGATGTTTTGTTCCAAATCGAGTGATTTAATCTATACTTGTATGTTGTGCGTATCACATAGTAATTCTAGATTAATAAACTGGAATAATAACGTATGTGTTTTCAAAAACAACATATCATGTTAGTGGAGGCCGATCTTTGATCGGGCGAACAGGGGTGCTCATTTCAGGACCTTCCCCTCTCGTACCCAAGTTCCTGAGCCGAGGCAACTTTGGTGATGACGGACACGTGGCCTTAGGCACGAGTCAGGGTTTCCTAAATTTCCCAAAACAAAATATTTAGGTGGTGACTCTGAAATCTGGCAAAGCAGTCCATGTTTGGCGTTTTTTGATTAAAATTGATTTTCCAAAACCAATTACCGGATTTGGACTTTTTGGTGATTTATTAATCTCACATTGCACTTTGTGAGATTAGATTCAGAATCGTGACAGGAGTCCGAACTGTAGTAGCTTTGAACACGATTCGCGCCCTTTCCGAAAGGGGGGCGCGCGGAGCGAGTTCGGGTGGTCTATAGGACTCAAAGTTCACATCGAGATTCCAGCAAAGTTTGTAAAAGGCAATACGAACCGAACTGAAATTGAGCAGTGCTTATCATCCACAAACCGATGGCTAGTCATAAAGAACCATTCAAACTCTGGAGGACATGTTGCGTATGTGTGTGCTTAATTTCAAGGGAATTGGGAAACTCACTTGCCATTTGCTGAATTCGCTTACAACAATAGTTTTCATTATAGCATTGGTATGGTGCCTTTCAAGGCTTTATATGGTAGAAAATGTCGATCTCCTATTTGTTAGGCAGAAGTTGGAGATGGGCCTTTACTTAGGCCTGAAATTGTGCATGAAACAACGGAAAATGTGAAGTTTATTCAACAACGATTGAAAACCGCACAAAGCCGACAGAAAAGTTACACGGATGTCCGAAGGCGAGATAAGAAATATGAAGTGGGTGACCATGTTTTTATTAAAGTGACACCAACGAAAGGGCAGACTCATTTTGGAACCAAGGGCAAGTTAGCACCGAGATACGTTGGGCCGTATGAAATCATTGAAAAGATTAATCCAATGACATATCAGGTAGTACTTCCTCCCGAAATGGAACATATGCATAATATCTTTCATGTTTTGATATTACGGAATTACCTTCGGGATTCTTTTCATGTTATTGAGCCTACCCATGTGGTGTTGAGTGATGACTATACATATGAAGAACGGCCCATTCAGATTGTTAACTGTCAAATCAAGAAGTTGAGAAATAAGGAAATTCCATTAGTGAAAGTGGATTGGCAAAATCATGGTGGTATTTATGCAACTTGGAAAAGAGAGGATGATATGAAAAGAAGATATCCGGACCTCTTTCCACTTGATCCTATATTCTTCTCAGAGGAAGGTAAATAAGTTTGGATGACCAAACGTCCTAAGGGGGAGAGAATGTGACAACCACCTCCTTAATTAAGCAAATTAATTATATTGATTATGTGCTTATATGTTATGAAGTGTTATTGTTATGCCATGTGATTATTTGAATTGTGTTATTATCGACAAATAAGTTAAAGTGAATATTAAACCAGTCTAATTCGTTAATGTTAACAAGTTAGAATTAAATCATAGGATAGGAATAGAGCCTAATTCACCTCAGTATAATTTAATTTGGTGTAATTAAGATTAGAAGATGATGAACTTAATTTATTTGAGTTAATTAAATACAATTTAAACTAGAAATTGAATTATTATTATATTAGAGTTATTCTACTCATTTATTCATCCATTTATTTGGTATAAGGAAAATAGTGGGTTTGGTTGAGTCATGCCCAACACACATACGTACGTAGGGAGAGAGAGAGAATGTGAGCTCAATTAGAACACTAAGAGGAAGAAGAAAAGAACACCAAGAGGAAGAAGAAAATTGAAGGAAAAGTAGGAATTCAACTCAATTCTTTAACTCTACGTAAGAATTCTTTTCTTGTATCTCACCAATTTGAAGAATCATAATTATACTTATGGAATTCTAGCTCATTTAAGAAGAATATAAACTTGATGAGGTGAATTACCATGAGAATTGAGCTTAAATAGATGAACTCCATGCATGCAAGCATATATCATAGCATTTTGAGTTTGAATTTCACACAAGTCTCACATGCATGTGTCTATCTTACCTTTATTTTGAGAATTTGTCTTGTTTAATACCATTTCATACCAATTGATCATGTTTTGGAAACTTTGAAGTCAAGATAAAGCATGTATGTTTTGTTTTCAAAGAATTGAGTGTTGTTTTGCACAATTGGCAAACGTTTGGGCCTCGATTTTGCGAAATGGTTTTAAATTCATGATATTTAACAAGTTTACATATGTTTTCTCAAGTTTTGGGGCCAAAAAGTTACATTTTGAGACTTTGAATTTGAGTTTGAAGCTTGGGAGTGTAATCTGGAAATTCTAGAATTTTGCACCTCCGCTCGAGCAACAAAAAGTTGGCTCGAGTGTAAAATACATGTTCCCAGAAGATTGCATATTTTGCAGACCGCTCGAGCGACAATAATTGCGCTCGAGCGAGGATTTGAGTCTTACGCTCGAGCGAGCATTGAGCGGAAAAATCAAGCAACTAGTACTTTTGCAGAGTTTACAGACTGCATGAGTGAAGGAAGTTGCGCTCGAGCGACCACTCACATTTTAGCACGTCCACTCGAGCGAAGGAAGTTTCGCTCGAGCGATACCCCTATTTTCAGCAAGTTTTGTCAGATGTTTCCAAGTACATTTTAGCATCCTCAATGCATCCTAGGCATTCCTAAGCCAAGATTAAGACATCATATTGATGATAAGAAGTAGAAACACACTAAGATAAGAAAGTATTAAGTTAATGATTCCGGGTGTGTAATTGAATACGTGTTTGTTCGGTAACTGTGTAGGTCACGCGCCACAAGACATCTGAATCGCCTATTCTGTCTGTTTTCTTTGGAACCAATTGTGAGTAACAATATTGTAAAGTTATGTTCAATTATAATCATTTTCTGAATGGTTAACTGTACTACTTTCTGAAATGATATTGTTTACTGAATGAATGTTTGTCCTAATTTATGAACTGTACTTGTGGCACACATAGCAACTGACTATTACTGCTACTGCAACTGTTATTGTTACTGCTACTATTACATAGATCTCTGTCAGTTCCAATCTTTGGAATTACTGTTTACTATTTGATGGCCATCAACTGACTGTTCGATTTTTAAGACTTATTGTACTGTTCTGCTATTGGATGTACCACATATGATTGCTATGCTTACTATATGACAGATATGATATGAAATATGAGATATTGATCGAATAAATGATCTACTGATGCAACTGACTGTTTTAAATACTGAAAGGACATTCATTCTTAACCCTTTACACATTTGTTATTTACTGGGCTCTAGCTCACTGTATATATATATATGTAGGTGATCTGGCACCTTATCGAAGTTAGCAGCGTTGACCCAATTCTGTTTTGTCAAGCCAACCTATTATGCCTCACTGCGAGGCTCCAAACTGTTATTGTCAAGGCTTTTGGGGTGATCTAATTCCACCCTTTTGAATGTTATATGTTGTCAAAGTGAATGTTTTATACTTTGTTTTGGCTTTGGGATTTAATTCCCTAACATGATCTTTATCTCGTACTTAGATGTGTGTTGGACCTAAGTGGTTGTATGTATAAGTTTGGCCATTGTAATAACTGTGTCCTGTGCTATGTTAATTAATCATGATTATGTTTCTAATTATGTGCTCAATTTGAATTTGGGTGTTAATTGCATGATTATGTGTGATTTTGGTTTTGTATCTGTTCACCATAGGAAAATCTGTTAGAATCTGTGCTTTGAACTAAAAATTGAAGGCCTTATCGGCCACAGAAATCGAAATTGACTACGCCATTGTGATTGGCGTAATTTTTAGAGCCTATGGTGAAATTTAATTGAAAACTGATTTGGAACGAAATAATTAGATTAAACTGATTGAATTGGGTATGATTGATTATCCTTCATCAAAATTTGATTAGGCCATCCTATATAAGGGCCTATAAAGCTTCATATTATGGTTTTGAGATCATTTTTGTTGAGATTACACTCTAGAGAGAGAGAGAGAGTGTGTGTGCGGTTAGAGGGAGAGAGGGAGCTCAAGTTAGAGAATTGCTCAAGAAGCTTGAAGATCTTGGAGTTTAACTCAAGGATTAACTAGAATTTGGAAGACTTGAACTTCTAGGTGAGTAAATTTATGATTTTGAGTTTGTGATTTTGTGAATTCAAGGTTAAATGGTAATCAAGAACATGAATGGTGTTGATTATGATGAAATTGAAGTTTATATGCACATGCATGCATAGAATTGCCATGGAATTGCATAATCAAGCATGTAAGAAATTGAATATGAGAAATTGAGTGTTGAATCATACATGCAAGCATAGTTTTGTTGAGTTTCATGGTTATAAGCACCATTTGCACCATTTG
The DNA here is from genome assembly GCA_022316695.1 of Camellia oleifera. Lineage (NCBI taxonomy): Eukaryota > Viridiplantae > Streptophyta > Magnoliopsida > Ericales > Theaceae > Camellia > Camellia oleifera. The sequence continues at coordinate 2,917,156 of CM039309.1, forward strand.
AAATAGAAATGGAGTCAAGAATTGACATGCATGCATGATTGATGAAGATATGAAGTTTGAATGCATGAATTTAATGTATTGGAAGTAAGTTTGGTATAATTTGGGTTTGCATGTGATTGATTCATAAGATTTGAGCTTCATAAGGTAGTAAATTGGTGTTTGTAGCATGTTAGTAGTTGTATATGAGAGTTATGGATTATAAAATGCAAGCTATGTTAACTTGAATGCAAGTTTGAAGCTCAAACTAGTTGCTGGAAATTCCAGAATTCGGCATGTCCGCTCGAACGGGAAAAGCGCCACTTGAGCGTGAAATGCTAGTTCCCAGAACTTTTGCAGACATGGACGTCTGGTCGAGTGGGGAGATTCACGCTCGAGCGGGGAGCCATGTAGTTTGACTCTCAGCTCGAGCGTCCGAAGTCACGCTTGAGCGTAAAAATGAAGTACCAGTACTTTTGCAGACCAAAGGGGTCCGCTCGAGCTGCGAAAGCTGCGCTCGAGCGAGGATCCCTGTTTCAGATATTTTGAAAAGTGGTTTTATGATTTGTTTTCCATTCTCTTTCATTTCTAAGCACTCTTAGGCATGCATTGAGCATTGTGAATGAGTTAAAATGATAAGAAAGGAGCCTAAGGGGAATGTATGAATTAAGAACAGATTGAATCGTTTATGACCCATATGTGTTATGTAATGTGTAGGGTCGAGCTGAAGGGCTAATCCACCAGCAGAACACTGTGAGTAATATCTTAGTAAAGATATTTTCAAGTATGTTACTTTTCGAATGCTACTTCTGTATAAGCTTCATGGATTTGTTGATTTGAAAAACGAATGAGTATTCTATATGCCTAATTTTGTATAAGGCCGTTTGATACGTTTGATATATCTGAATTGGGCCTAAGGCCGTTTGCTGTTGATATTTTTGATATATCTGAATTGGGCCTAAGGCCGTTTGACATGAATGATTGGACCAAAGGCCGTTGGACATGAATAATTGGGCCAAAGGCCATCGGATATGAACGATTGGGCTAAAGGCCGTTGGACATGAATGATTGGGCCAAAGGCCATTGGATATGAATGATTGGGCCAAAGGCCGTCGGACATGAACGATTGGGCCAAAGGTGTAACGTCCCAACTTCTGGGCCGTTAATAAATCAAATCAACCTCAAATTTAAAATTCTAACTAATTAATAACCTCAAAAATACAAATTGGCTCCAAAATAATTACACAAATGTCTATGATTTATAATTTATACAAATCTCCAAAAACAATATATAGTGGTGGACCCAAAAATCTCCAACTCAATAATTCTTTAAATGCTTCAACTCCAATCGCCACTAGATTTGCTCCACACCTGAAAAATAAATTAATTCGGGAAGTATATAATACAACAAGAATAACAAGGCTCGGACAGAAAATAAATCAACAGAGATCCAATAATTACACAACCGATTAGATTCGATAATCAAGCAATTTACCCAATTGCACAAACAGACTAACTCTACATATGATAATTTATCCAAGATCAAATGCACAGTCCTACTCGGTACATGACTAGTGACTGGCCTCACCCACCTCACCCAAGCACAACCGCTTATCCGGGCTATTGGTCCAAGCTATTGGCAAGGTCTACTCGATCTATGTACGAAGCATTTCCACGTCATTTAGCCAGACAAATCAACACTGACCACATAGAACAACTTCACAGAATTTATCAAATGACCAAAGTACTCAAACGTGTCAACAGAATGATTTCACAGGATTTATCAAATGATCACAATAAACAAGAGGATTACAAATTTGAAATAATTAAAATAAACACTCTTGGCAAGAGATTTAAAGGAATCATATTGTGTACCACCCGAATTACCTCAAATCAATCTCCTCCGTCGCTAACACTCAAATCTCGATATTTCTCCATGGATATCCAAAGTCTAAGGCATAAGGTATGTAAGGTTTCACAAAATCTACAACTCTCCTCCTTTATGAAAATGCTTACTCTCACTTTAAACATTCTTAATCTAAACTCTAAAATCTATGTAACAAATGGAGAGAGATATGAGAAGAACCATAGAAAGAAGTTGAGAGGTGATCTCAATTTATAGACAAGGATACTTGGGACAAAAGAAAAGAAAGACCTGGGGCCAAAGAAAGGAACTTTACTTGGTGGGCAAGAAAGGGGTTTACTTGGAGAACAAGAAAAGAAACTTCCTTGGAGACAAAGTAACTTGGAGAGAAAGGAAGATTAAAGAAATTAAAAATAAAAGATTACTTGGTAAGCAAGGAAATAATGAAAAAATAATAAAATAAAATTTACTTGGTGCCCAAGATTAATGAAAAAATATTTGAAAACAAAGGAGATGAATAATAATGAGGTGAAGATAAAAAGAGATAAAACAAATAGAGAAAATAAGTTAGGTTCTCATCTAAAAATTTTACCACCAAACAATTACCAATATTAATACCTCAAAAATATGGGGTTTCACAAAAGGCCGTTGGACATGAATGATTGGTCCAAAGGCCGTCGGACATGAATGATTGGGCCAAAGGCCGTTGGACATGAATGATTGGGCCAAAGGCCGTTGGACATGAATGATTGGGTCAAAGCCTGTCAGATATGAACGATTGGGCCAAAGACCGTTAGACATGAATGCAAAGATGGGCCAAAGGCCGTTTGAATATGTCATTTGATATGTTTGAATACCGTGATGGGCCAAAGGCTGTTTGAATGAAAGGGATCATGATCATGAATATGAAATACGCATGGATATGAATATAAAGAGAATGGGCCCAAGGCCGTTTGATACTCCTGATATATTCGAATTGGGCCCGAGGCCGTTTGATATGTTTGAATTGGACCAAAGGTCGTTTTGAATAAAGAGTTGGCTGGACCAAAGGTCGTTTCGTATAGATGGACTCGAGGTCGTATTGTTTTATATAAGAATTGGACCTGAGGTTGTTTTGCATATGGATATGATGTGTTGGACCCAAGGTCGTTTTGCTTTGTTGAGATTTGTAAATCTGGTGTGAGTGAGAATAGTGGTTCAAATGTGTACATTATAAGTATGATTCATTTATGAACGAACCTCATTCATTAACCTCTTTATTTTGATATTATTCACTGGGCGTTAGCTCACTCTTATTTACATGTATGTAGGTGAGCAAAGGGACGTTCCACCTCAGCCTTAGTGGAATTTAAGAAAGGAGCCCGAGTTTTGTGAAGTCAGCCCAGGTGCCTCACGCACGAGGCTTTGTTTATGATCTTTTGTATTTTTTTTGCTATTTCTATTGGTCATGATAGACCATTTATGGGTATAAAGCTTTTGGTTTAGCTGACTATGTGTTTGAATGATCCTGGGTATACACGATGTTATTTACTGATATGTGGTGTGAGTTATTATTAAGTATATGTGAAATGTTTTGACATGCCATGTAAGCATAGCTCATTGGACAAAATTTTTAAGTTTGCTTTCGTTTTGGCCCCTTCACTCTGTTGCTATATGTTTGTTTTGGTTTGAGGCCGTAGGTAATCTCATGATTACTGGCCGGTTATGACCTTAATCTATAGGGACGGGTTCGGGTCATGACAGCCATGGACATGAACTTATGTGTGTATTGGTACAAATGTATATTGAGGTTGTTTGTTCAGTTTAGTCATCACAGCTCTTTGGACATTATGTTTTAATATTTACAGGCTTCTGCCGGCCTCTCTTATTGTGTAAGTATTATTACTGTTAAGCAGGCCTTGGGTAATCACAGATTACTGGGCGGTTACGATCCTAAACTCTTAGTGACTGGTTTGGGTTGTGACAAGGAGTTCATCCATGATATGTTTTCGGTTCTAGGGTTAATTCTGCTAATTAACGGGGAACTAAGGGTCTTTTATTATAATAATTTAAAAGTAAGGGTCTTACTAGGATTTACAAAAATTTAGGGGTCTCACAACCTATCCCTCTTAAACAAATTTCGTCCTCAAAATTTAAGTCGTCTCTCCTAGTAACTATTTATCAAGGCTTGATGTGTGAATGACAAGTCTATATCCAGGATGATGTTGGGGATTGATGCGAAGAAATGCTATGAATAAAATATATACTTAAGAAATTTGAAGTACGAATATAAAGGCACCAAGACTTGGATTAACAAAAGAGAATTTACACATTCGTGCTTGGATTACAAAATTCCTTCTATGGAGTTTTCTATAATTACTACCCTAGTCACATTTTCCTATGTTAGCCATGGCTCATACTGTGCTTCCACAGGTTCATACGCAGTGTATTGTTTATACTCTGAGTGCACCGCGATGGGATTTTCTTCTTCTTGTTATACGAATACTCTGCCAATTGGTTGTTGGTTGGTGACTTTCCCAGAGTTTCGATTGTTCTCCGTCTTATAATTTTATTGCATAATAGTTCCTAGCATAGTTACCCGTGGTTGCTGCTCACCAGTAGCATGCATATTTACACTCGTGCGCTCTCCTTGATTTCTAACCAACTAGGACATTCGAACTTTTTATGTTCTATCTGTTGACAATGATAACATTGAATTGGCCGTGCTGGTCCTTCTTGGAAACTTTCCTTTAGATTTTGTTGTTGTGGCGTTGTGGTTGCGGCCTTGTGTAGGGCTTCGGGGTAGTATTTCCCTTTTGGCTCCTCTGAGGTCCTACAGATGTCTAATCCCCTTTCCACTTATTCCAAATTTTCCTAGTATCGGCTACTTCCCTTTCAAATTCTAATGCTGTCTCCAATACCTCGACATAGGAGTGGAGTTGTTGCGGTAGAACTCTCCTCTTGATTGTAAGATCCAACCCTCATTTGAACATTCTTGCTTTCTCTTCATCATTTGCTACATACCTAGTTGTGTAGCGAGCTAGTTCTTCAAATTTTGCGCCGTATTGGGTTACGGACATATTCTCTTGCTCCAGGTTTTGGAATTCCCTAACTTGTTCTCGACGAACTGTGCTTGGAAAATATTCATTCAGAAACAATTCCTTAAACTGGTTCCATGACATGTTTGAAATGTCACCGGTATTCTTGATTAGTTCCCACCAACGATCGGCCTCATCATCTAGCTCAAATATTGCCAAGGCTATCCTGTCAGTATCTTCAGTTATCCCCATAGTGTCCAACGTTTTCTCTATCTGCCGAAGCCAATTTTCAGCCACTCTCGGGTCTGGAACTCTTGTGAACTTTGGGGGCCTTTGTTTTCTGAATTCCGAAAAGAGTCGAGTCCTCTCGCTTTGCTAATTGTTCCTTAGTTTTCCTAGTTCTTCCAGAATTTGATGCTTGAGATTATTAGGGATATTGGTTCCCATGGGTTCGGGCCCATGCTGATTTCTATGACGGTTTTGGGCATTGTTGCTGGTCTCTAAGTAGTCATTAGCACGTGTATCCACCGTTTTGTTCATGGTATAGGAAAAGTTGGTTTCTAGATTTCTAGCTAAAGGTAATCTTTCTACTCAACTTGAAATTAAGGTTTAGTTTTCTCATGGTGTGGCGAAATATTAAAGCAAGTAACAACCTATAGATATAGATCAAATTGTCACTTCATATATTTACAACAGGCAAAATAATAACTACTAGAGTTTGGTTAATAGAATGATTATGAAGTGGAGATCGAAGAGTATGAAGGGGTAATAACATCAATTAACACAAGGATCATCCAAAATATGGATAAATGATATAATGGAGTGGACGACATTACGGTTTTAGACGTTAGTATGGTCAAGGTTATAGAGGTAGTGACTAAGCTAGATACTTAACTTGAAACTGCATTGGCCATCTACGTTTCAAACTGAATATCCAAGATTCATCACTAAGTAAAGAAAATGAAATTATTTACAAGAAGCCTTGTGCTAAACAAAATAATTTGGGCTCAAAGGAGGTCATGACTTAATCTTGGAAACAGATGACATCAAATAAAGGTTACGAATACAAGATGAGGGTATGGTGATCGATAGAAGATGCGTAGAACTAATAGTACCCCTACTGCGCAATGTGAGGCATTGTCCAGGGTTAAAACCACCTCCCGATCCTGAAAAACATCCTTGTGAATTGATGTTGCTATGCTCGGAATTCAAAGAAATGCCCTAAGGTAAGTCAAGAAAATTTCTATTTTTGATGTCTTTTAATTGATAGGTAGTGTTATAATAACATAACATAATTTGGGGCAAGGTAACGTCTAACCGCAGGTCGAAATGCGTCGGTAAGGGTTGAACCTAGGCTCTAATACCAAGTTGGGATGCCTCAAAAAATCGAGAATATTAGAGAATATAATATCCAATAAATACATGGTTTATCTAAGATTACAAAATAAGAAATGTCATTAATGAGTCTTTTGATCAATAACCAAGTAAGATCCCAGGAACGATTAGAGGAGTCAAACTAGCCTCCCTTCAAAGTCCAATCTCCTTAGATAGCAAAGCTACCTTCTTGACAGTTTTTATCAAGGTATTAACACAAGGTCTACATGAGTTGATGGAAAATAAGGAATATGTAGTATAAAAGATACGTATAGATATATAATAATTACAAAATCAAGTCTTAAATACAACATGGGATCTATCACTTATAATCTCACAACACGTTTACAAACTAGCTTCTAATCCTCCTAGGTAGCCGTACGTTCTCAAATGCTTTAGCTTTGCCTTTGACTGGTCTAATAGTCTTCAATACTTAGCATGAAACGCCATGAGCTTTGAATGCCCAGTAAATGCACACATATCCCGTCCCTTTTTCCCAATTCAATACACCAACGTATTTATAACAAGCAAGTAGTGAAGCATGATATTCGAGTTAATAACAACAATTTCAATAATAGAGGAAAGGAATATGACATTCAAATAGATAGCAAAGGATACAATGTTAGTGGTTAGTATTCTAGAAATCACCCAAAGAGATTTCATCCTCCCAACCACAAGAATGGTAATTAAGTCTTAAGAATGAGATTATGGGTCAATTGTGCATTTTGTATGTGTTTTGCATTCCTATCTGTTAGTCGTAGGAATATCTATTCAGAATTCTGCTTTGTTCTGTTAATTGAAGGCCTTATCAGCATTCGAGTATGAAATTGACTACGTCAATGTGTTAATTTGAATTTCTAGAATTTTATGGTAAGTTTAACTAGAATTCGATTTGGAATCAAATAATTAGAGTAAATTAATTATTAAGTTCAATTAACTTAGCTCTAATCACAATTAATTAGGGTAAGCTAAATGAGCCTATATAAGGCCACTACAACTTCTAGATTTCACTCTTTTCATCATTTTGAGCTCTCTAACGTGAGAGAGAGAGAGAGAGAGAGAGAGAGAGAGAGAGAGAGAGAACATAGAAAGAATTGAATACAAGCTTGAGGATTGTAGAGAACTAGAAGAAATTAGAGGAATTGGCTTGGAAACTTAAACAATTTGCCATTTAGAGCGCAATTAAGAATCTAAGGTAAGAATTCAACCCTTTAGTTATGTAATTGAGTTGGTTAGTGTTAGAATTCAAGTGAATTGGGAGATGAATCATAAGAATTAAACTAGGATTGAAGAATTAAAACTCAATACATACATGCATGCATATTTCATGGCATTTTGAAGTTGTTTTCCAAAGAATTCTCTTATGCATGCACTCATTTTAGCTTGGTTTGGGAAATTCATCATGTTCTAAGTCATTTTGTCTTAATTGATCATGTTTTCAAAGTAAGAACTTAGATGATTTCATGCATGTGCATAACATGTGAAGAAGAGTATAGTTTTGATTTGGTTTTGAAGAATTGACTTGCTTTTGGGCTTTGATTTTGTGAAATGATCTTCAATTCATAATGTCATACAAGTTTTCAAGTGTTTTCTAAAGTTTTTGGCCCAAAAGAACAGGTTTGAAGCTATGAACTCATGTTTTGAACTTGGAACAGCAATCTGAAAATTCCAGAATTTGGTCGCATCACTCGAGTGCAAATTGCGAGCTTTTAGAAGTTTTGTAGAGTTTGATGGTTGGCACGAGCGACCAAAAGACCGGTCGAACGATCACCTTTTATTTTCAGTATTGGCTTCAGCGACCAAAAGTTGGCTTGAGCGTAAAATGAGAGTTCCTAGTATTTTTGCAGACTTTGTAGACCTCGCTCCAGCGAACTGCCCTGCTTTCATAACTTTTGCAAAGTGTTTCAAAGTGCATAATTGCATCCTTATTCCATCCTAGGTATTCTTAAGCCATGGTTTAGTCCATAATAATGAAGAAATGAATTAGTAACACACTAAAAGGAATTAGGTTACATTTTGCTAAATACGGAGTGTGTGTTTCAATTATGTGATTGTGTAGGTTACGCGCCGTTGATCATTTGATCTGTCTATTCTGCATTTGGAGCTAACTGTGAGTAACAGTTTTGTAAAAATATGTTGACTATAAGTATTTTCTGAATGATATAATACGATCTGTTTTCTGAAATGCTATTTTATGAGCCATGAATGATTGTCCAGCTTTCTATAATGTAATCGTGACATCCTTAGCATCAAGTGATATGTTATATGTTACCTAGTACAAGGGTTTCACATGAGTTCCATTCATGGAACTGATTATGCATAATCAACTTTATTATCTACAAGTGGGTCTCTATGATCACCTCATGTGTATATGGGTTTTTATGACCACCTCATGTGTATATGGGTCTTTATGACCAATTTGATCTGTTAGCACTAATAGATGTACTACGTATGACTGTTTACAAGTCTGAATAAGTATATGAATATGTTTCTAATCTGAATTCTGATTTTTGAATCTGTTATGGACATCATTCATAAAACCTTTACTCTATTGTTATTCACTGGGCTCCAGCTCATTATTTATATTCTGTATGTAGGTAATCAGGCGTATGACCAGGCTTGAGACTTCTAGTCTAGATCAATTATGTTAACCAACCATTGTGCCTCACGAGGAGGTTCTTGATAATGGTTGTGGTCAAGTTTGTGAACCAGTCTTAAGCTTTTATTTTCTTTTGTTTGGTTTTGTGACGCCCCAAAAAAGCGGGAACATCAGAGAATATAGTATCAAATAAATACAGGGTTTGTCTAAGATTACAAAATAGGAAACGTCACTAATGAGTCATTTGATCAATAACCAAGTAAGATCCCAGGAAAGATCGGAGGAGTCAAACTAGCCTCCCTTCAAAGTCCAATCTCCTTAGATAACAAAGCTACCTTTTTGACAGATCCTATCAAGGTATTAACACAAAGTCTACATGAGTTGACGGAAAATAAGGAATAGGTAGTATAAAAGATATGTATAGATATAAAATAATTACAAAATCAAGTCTTAAATACAACATGAGATCTATCACTTACAATCTCACAACACATTTACAAACTAGTTTCTAATCCTCTTAGGTAACCGTACGTCCTCAAATGCTTCAGCTTTGCCTTCAACTGGTTTAATAGTCTTTAATACCTTGCATGAAACGTCATGAGCTTTGAATGCCTAGTAAACGCACACACACCCTGTCCCCTTTTTCCCAATTCAATACACCAACGTATTTATAACAAGCAAGTAGTGAAGCATGATATTTAAGTCTATAACAACAATTTCAATAATAGAGGAAAAGAACATGACATTCAAATATATAGCAAAGGCTACAATGTTAGTGGTTAGTATTCTAGAAATCCCCTAAAGAGATTTCATCCTCCCAACCACAAGAATTGGACTCAGATTATTCGGTATGCCCCCTCTTTTGCTACTTCGCAGACCTTACCCCGGATGCCTACCAACGGTTATATACCGCGTAGCGCCAACCGAGGACCTCAAAAGAGACGGTAAAATAAGGGCCTTGCCCATAACCTCCTCCAACCTTATCCCACCATAAGCACCTAGGGTCCGAATACAACCGATCCATTCAAGGGTTCCGATACAACCACTTGTGCAAGACTTTCCTTCAATTAGGGAACACACCCCATCAATCCATAATACATTATCATCTCTTCATTATTCAAGTGATCGAAAACCCAATACCATCCCAATCAAGTTTCCCATTAAGTTACATGTCTTAAGTTAGTTAGCACAAGCAATTAAAATAAATTTTCATAGATATAAGCATCATTAAGGAAAAAAAATATACATAACCATGACATGTATAATATCATACCAAGACATTATTATATGTAAGTAACCATATTTGTAAAGTCAAGAGTACAAAACATCAATGTAAACAGAATTTCCAGAGTCAAAGTCACTTAAAGATTAAGATTAAAAGAACTATTTTAGATTTTTGCCAAATTCGGCCATCCTATGGTTCGTAGAGAATTTTATCTAGTTTTCAGAACATTTTTTTGGAAATGGAATAGCTTTTCCTGATTTTTAGTTATTTTAGAAATACTCCAGCGCTGTCCAGATTCGTCGATCGTTACGAAAACCGGGTTTTCTCACAAATCGCTTATTCTTTTTCAATGAAACCAATTTTACTTGAAATCTAACTACTTAAGGAACATTTTGACATAAAATTGAGGTCTAGAAGATTTTTCTGTAATTTTTGAAATTTGGTTGTAAAACAGATTGTTCTGGTACAGTTCGTGAAATAAGAAAGTTGGTGAGAAAAGAGGTCAATTAGGGGAAATTTTATACTTCTCTTGTGATGAAAACATGCTAAATAATATGTAACAAACTCAGAAATTTAAGGTGAAGGTGTGCCTTTCAAAATTTTGAGAGATTGATATGGAAAAAGGTAGTCTTATATCGATTAAGTGAAATATAAGATGGCTAGAACCAAGGCTCAACTCCTTTCATTTTAACACAAAAGTACCATCAAAACACATATAAAATGAATGTTTAAAACTTCTAAGAGCATGTACTTGAAAGGAAAAATAAGAGAGAGTTGTGTTGTGGCTTACTTGAGAGTTGTTGGAATTGCTAGCAAACTTTTTCTTCCTCTCCTCTCTTCTACCAAGCTCACCCTCATTTCTCTCTTCTCTCCTAGCTAATTATAGTGTGTATGTGTGTGTTCTTGCATGTACAATGCTATGGGAGGGGTTGTTTTTATAATGAATTTGGTGCAAAAGGTCATTGTAGCTCAACTTTTTCGCGCCCCCTTTTGGAAGGCGAATAAGCCTTACAGTATCGGACTCCCAGGGTTTTGAATTTGATTCCACAAGTGCAATGTGAAATAGATAATCACCAAATAGTCCCAATCCGGCAAATCTTTTTGAAAATCAATTTTGAATCAAATTGCCAAAAATGGACTGCTTTACCAGATACAGAGTCACCACCTAAATGTTTTGGGAAATTTAGAAAACCCATGACTCGTGCCAACGGCCACGTGTCCGTCATCACCAAGATTGTCTTGGCTCGGGAACTTAGGCACAAGAGGGGACGGTCATGAATTGAGCACCCCCGCTCGCTCGATCAAAGATCGGCCTCTACTAATCATGATGCGTTTCTTATCTGCATTATATGTTCTTATTCCAGTTATTAGGCTAACATTACCATGTGATGTGTAGACACACAAGTATAGACTAATTTGCAAAAATTGGAACAATTGATTTCATGTTTGTTTTGCAAAAATGGTTTATGAATATGCCACTTGAAAAAGTGGGCTTAAATGCACATTTGATCGAATTATTCCAATTCAAATAACTAGCCTTCATCCACAGGCATTCAAATAGTTTATCATTTAAGCACTTAGCCTCATGGCAAGCGTGCGAAACATGGCAACAATCACACGCATGCGATATGCTAAAGTGAGTAAAGGCTCACCTAGTACTCCAAGCCAAAAAAGATGAAAGAGTTAGAAAAATGCATAATCCTAACTATGCAATATGACTAATGCAACGCATGCGATATGCAATTACTAAGCTCAGCTAGTAAAATGGCATATGAGTTCAATTTGATAGCATGCGGTCTAAGCACGTATTCAAAGAATATTTAAATTAACAATGCAAGTTAGAATGATATGCTGAGCTTAATGCATGCAAAGCAATGAATGCAAACATGAAGTATGCTAAACAAAACATGACCCTAAACTAACCATCATAAGCTAGTAAATAAAAGGGAGAAAGACGTGGGGTTAGAAGACATACACATTATTACAACATTGTGCCCTCGCGCAGGAGGGTCTGAATGAACTAACTAGCTAACTAATCAAAACTAAGCTAATTAACTAACTATTACAACAACTAATGAATAATTTAGCTAAACTACGTAACTAAATATTACAACAAATTGAACTAATTAATTAACTAGTCTAGCTAACTAATTATTACAAATCGAATTAATTAACTATTCTAGCTAACTAATTACAACACTTTACAAAATTAACTAGCTACAACTAATTAATTACAAAACCACTAATTTTAAACACAACACTAATATATTACAACATGGATCCCAAGGTCGATGAGGAACTCATGCATGAACGCGGTTTCCACTCGAAAAAGCCTCCATTTTTGCTGCTGAATGCCTCTGTTGCACAGTAAAGCACTTGAACTGATTTCCTCCTCCAAACCAACTCTGTTTTGCCTCAAAAGTACGTTGCTGGATTTGCACTGGTGGCCGACAGGGGGCCTGCTGTCCACTGCTGATGGGCTATCGGCCACTGAAGATAGCCTGTCGGCCATCAATGGTGGCCTGCTGGCCGTTGTTGACTAGGTTCTCTTGCTGCAACAGAAAGCAAATAGAGCAGAGACAGTGTATTCTCAAGGGTTTGTTTGCACAACTCACCATTCCTTATCATTTTGAATAGCTCAAAAGAGTAGTGAGTTTGATTCATAAACCACCAATGGATGCAATTTCATTGCATGATGACTTATGAATCAAGTGTGCAAGTTCAATAAATGCAACAAAATAAGACTCTCAACACCACCTCCCTATCATAAAAGATCAAGGGAAGTAGTTAACAATGAATCTTGAACCGTTTTTATCACTAATGAGTATGAAAGGACTCAAGACTCAAGGGTTCAATTAATGTCCGATTGAACCCTAACCAAATTATTATCTTGCATCACTTTTAATCACCAATTTTATTACTCATTTTAATTTACTAACTAAAGGTGAATTTAAGTCCTCTAATGGAAAGAGGGCTCAAACCAAAAGTTGCTTTGGGCATGAAAGAGATATCATACCATTGGTAATGAACCTTCAAAGGGATTAAACCATTAAGCATGACATCTCAATCTCATGCTTAAACAAACAAGTAGTTTGAAACCACTTTCAAAGAAAAACAAAAGCCAAGAAAGGAGGGAGATTGCAGAGGTGATTAGGAGTGATTACAAGTATGGAAAGCCATAAATAATTGTAATCAACTCAAACAAGATGGTGTCTAAGGCCTAGAACACCAAACTCATGAGGACAATTACACTACAACCATGCAATATAGAGCTCAAACGCAATTATCAACCAAAAATAGTGCTAAAATAGTCTAAAAATAGTCCTAAAACATGCTAGAATTAAGACAATTAAAGCTAGATTAACATGCTAAAACATAACATAAGCTAGGCTAGTAAACAAGACAAAAGGAGGGAAGGCTAACCCCTCCAATTTTGGACTTCAAAACAACATTTTAGCCACTGAAATAACTTTGAAAATTAGTATTAAAAAGCTCAAAAAGAGTAGACAATAAGGTGGGAAACACAAGGGCAAAGGCCTTAGAAGTAAGGTACAAAGAAGGGTTATCAACCCCTCTACCTTTAATGGCCTAACCACAAGTTTATGCCCAAAAATACAAGTTTTACAGAGCTTAAAAACAACAAGAAAAGATGGAAAACAAGTGGTGTCGAGATGGTACAAAAGTAAGAGAAGGTATACTTCTTGAAGAGGAATAAACCCTTTAGTCTTAAACCAACAAGTTCACGCTCTCAAGTGCTTCAAGAGCTCAAATTCAAGCTCAAATCACCTTAGCAAGAAGTTCTCTAGGTTTGGTTTAGAGTGTTTGAGCAAAGGCTATGCAAGTGCTTAGGAAATTTCAAGAGAGAGAGAATTGTAGAGAGAGAGAGAGAGAGAGAGAGAGAGAGAGAAAGTTTTTGCTCCAAAAATATTCTTTCACTCCTAAAAGTTTCTAACCTTGAAAGCAAGAAGAGAGGTCCTCTATATATAGAAAAACAGCTACTCAGTCGAAAATATCTATATAGAGACAGTTGGAGCATTTGGAGGATAGCTGGCAAAAATATTTGGGCTTTATCCCAATGGCCGATAGGCCAAAGCGGTGGCCGGTCGTCCATAAGTGGTGGCTATTGGCCACCTGTCAGCCGCAACAAAAATTGCTTCAAGGCCCGACGGGCATATCTGCTTCATCCGGACTCGGTTTTAGGTCATTTTTGAGTCTAAATTGAAGTCTCGGAAGTATACTTTCCAATGGAGGTGGCCTCACATCTAAATTATAAGTATGCAAAGAGATATGCCTATTTTAGTGAAGGTTGCCCAGTTTTGTCTTAACCGGATGGATGCCCAACTTCAAACGACCATATTTCCCTCATCCAGACTCAGCTTTAGAAGATTCTTAAGTGTAAAGTGAAGCCCCGGAAGTCTAATTTCTAATGGTGGTGGCCTCATAACTAAATTCTAAGTGTACAAAAAGGTAGGCTTGATTTAGTGAAGGTTGCTCAGTTCTCCCTAACGGATTGATACCCAACTTCTCTCTCAACTAGGTTTCTTCCCTCCCCTCTAATTTTCTTAAACTCCAAACCTCTAAATAAAACGATTTTAAAGATTTTTCAAAGATTTCACCTCTCTTCCATTTATTTCTACTTTGCCCTTGCTCGGTTTACCAAAAAGTGCAATTTTTAACGAAATGCGAGCCTCGAAACATCGTAGAAATATTTTCAAATTTTTTTTGAAAGAGAAGGTTTTAAGGTCTAAAATAGTTTTGGTCAAAAATGATGTGTATGGTTGGGATTTAGAAGCTCTTCTTACTAAAGAAATCGAATATTTGCATAACATAACTTTCATCATTTAGTGATCAATCAGTGGCGCCCAAGTCTTAAGGGCGGTCAAAAATGGGGTGTCTACAGTCATAAATGCCCATTGGTTGGAATTGGATTGGATAGTTTGGATTAAGTTTGAATTCAATGGAATAGTGGAGGATTAGAGGCCTTAATTAGGTTCCTAAATATGATCTAGTTAGGGTTTTCCTCCTAATCAAACCAACATAGTTATATATATATATATACATATATGTTAGAACAATCTTCTGTGTAAAATAAATAACTTGAAACAAATCAAACAAAAATAAATAAATTACTTACAGAATTTATTTTACCGAAATGTAAAAGAACAAAAAGATCAAGTTGAGTGTGTGACACTCTGTCCTTAAGACGGATTCGCTCCGTTACGGTACTTATGGATAAAAGGCATCTATTTTCCAGGATGCAATGATTTTCACAAATTGTAGTAACACTCCAAAAAATTTGTACGGCAAACAAAACCTGTGTTCTTTACTCTCTGAATTTTTCTAAATTACTAGTATGAAGAATAATTCAAATAGAGCAAAATCTGGACAACAAGAAAAATGAATTTTTCTTACCCTGAAGACTGGTGGAAATGGATGGTATTTATAGGCAAACTATGGCTGTTCGAACAGGTTCATTTTCAAATGAACAAATCTGTTTTCAAACAGAACAAATGTAAACAGATTTTTGAACAGATAACTGCAGCAGTTTTCTACCTGTCCAAAAATGCTGGCAGATTTGAATTTGTTTGGGCAATTTTAATATGTTCTATGCAGAAACTGTATCTGTCCAGGTGTAACAAATTTGAAAAACTATTTGGACAGTTTAATTTATTTGGAAAAAATAGGACTTGAGGAGGTAACTTTGGACACGAAATTAAATTCAAATTTGAATTAATTTCGATTCAGAAAAATAAATTTTCCCACAAGTATTTTTGGAAAAAATTCAAATAAATGTTGTCCAATAAATTAATATTAGAACTGACCCAACCCACAACCCGTACTCGCACCCGGCACGGCTCGGCCAGTGGTGGCGGCGCAGCGCATATGTAGTGGTTTGAGCCAAGGTTCACTTTGTCCATAACTCCTCCCTTCTACAAACTTGGGGTGCTCCTTGGGGCCCAACCCAAGTATTGTCACCTAGAACTTATATACGCACATAAATTCTCTTAAGTTTCCAATCTAGGATACCCATTTCAAGGAAACCCACATTTTACTTCTTGAATTGTCCATTCAATGAACCCGAAAAACGACGTCAAGTTCCCATTTACTCATAAATGGTTTTGACGAACTGTCTTCATCGTGTGACTTGCTATGCGGCAAGGAACATGTCACCTCTTTGGACCCACCTCAAAAGACGTTTGGGACCCACTCAAATTTGGACTCAAAGTTAACCCAAAATAAGCCTATTAAAAGCAAATTTTCCAACAATATATATATATATAAGTTTGTACCAAGTCAGAGATATTTTCCATAATTTATGCAAACTTGTCTCAAAAAGTACATTCATCATATTTTCAAGGTGATGGCTGGCCATGTGAGGTAGATTTGAGGGGCTTTTTTTTATATTTTTTTTCTATACAATTGTTGGAATTTGTAAAATATAATGTTTAAAAAAAGATTTTAGGGTATAAGTGTATGTATAATTATATAATGGTCAATTTGTGATTTAATAAAAATGTGAGTACTTTGGGTTGAATTTATGAGTTCGAACATTTATTTTAGTGTAGAATTAAATTAAATTAGGATTAGAGAGTCTAATTCGGTTTGGATTTCTAGTTTCGAATAAAAAGGCGATCAACCGATGAATGTGATAAAGACCGGAAAAGCCTAGGGTTTTTAAGTGGTAATTCCATATTTAAGGAGTCAATTAATCAGTATTTGGGTATTAGAAATGATTCCTAAGTTCCAGGTTCAATCAGGGTTTGTATGAGTTCATTCGTGATATGTTTTCGATTCGAGGGTTAATTCTGCGAATTAATGGGGAACTAAGGGTTTTTTATCATAATAATTCAAAAGTAAGGGTTTTACTAGGATTTACAAAAATTTAGGGGTCTCACAGGTTTGGGTAACTTTTGTGTATTATGTGACAAGGCTATGTCCCTTTTTGTTTATCTGTACTGGTGTTGACGCAGATATGATGTCATAATATATGAAAGTATAAGTTTTAATTTTCTGTCCCATATAGGTTTGCACAGCTCTATGGACATTCTATATTTCTTATTTGCTTCCACTAGCCCCTTATTTTACTAATCTGTTCAGAGGCCTTCGGTAATCTTAGGATTACTGGCGGGTTACAATACTAAACCTGTAGGGGCGGGTTTAGGTCGTGACACAAAGGCACCACCCCCAATAGAAGGAAAGCGCATGCCTAGCCTACTAAAACAAAACCTCTCACAGCTCAATAAGCTAAACTAATATAACACACCGATGTCTCACAACCCAAGAGAATAGATATACAAGCAAAACACATAAAGTAAGGAGGTTTATGACTTCATCCTTGCCCTTGCTTTGATGAACTTGGTTGTTTGTCACACGTTTTTTAACTCAAAGTGTGTGGTTTGACAAGAAGAATTGTTCTAACCTTCTCTCTTGCTATTTTGGGGTTTGTTAACTAAACTACCATTCTCATCACTAGGAATAATAGTGGTGCAAGAGTTGCGAACATCAAACATATTGGAGTTCCTAGAAATTCCATTGCCTTTTTGCTCCAAAGACTTTGATGATAAACAACTTGTGTTTTCCTTTTCTTGCAAGTGATATATCCTTTCATTCATTTTGGCATATATTGTTTTCCCTCTCCTTAATCCACCATTCATTTTGAGACTTGCTTGAGAAGCCAAAGAGGAAGGATGCAAGTGCATAGAATAACCAAAAGCCTTGGAAAAAGTAGGACTAGAGTTACTAACTAGGAAACTAGACTTTCGATTTCTAAAACCTAATTAAATCCAAATAAGATCCGTAAGCGACCCTTGCAGTCCATGTCCAAAACTTCAAATTGCCAAAATACCCTTGACATCTGAAACATTAGAAAACATATAAAAATAAATAAAATTTAAATCTAGCTTAAATAATCTTATAATACTACTCTGCTAAGCTTGAAAATTTAAATCATATATGTTTCCAATTAATCCCAATTGAATTTGCTTGAAAGGAACCAATTTCCAAACTGAGTTGCTTCTTTGATTCACTACAACAAAAAAGGGTTTTTATGGCGTGACATGCACACCATGGATACAATTTTACGACGTGCAAGGTAACGTCATATTATGACCAACCATGGAAAGCCATTCACTTTGAACGGCATGCCATTAAAAGTTTTAACAGTGCATCTTACATGTCATGTTTAATTTTTCTATGATTACTTTTGCACACCGTTAATTCAAGAGATAAACCACATTAGAAGAGAAGTCAAAGACAACTTAAGTACACAAACCTTATTTGTTCGCCCGCTTGTGCCATTATCATTACAATTGGAGCTATAATGATGATTTGGCATACATAAAGCATTAGGGAGAGTTTTAACCATTCCAGGTACTTGAGTTAAGAAACTTCTCCTTGGCAGACTCAATATTTGTCTTCCACATGCAAATGCCTCTCTTGAAAGCTCATCACTGCAAAAGAACAAATCATGATTTCTACACTATTTAAGATATCAAATAGAAGATGTAATCAGTAGCCAACATCAACTAAAAACGAAAAGAAAGTCAATAGTGATCATAACTATTTAACTTTTACATTTGACTATCACAAGATGAGTAAGAATACCAGAAAAATATAAATAAACAATGAAATAAGGCACACCTATAGGTATGAACTCACCCTCATTCTGTTGTTTACTAGAGATTATACTCTAATGAAATTATGAAATAACCAAAACCCTTACCAACAAACAGCATAATAGATATTTTATGTTCCCAACTTCGCACAATTATCATTACATGAAGTTGGATGACTTCCTCTCTTCTTATCCTCAATCACTGCTGCTTATCTTTGATTAAATGTATTTATCTTTCTTTCTTTTTCTTTTTATTTCTTCTCATCAGTCTCAATATTCTGATTGCAATCCACTCTTCTTTTTCTCTTTCTTTCCTTTTGTTAAGTACCAAAAAATATAGAATACACAATGAAGCTCAAGACATGCCCAAAGGCACCATTCCCAATAGGAGGAAAGCACATGCCTTGCCTACTAAAACAAAACCTCTCATAGGCCGATAGGCTAAGCTAATATAACACACCGATGTCTCACAACCCAATAGAATAGATATACAACCAAAACACATAAAGTAAGGAGGTTTGTGACTCCCTCCTTGCCCTTGCTTTGATGAACTTGGTTGCTTGTCACACGTTTTTTAACTCAATTTGTTTGGTTTGACAAGAAGAATTGTTCTAACATTCTCTCTTGCTATTTTAGGGGTCGTTAACTAAACAGCCATTCTCCTCACTAGGCATAATAGTAGAGCAAGTGTTACAAACATAAAAAATATTAGAGCTCCTAGAAATTCCATTGCTTTTTGCTCCAAAGACTTTGATGATAAACAACTTGTGTTTTTCTTTTCCTGCAAGTGATATCTCCTTCCATTCATTTTGGGATATATTGTTTTCCCTCTCCTTAATCCTTCATTTATTTTGAGACTTGCTTGGGAAGCCAAAGAGGAAGGATGCAAGTACATAGAATGACCAAACACCTTGCAAAAACTAGGACTAGAGTTACTAACTAGGAAACTAGACTTTCGATTTCTAAAACCTAATTAAATCCAAATAAGATCCGTAAGTGACCCTTGCAATCCATGTCCAGAACATCAAATAGCCAAAATACCCTTGACATCTGAAACATTAGAAAACATATAAAAATAAATAAAATTTAAATCTAGCTTAAATAATCTTATAATATTACTTTGCTAAGCTTGAAAACTTAAATCATATATGTTTCCAATTAATCCCAATTGAATTTTCTTGAAAGGAACCAATTTCCAAACTGAGTTGCTTATTTGATTATGTCTTCTACCATGTTTCTTTCAATATATCCACCTTTCACCCTATATCTTCTCTCTATATATTATAATGTTTTCCATGCTTATATATATAAGATGGGAAAAGAATGAAAAGAATTATTTGGCTTACCAATCAAGAAGGTAAATGCCATTTATATATAATATATTCATGATACAATTTAAGAAACAATATACACAAGGTAAAATTCCTATAATCAAAATAATTCCTATTCTAATTTCCACATTCAAACATAATATTTTGATTTCTATATTCAACACTTCCCCTCAAGTTGGCATGAAGATATTCAACAAACGCAGCTTGTCAATGGAAGACTTGAGCAAAGTTGGTCCCACAGATTTTGTGAACATATTTGCCAATTGCTGAGAAGAAGAGACAAAGGATGGACGCACAATGCCAGTCCGAACCTTTTCTCGAATGAAATGTATGTCAACCTTGATATGGTTGGTACGCTCATGAAGTACAGAATCGGAAGATAACATAATGGCAAATTTGTTATCACAAAATAAAAAGGAAGGAGCAATCTCCTCAAAACCCAACTCTACCACAATAGAGTGAATCCAAAAAATCTCACATGTCCCATGTGCCATAGCTTGATACTCAGTCTTTGCAGAAGATCTAGAAACCACAGCTTGCTTCTTACTTTTCCATGTGATAAGATGATCACCATAGAAAGTACAGAAGCTAGAAGTGGAACGCCGATCAGCCTTAGATCCTGCATAATTTGCATCTATGAAATAGGAGAGCCCAGATTAGAGACCAGCGATAAAGAACAATCCCAAGCTAGGAAAAGTTTTTAAATACCTCAAAATATGATGAATGGCTGCAAGGTGCCCTTTACGAGGTACATGCATGAACTGACTCACAACACTAACTGTAAATGTCAAATCAAGTCTAGTGTTGGTCAAATAAATGAGGCGTCCAACAAGATGCTAATACACGCCTGGATCATTCAGCAACTCACCAGACTCTGATGTGAGTGTGACATTAGGATCCATAGGAGTAGAAGCAGGTTTGCACCCTAATATACCAGTATCATGAAGCAAGTAAATGGTGTACTTTATTTGAGATAAGGAGATCCTCTTCCTTGAGTGAGCCACCTCAATTCCTAGAAAATATTTGATACATCCCAGATTCTTAATATCAAAAGTTTGGCCCAAGTCCTTCTTTACTTGACCAATGCCGACAGAGTCATCACCTGTGAGAATAATATCATCTACATAAACTAACAAGACTATACACTGATTTGCAGAATTCTGGCGAATGAAACAAGTGTGATCGGAGTGGCACTGAACAAAGCCCATAGATATAATTACAAAACTGAAGTGACCAAACCATGCTCATGGAGATTGTTTTAGACCATACAAGGATTTGCATAAGCGACACACTTTTCCCGAATACTCCCTCCCAACCCGAAAATCGGGTGGAGGAACCATATATCGAAAAGATCTCTATGGAGAAATGCATTCTTGACATCAAGTTGATAAAGAGGCCAAGAATGAGATAATGCAAGGGAGATAAGGAGACATACAGAAGTAAGCTTGGTGACAGGGGCAAAAGTGGCACCAAAATCCTTGCCTGGAATCTATGTGAAACCTTTGGCCACCAAGCAGGCTTTGTAACAGTCAATTGAGTCATCAACGAGATACTTTATAGTGAACACCCATTTGCAACAAACCGTGCTTGCCCCAAGAGGTAAAGGTACAAGATCCCAAATGTGATTCTGCTCTAAGACTGCTATCTTGGTTTGCATAGCCACTACCCATTTGGGATTCTAAAAGGCCTCAGATACAAAACAAGGAATGAACACCGACTCAAGCTTGCCAAGAAAAGAACGGTAAGAAGGGAAAATCCTGTCATAGGAAAGATACTGGGAAATAAGATGATAAGTAGTACTCAAATAACTCAAACGATTTGGAGGATGTCAATCCCGATGTAGGTCACGACGAGGAGGTGGAAGAGAAGCTAAAGGAAAAGAGTTACCTAACCTAGAGATCTGAGAGGCGACAGGGGGGCTGAGTACGTGGGTGATGGGAGTATACTTGCAATGGAGAAGGAGGCGAAGGTTGAGAAGGAGGAAGGGGGATAGCCTCATTCTTAACCTCGTCCAAAATGGTCACCAGGCGAACAGTGGAAGCAATAAGAGGAGAAGCCTGCAAAGAAGGGTTAGTACCAAAGAAAGGAAGATCCTCACAAAACGTAACACCCAGTCTCTTGCTGGCCACTATGTGGTGTCACAAATTGCTGTTGCTAGCCAATGTATGGCCTTATCAGTATCTTTGGGTTTCCATATGGCTTAGAGCCCTTTTGTTGTTTTAGCATGGCCCTTATATTACTTGATTTACCAAAGCATGGATGAACAGGAGCTCCTTGGAACAGAAATGAAGCATCATCTTTACCATAATTTTCTGTAGGGCCAAATACCCCTGGATCTAACCCATCATAGAACATACAATCGTTATCAAATATCTACAAGTCACCATTTCCGATGGTATTGAACCTGAGGCCAACATCCTTTCCAATTTTTTAAATTTCATCTATCACAATGGCCTTGGCTCTTTCTTTTTTAGTGCCACATTTAGAACAAATGAACCTCTCACTAGGCTCTTCTTGAACTTTCTTTCCTTTTTCCTTCTTAGCAATCTTCTCCATTTTTTCTTTGTGGAGTTTTTCTAGTTCTACCGGGAGAACTCTAGGGTTCTTTCCCTTCTTCTTTTGGTCAGTCGACTAGAGGTCAGTTACTACCATGTTGATCCCCACCATGTTTGGGAATGCGCCACTATTAACTGCCATGACCCCCTTATCTTTTTCAGCATACTTTAGCATTCCTTTCTAGATTAAGTCCTGCACACAATTTTGAAATATGACATAGTTATTAGTATAATGTCTAAAAGAGTTATGTCACTTACAGTATTCCTTGCTAACCCTATCCCTTTCTCTAGGAAGAAGTCAAAGTTAAAAACCTGTTTGCTAATAACTCATCAAACAGTGCATTTGCTTTTGATAGGTCAAAAGAATACTACCTGTTCGACACATCCACAATTCCTGTATAATATTTATGATCTGCTATCTATTTGGCATAGGGTCATGCCCTATCTGCACATGTTCTTGCCCCCTTCCATAAAAATCTTGTTATAAAGGAGGAGGTCCAGGTCCTCTAGGCCTTGGCTTAACAACATTAGGTTCCTGGTAATGTGCCTGATATGGTGGTTGGTATAGTGGTAGTGGTTGTTTGTGTGGTTGTGGATATGGTAGTTGCTGATAGGGTGGTTGTCACAAGTCTTGTTGGAGTGGGGGAGGCCTAAGTCCCCTCAACTCTTGATAAGGTTGTTGGTACATAGGTTCTTGAACATGCTGAGGCCTTATCACCTCTAATTGCCTTACCCTTTGGTCCATTAGGTTATGGTTACCATCTCTAAGGCCTTCGTATGCCTGTTATGCATACATTAGTGGCCTTTGTTGCCCTCTAGGTCTAGGTCTTGACCCCATGTCATTGTTACTAAAATCAAAAACTAAGTTTGGTGGGTATCATTTCATCCCGTTAAACTCAAAGACAGGATTTGAATTAATCCTCTCCTCATACTCTTCTTGGAATGTAGAAGGTCTGTAAAATGACAATTGCTCATTTGCAAGCAAGGCCTTTGTAGGCTTTGATGTGTAATTTTGTGGAGTTAAAGAAGGACCAAGATTTACCTTACTTCCATGAGCTTCATCTCTGAGTTGCCTTGATCGACTTGGCCTGATGTTATGCTTCTCAAATTTAGCAAGGACTTCATCAATTGAAGTCTGATTTTCATGTGGAGGCACACTTGCAAGAACTCTACTCACATGCAAAACCAGTGCTTTCCTAACATCCACCGGAGAGCCACTTGTCTGGCCTTCCATGAGTGCATTGTGGCCATATCTTTGGCCATCATCTTGACCAGCCATTAAATGGCTATCATCAGCATTGTTTGTGATTTCTTTATCATAGCCTTCTCTTAAGGCAGTACCATCGAAGTGCCTTTTCTTAGGATCTCCATGCATTTCTGGGGACTGGTCGGTTTGCTTCTTCTTAGTCATAACTCCAAATTAGGCAGGTGCCACTGGGCGTGCAAAAATATATTAGCGAAAATCTAGTTTGGGTGTAATATCGACAAACAGCACACAAACCAATTTTCACAAACAATAGGTTCAAGCAATGTGGTTGAGTGTCTTAATGACTTGACGGGTTCAAGGACTTTTTTGGAGGTGTATTTCTTGAAGAAACAAAGTAAATACAACTAGAAATTGACTGATAATAAAGAAACTTGTCACTTTAACCATAAGGATCAAATTACAAGTTTTTTGACACTATAATCGACAAAACTTTGTACAGATTACAAATGCTAACCGCTACTGCTATTGCCACTCCTAATTATAAGTACTGCTATTCCTAGATACATTAGACTATTCCTAGATTTCTCAAGTTGTGAGTTGATTTTTCTGTCTCTCATTCCTTCGAATTTCTAGCCTTTATGCCACTAGTTATGCTGTCCATATGCTGCCGCGTGTTTCATCATGAAACAGGTTACTTCCATTTCTTTGACTAATTGCCCATGATTGCCATAATCGCCTGTAACTGCTTCCTCTACTGTAGCCTTGTCTTTATCTTCAATCTGTGTGAATAAACCACGTGTCCTGCATCAACATACCCCTAAACTCATGGCTCTACTCCCGAGCCACGTTTGGCCATGTTCCATCACATTTTTAGGCATATCGACAGAAGAAATTGCCTCTGCTATCACTGCATATGATACTGCTCCTTTAACTGCTTCAACCTTGTCACTTGTTCTACATTGCAGAGCCCATACAGTCTTGTGGTCCTTGCTCCTACTACATACTGGATCATCTCTCCATGCTTGGACATGTTTATTGACAGACAAAAATAGTTTTTAGTGCCAACAGATCTCTGACGTTTCAATTGTCATATATTTAATCCTAAATTTTGAATCTCGTTCCAAATAAAGACAACTGAGGATACCATTATTCAATTTTAAGGACAAAGTCATCAATTTGATAAAATATAAACTAATTTGATAAAAATTAATGTCAAAAAATATTGTTGAATTTTAAAAAATTATTTCTACCCATCAAAGATAAATTTATGTAAAAATGCAAAAGATTTATCATTTTGTTGTCATATATTATATGACAACAAATGTTTTTCATTTGTTATATTTCTACCCATATTGTCATATATTTCTACCCATATTGTAAAAATGCAAAAGATTTATCATCTTTTGCATTTTTGAATAGTTATCATATAATGGATGGTTATTAGGATTTTAATGTATAATTGATATGTTTAATATATGAAATATTTTTAGTTTTGGATTTTTTTTAATTTAATGGATTAATTTAATAATGATATCAAAGTTGTCGCCATGTTTGAATTTTGAAAAAATAGAAACTAATTTAATAAAAATAAATATCAAAAAAATTATTTTAAAAAATTATTTCTACCTTCCTAAAAGGTAAAATAATATAAAAATAATGAGTTTTTAATTTTTTTTTTCACCAATTTAATTTTTAGTTTCTTAGAAATTTTTTCTAAAAACTAAACCAAACACAACTTTATAACTAAAAAGGTTTCAGTATTGTTCATTAAAAAAAAGGTCATTACATTTCAAATAACATACAGGTAAATAAATACAAAATAAATTATATAATGATTTTATCCTTAAAATGAATCATTTACAAATATATATATATATATATATATATTTAATTGTCCTTAGTTAAAATAAAATTTAAAATTTAATATGAAATGTATGACAAGAAAATAGAAATGTATGAAAGGTCCTTTCTTCAAGAGCAAGAAAAGATTGATGATGAGAAAGAAAGGATTGTTAATGAGAAAGAGAAGACGCGAATGGAACAATTGAAGGAGGAAGAGCGAATAATGTCATTGGATACGAATGTGATGCCTCCATTGCAAGCAGAATATATTCATCGCCACCAAATGGAAATTCTCCAAAAGAAGATTTAGTTGTTGTTGGAACTATGTTTTTGACTTATTTTATTCTTGGGTTGTTATATTTACTTTATGTTAGAATTAGTTACTTTATGTTAAAACTATGTTGGAACTAAGTTTTGAATGCTTGAACTAGATTATTGGTGGATTTAATTTTCCCTTGCAAGCAGAATTTTGTTTCTATTTAGTTTATTTTGGAACTAGTTTTTGTTTGTTTGAATAATGTTGGAATTGAAATGAATGAATGCTTGAACTACTAGTAGTTTAATTACAAAGGTGAATGCTTGTTGAAGTGTTAGTTATTTACAGGTTTCAACTATGTACTCTCTGTGTATAGCTTCTTCTGTGGCTTATTCTGTCAATGACCTGATATACAATATGCATCAGGTTAGAAGGAGCAGCAACGACATTGTGGCAGCAATATGCTGCAGCAGAGTGAATCTGAGCCTCTTAAGTTTTTCTCCTCTTCTTTTGGCTTGTGTTGGTCCCTCTCTAACCTTTGTGGTTGTGCTTGCTCATGATTGGGCTTTATGCACTACCCTCCTTTATCGATGAAATCTCATATGTATTGTATGTTATTGTCATCAATAAAGTTTCATTTTTTGCTAACTAAAAAAAAGAAATCACGTACTATATATTTTAATAAAAAAATAACTAACATTATTTTAAAATATGTTAAAATATATATTATTATAAATGCCACCTCAACAACTATGCCAACAGTAAAATAAAGAATATTGTTTGAATACACAATAGCTAAAATACTTAGGTAAAATAAAAAGCTTATCTTTTTGTACTTTAGCTAGTGAAAAATGAAGAGTGTGATTGGAATTGCTCTAATATTACTCTTTATTTATTAAATTATGGTTTTTTTTAAGGTTGATATTTTCTCAAGTTTTGATTCAACAATCAATTTTTTTTTTTAATGAAATTATTGTTGGAAGTGCTCTTTTCATCTCAAAGTTACTTCGTAAAAGCAAACATAAATTCAAAATCAAGTAAATTATTCATCCATTTATCTCCTATTTGATTAAACAATATTTATTTATTTATTTTGTGTGTGTGAAGGAAACTAATATATAGCCTAATATACCTTTGTAGTATATAAATTGATATGATTAATTTAAGCTTCTTCAATTTTTGGGCCCGATAAAAGGATCAAACTAATTAGTTAAATGTTGAATATGCTAAGTTGAAAAATGATCTTAGATATTAATGTCTACATACAAATTTTTATTTTAGAAATTCAATAATACTAAATTCACAACCAATGTTGTTCAATTTTGTCATTCAACTTATACCAATAAGGACTTCAAAAACCCATTTACCATGGATGTAATCACTACTGAATTTCCGATTCTGAATTTCACTTATTCATCAAACTATTCAAAACTATTAATTAGATGGTTTTTTTTTTTCTTTTTTTTTTCATCAAACCACTCCACAATTAATAAACCATTCAAAAATTTTAATTTAAAATTGCAAAAGCAATCAGCTAATTTGGTAAAGAAGACAATGAAGCACTAAAACTTGACCGTGAACATGTAGAGAAAAGAGTAGACAAATAATCAAGCCAGTATAGAAATAATGCCAAAGGCCACCATAGAGAGGTCACGGACATCATGTGTCATGACCCAAACCCGCCCCTATGGATTAGAGTCACAACCGGCTAGTAATCATGTGATTACCTGCGGCCTTAGTCAGAAATCGAATCACATTTAATAGTAGGGGGCCAAATTGCGGAAGCAAAATTTACAAAGATTGTCCAATGAGCTGTGCATACATGGCTTAACCAAAACATTGTCATATTCATAAAACATCCATATCATGTATGTATTACATAAGTCCAGGATCATTCAAAACTAGTATTAACAAAACCAAGGTTATACTCAGGATTGGTCATACACGACCACAAAAGAACAAAAGGAAAAGCAAAACAAAAGTAAGGCCTCTTGCATGAGGCGACCTTGGTTAACTCCTCAAAACTTGGTTTCTCATTGCTCACTGAGGTTGAGGCTGGACATCCCGCTGCTCACCTACATACATATAAATAAGGAATGAGCTAATGCCTAGTGAATAATACCAAAGCAAAGGAGTTCATGAATAAATTCTTGCAATCATAATTCACTATTACGCTTTGAAAATCAATAATAAAGCAAAACGACCTCAAGTCCTTTTTATCATTTCTCAAACATGAAACGACCTCGGGTCCATATAGCATACCAAACGACCTTGGGTCCATCATGGGCAAAACAACCTTGGGTCCAACTTACACACAGAATGACCTTAGGTCCATTACACATAGAACGACCTTAGGTCTATTACATATATATACATTTGTTGTGTGCACACATTTAAATCCATGGTCATATCCATTTTTGTATCCGGAACGACCTTAGGTCCATTTCTTTCCCTTATCCTGAACGGCCTTCGGCCCGTTTCATAAGTATACGGAACGGCCTTAGGCCCAATCCACATCTTTACTGAATATACTAAACGGCCTTTGGCCCATTTCATACCCATATGTTGATCGCTTCGCATAATTCATTCTGAATTGAGTGATTAGACTACTCATTCATGATATCACTTCAAAGGTTTAGAACCTTACCACCTAGGCATCGTTTAGAAATAATGCACATACAAAAATATCTTTGCTAAGATACTCACAGTATTCCGGTGCTTGATTCGTCCTTGCACTTGACCCTGCATAATTGATAGCACATTGGGTCATAATACCATTCAATCCGTTCTTTAGTTTGCTTAATGTTCTTAGGTTTCTTTTGTGTCCTTTAATTCATTTACAATGTTCAATGCATGCCTAAGAGTGCTTAGAAATGAAAGAGAATGGAAAACGAAACATAAAATAACTTTTCAAAATTTCTGAGACAGAGCTCTCCGATCGAGTGCAACTTTTCTCGCTCGAGCGGACCCTTTGGTCTACAAAAGTACTAGTTGCCTCATTTTTGTGCCCGAATGTGACCTTGGTCGCTCGACCCAAGAGTCAAAACATGTGAGTGGGCGCTCGAGTGCAATTCTTCTCGCTCGAGCAGACATCAATGTCTGCAAAACTTCTGGGAGCTTGATTTTTGTGCTCGAGCGGCACTTTTCCCGTTCAAGTGGACTCGATGAATTTTGGAATTTCCAGAACTTTATCTGAAGCTCAAGCTTGATGTTTAAAGGTCCAAAGCTTGTGTTTTTGGTACAAAATCATGGAAAGACATTATATAACATGAGAACATAGGTAATTTGAGACCAATTGTCCAAAGCCATGATCCAATTCTCAAATCATTTCACATTCTTCTTGACAACTTCAAAACACATGCAACTAAGTTTCATAACTACATGGATTATGCATGCATGTGTAATATAGACTCTAATACCATTTCAAATGGTAGAAATGATGGTCAAAATCATGTGGCTTAACAAAACTATGCTTGCATGTATGATTTGGTACTCAATTCTTCATGTTTCATGCTCAAATGAACATAATCATGGTGAATGCAAACATGCATGTATATACAACTCCAATTATTGTTCTTAGTCACATATCATGCTTGGATTTACGTAGTTATAAATTTCAACTCATGAATTTGAGCTCAATTACTTACCTAGAAGCTTCAGCTCTTCCAATTATAGCCAATTCTTGAGCTAATCCTCCTAGTTTCTTGAATTCACTTGCAAATTCCCAAGGTTGAGCTCCCTCTCTCTCTAATTCGGCTCACTCTCTCTCTCTAGAGTGAAATCTCAGCCAAGTTGGAAGAAATGAGCTCAAAAGAATAACTTAAGTGTATATAGGCCTATATACAAGCTTGCCTAAGGCTAGGTAATTGTGCTTTAATTTAATCATATTGAATCTAATTATTTTGGTCCGAATCAATTTTTAATTAAATCTCACTATAGGCTCTAAAAATCATGCTAATCGTAAAAATACAGTCAATTTCAGTTTTTGTTGCCTCTACGGCCTTCAATTGAATTTTATTGTAGAAAAGCAAACAAATTTTTCTACGGTGAACAAATGCAAATTGAGAAACACATATAATCACATAATTAGCATTCAAAATCATATCAAGCTCATAATTATAAGCATAACTAAGATCATTAACATAACATAGAGCAGGGTTATCATAGCATGGTTTTGATTGGTGATCGGTGATCTGCTCACCTGCTGCTGTTTACACAGGTTGGCATCGTCCCTAACATTAGCTGGACCTTGTTTTGATTCTCCATAGTCATTGGAATCCAATGCAATGATTGCTCCTGGTAGTTCAATTGACACAGCTTTGTTGTATTCTTTAATACATGTTCCTAAGAATTCGTAATCTATACAATCATGGGTTTGATTAAACAGTTTTCCCACAATCTATAATGTTTGATTAGCTATAACCAGGACTTGTTGAAGACTGATGTGAGCAAGCCCTTTGACATCTGCTTTCAAACTTCAATGGTCTGATTCTAGAGATGCGACACAGAGGTTGAAGTTATTGGTGTGCCTGCACGTTTGGCGAATCAAATTTCTGTTTTTCTGTGAAGTTGAAGCAGATGATTGGGTTGATACTATAAGGATGGCATGAAGGAAAAAAAGACAGAACAATCTTTGAGAGATCCACATTGCCATTTTGTGTAGAGAAATGATATGTTTGTTGATGATATTATCTGGTCTATTTTCTTAGTATTTATTGATACAAAATGTGAGACCTTCCATCTTCATAAATATTTTATACAATACTTAAAGTTTCAAGAACTATGGGTCCTACACTCAAATATTGTATAGAATATGTAGTAATTCATTTGGAGTTTCTAGCATTTTTGTAATATTTCTTTGTAATTTGTGAATGTACTTGAATGAATTTGAATGATTTATGAATGTAACCATAAATGGCTTTGAATGATTTGTGAATTTACATAAATGGAATTAAAAGATTTATGGATGTTCCTAACTCACACATTAATATGGGTCGCATACCTAGTGATAGTTGATCTTATCAAAACATGTGAGTATTGTAGACCGCCTGAACTCGCTCCGCATGCCCCCCCTTCGAAGAGGGTGCGAATTGTAGTTCTAGC
The DNA here is from genome assembly GCA_022316695.1 of Camellia oleifera. Lineage (NCBI taxonomy): Eukaryota > Viridiplantae > Streptophyta > Magnoliopsida > Ericales > Theaceae > Camellia > Camellia oleifera. Next base: position 2,948,119 of record CM039309.1, read on the forward strand.
TACTACAGTTCAAACTCCTGTCATGATTCTGAATCTAATCTCACAAAGTGCAATGTAAGACTGATAAATCACCAAAGAGTCCAAATCCGGCAAATCGTTTTGGAAAATCGATTTTAATCAAGAAGTGCCAAACATGGACTGCTTTGCCAGATTTCAGAGTCGCCACCTAAATATTTTATTTTGGGAAATTTAAGAAACCCCGACTCGTGTCTAAGGCCACGTGTCCGTCATCACCAAAGTTGCTTCGGCTCGGGAACTTGGGTACGAAGAGGGAAGGTCATGAAATGAGCACCCCCGCTCGCCCGATCAAAGATCAGCCTCTACTAACATAATATGTTGTTTTGAAAACACATGTGTTCTTATTCAGATTATTAGCTAACTTACTATGTAATGCTTACCGCACACAAGTATAGACTGAATCGTTCAATTTGGAACAAAACATCTCATGTTTGTTTTTCGAAAATGGTTTGAAGATGCTACTCGCAAGTAGGCTAAAACGCAGATTTGCCACCAAACAAGGTGGGCTTGAAACAACATGATTTTGCCACCCTTAAGTGGGCTTAAAACTCACATTTTGATGAATTGTTCCAATTCAAGTAATAAAGCCTTCATCCACAGGCATTCATGCAGTTAAACACTTAAGCAGTTAGCCTCATGGCAAGCATGCTATCATGACAGTCACTTCCACACATGCAGGGATGCTAAAGCATAAACACTCACAGTGTACTCCAAGCCAAAATAGAAGCTAGTTAGTAATCAATGCATGATCCTAGCTATGTCAACGATGCCTAATGCAGCACATGCAAAAATGCAACTAAAATAGGCTCGGCTATCTAGAATGGCATATGAATGCAACACTCGATAACATGCTTTGAAACACGTATTCAAGTAAGTATTGAAATTCAATGCAGTTTGAATGATGCGCCAAGCCCGGTGCATGCAATGCGAATGAATGATGCACGCATGCAAGGCATAAGTATGCTAATTGAAACATGCCCTAAAACTAACTATCAAAAGCTGGTAAGTAAAAGGAAGAAAGACGTGGGGTTGGAAGACATGCATCACACACACGCACACTTATTACAACATTTGCCCTTTCAACGGAGGGTCTGAATGAAAGCTAAGCTATTCTAAGCTAAGCTACTTAACTAATCTAATAATCTAATTAGACTAATTATTACACAACACAAATTGCATAACTAGCTACAACTAATTATTACAATACTTTAATTAATTAACAAATTAACTAATCATGATAACTAACTAAGCATGTGAGGAATGTGAACTAGGCTGCCACAGCCCTATCTCGAACAATGAAGGATGCATGCTCTCGATTGTCTCGCTCAAAAATCCATTACTATGTCCAGAATTGCCTCTGTTTGCATTTGATTTGATCTCTAAGAATTGCACAAACCTCCAGATAGCTTTTACTCCAACATGGGGACCTCGTGGTGGGCTGCCGACCAAAAAAGGGTGGTGTAGACCACCTGTAGACCAGAAAAACTGGTCAGCCGACCACCTTTACTGGTTTGCTAACCAGAAAATTTGCCAAACTCCTGTTTTGCTACAACAAAGACCAAGAAGGGGCATAGCAGTGTATTTGCAAGATATGTATGCACTCAAGCTCAAGAGAGTGTGGTACTCGACTCTCGGGCCACTAACCAAGCGTCGCAATGCACGATGGTCGAGAAGCCAAGTTTGCACAAGTCGATGTCAATGAATGCACCAATAACACATAAGAGCCTCCGCCTTTATTATGCATGATGAAGAGGGTCGGCGACCGAGAAATGAGGCACGTTTCATCACTTCAAGTATGAAACACCCCTCGTTTCTCGTGTTTGGATTAACTCCCGATCCAAACACAATGCAATGTAACAACATTCCAAACACAATGCAATGCAACAACATGCAAACAACATGAGCATGGCAAGTTAGAGTCCTTAAGCATGAAAGCTAGTGAAGGATACAACACAAGGGCTATGTAATGCAATGCTCAATGGATCAAACCAGCCCCAAACTGACTTCATGCATGCCAAAACAGTGGCCAAAATGCTCCGAAATAATAACATAAAAGGTAAGATAATGATGCTCATGCATTAACCCATGAATAAAGCATAGAAGCACAACTCTCAAACATAATGAAGAAGTGACAAATGTGGGAGTGTAGCTACGCTATATGCACTGAAATCATGTGCGAAATGATGCCTAATCATCCAAACAACATAAGCATAGCATCCTAAGGACCTTGAATCATTAGGCTAGTCAAAGCTATTGCACTACGAGCATGCATAACCAATCCCATATGACCCAAACTACTCAAAACAGAGTTGAGGCATGTTAAATCAAGACCAAAAAACATGCTAAAACATAGGTTCAAAAGGCAAGCAAAGCATACTCATTCATTGGCTCACAAACAAGGCATAATGCATGACCCTCAAGGGCAATGAAAGAGTGATAAACATGGGAGTATAGCAAAGGCATAAGCTCTGAAATTACATTCCAAATGATGCTAAATCATGTAAATAACCCAAGCACTGCATGCTAGGGGGCTTAAAGCTTAAGGCTAGCAAAGGTACTTGCTCCATAGCCCTATCAAGCAAGCCCTAAAGGGCCAATGTGACTCAAAATAGTCCCAAGGCAGGTCAAAACAATGCCAAAAACATGCTTGAACATAGCCAACACATGTTAGAATGTGAGGCATAAAGCATGATGCATGCAAGGTCAATGTGTGAGATTACACTACGTCTACCAAAACCAAGCATGAGATGACTTCACCAACAAAAATCAGAGTTGTAACATGGTAAAATAACACCAAAAACATGCTGAGATGGCAGCCTAAAAGCTTAGGCAAGTATGCATACATATTGGCTCATGGTTAAGGCATAAAACACAACTCTCCAAAAGCATTGAAAGAGTGAAACATGAGAGAGTATTACTACACTACACACACTAAAATCATGTTAGAAATGAGGCCAAAGCATGCAAACACCTCAAGTAATGCATGCTAGAGACTTTGAAACTCAAAGCTAGTGAGCAAGATTGCACTATGGCTATACAAAGCAAGGCATGCATGACCAAAACCACTTAAAACAGAGCCTAAGCATGGAAAAACATGAGTAAAAACTTGCTGTAGTGGAGCCAAAAACATGCTAAAATTGTGGTCCAAAGCATGATGCATATTAAGGCTATAGGGAAGATTGCGCTACAAGGGTATGAAGCATGCAAGAGGCAATCAAACCAACCCAAAACAGAGTTATATCATGTTAAAAAAACATCAAAAATATGCTGAGATGGGACCAAAATAGGCAAGCATGATGGATCAAAGCATTGAGCACACAAGGCTAAATGGCAAGATTACACTACAAGTGTAAAAAGCATGCATAAGGTGACTCTACCAAGCCAAAACAAAGTTATGCCATGCTAAAATAAGACCAAAAATAGGTTGAGAACAAGCCAACACTTACTAGAAAAACAAGCTCAAACATGAGGCCATCAACACAAGCAACCAAGACACAAGGAGAGGGGATGACCCCCTCCTATTTGGGGCCTCAAAACACACTTTCCACCACTAAAATTCCTCTAGAATTCAGTGGTTAAAAGGCCAAGAGAAGGTGATCTCAAAGGCCTAAAGAGATGGCACAAAACAAAGCAAAATAAGGCACAAAAGGGGGTAGACCACCCCCAACACCAAAGAGGCCTCAAACAAACACTTTAAGCACTTGAAAATGAAGCTTTTTACAGTTTAAAGTTAAGCCTAAAACATCATACAAATAGAGCCAAATAAGTAATGAAACAAAGCTTTAAAGAGGCTATTGACTCACCCTTAAAGCACAACTTCAAAACAGCAACTTCAGAGGCAAAAACCAAGCTAAAGCCACTCAAATACAACCTCCAAGAACCTCATCTTAAGAGTGAAGGTGTTTCACTAGGTGTTTGTGTGCAAAAGCGTGAAGAAATGGCACTTTTGAGCACAAAATAACACAAATATATAGAGAGAGGGAGAAGACAAGAGAGAGAGATATATGTATAGCCCTAAACCAATTTTTTGAACCTAAAGCAAGAGGGAGGAGGCTCCCTTATATAGAATTCCAAGCTTCAAGTTTGTTGAACAAGCTAGAAGCTTGGTGCAATCCCTCCATACACGTGTATGGAGGATGCTTTCTGTGCCCAACAGCTGGCACAACGGGCAAGAAAAATATCTGCAGAAAATGCAGAAAAGCTGCCGACTAGTTGAAGTGGTCGACCGACCATAAAAAGTGGTCTACAAGGCACAAAACTGGTCGGCAAGGGGGAGAGAGGGTCTGTAGGGAGAGTAGAAGGTGGTGGCAGGCTGCCGACCACCTTAGGTGGTCCACAGACCACCAACCCTAGTTGGCCGACCACCAAAAGTGGTCTTCAAGGGAGGAAAAGTAGTCTACAGGGGGAGAAACTGGTCTACATCCCTGTTCCACCCTCTAGGCAAAAGGTAACAAGGTTTGGTTTAAAAACAAACCAAAAAGGAAGAAAGACCAGAGTTCGCAAGGCAAGGTACTCAGCCGGAAGCCCTGAAAACTAGTCTACGGGTACAAAAAGTGGCCTATGAGAGGGAAAGGTAGTCTACGGCTACAAAAAGTGGCCTACAGGCCTCTATTTCCCTCTAGGCAAAGGCAACAAGGCATGGTCCAAAAACCAGGCCAATAGGAGAAAGTTAAGAGGTCCTGAGACAAGGTGCTCGGCCAAAGGCTCCGAAAACTCAAAACGAGCACAAACATGCACAATCATCAAGCGCTCAATCGATGACGTCTGAATCTTAAGGTCGGTTAAAAATGGGGTGTCTACAAGTATGTTAGTAAAATTATTAATAAATGTGTTAATATCCCTAACATTGTTGATATTGTAAATGGATTTAAATGTTCAAATCTCTTCCATGCAACTTGGGTTCATATTAAATTCTATTAGAGTTATTTATTAGATTCATTCCAATTTTAAACAGATTTTTCGAGTTATTTAAATTTATATCTCATACTAAAGTTGTTTTTTGAAATAGTATTATTAAAAACAAGCATTGTTTGATTTGATTTTCATAAATTATTTTCTGGATTTTTTTTTGGATAAAAATAAACACCAAAAAGATAATTTTCTAGTTTAAGAAATTATTTCTGGTCTTCATCTTCAAAAGATAAAAATATATGAAAATGAGGAGCATTTTTTTTCATCATATTAATTAATTTATTTAAAAAAATTGAAAACAAGTTCTAAAATTCAAATCAAACAAAGCCACTACATCTATGAACTTCAGACATGATTGCAAAGAAATGGAAAATAAGATCAAAATAACTCATTTATTTCCAATATAACTTGGGTATGGTAAAAGACTTAATTCTAACTATACCTCTTAAAAGTGATGAAAAATCCAAAACAAAAAAATCAATCATACTAAAAACATGAAAGGTATTGAGAGAGAGAGAGAGAGAGAGAGAGAGAGAGAGAGAGAGAGAGAGAGAGAGAGAGAGAAGAAAAAAAGAAACTAATTCCAAAATTCATCTTCCAAAACCAACCTAGAGTGCAACAGCCAAAACAAAATTGAATAAACAGAGACAACATTTGTTACGCCCTCAAAATATGATATATTCATTCATTCACAAAATCTATAGAGATAATAGAAATGTTATATTTTCATTCATCAGAGTCTTCTTTACAAAATGTATTACATGCATTACGTTTTCATAAAGGTTTATCTTGAAATTATAGCATGCAGCTCTAACTGATAACAACAAAATAAATGCCCTACGGGCTTACAGCTTTCCAAGTTATCACTTGGCTACAACAAAAAAAGAGTCCTAACTCTTTTACATATAAAGCCCTTGGCTTGAATTTACATTGAACACAAAACAAAATATAAAAAAGTGGAGCCTTTAGCCCCTAAGCCTCCCAAGCTATGACCTTGGAGGTGGCATGTCACCTGTACTTGAAAATGGTTTCCCAAGTAGGGTGAGCCAAAACCCATTACAGATATGCTAAACAATATATGAGAATTAATTAAAACATCAGCATCAGATAAATGTGCAACGTTCTTAACCAACTCATAATCTTTTCAGGGTCATTCAATATAGATAGCCAATATCTCAATTCATTTCCATTCTTTCATTTCGGGTAAACCAATTAACCAAATTCATTATTATCAAAGCAACCAATATGAGACTACAACTCAATGGTTCACAATTCAATACATTTATCAATCCAACACTTCTATTTCTTGCCATTTTACGGAACCACGTCCGAGAAAATCGGCACCCATAAATATATAAGATTTAAGGACTTTTACCTTGGACACTCCGGCCAACTTAATTATCAATGGAGTCCATCCCCTATCTCCTCCCAAACAATAATACATATACAATATATTTAAACACTTTGTCATATACAATGACTAATCAAAACACATATTCAATGGTTTAATCAAACCATCATATTCAATGACATAATTCAATTGATTAGTTTCAATCATCCTAATTCTCATGCAGTTTCTACAACAATCATAACTATCCTCCACTGATAGCCCAAAACAGATATATCTAAACAGATAAATAAATCTATCAACAGATAATTTATCAAATTCCATAGGTGTGTGATTTATCAAACCAAACTACACCATTCAATCACATATTCCACCAATTTCATAATTCCCAAACCAAATTCATTATTTACATAAATAGTTATTTCAATTCAAACTAGGGCAAAACTTCTCAATTTTTCCAAAATATCAACCCATAGGTCTAAATCTCACCATTTCAACAATAAAGAATCTCGTACACAAACCCCCAAGGTTACTTTGTAAATCAACATGAAAACCCCCTTTAGTTTAAAGCCCAAACCTTAACTTTTACCAAAATCTTCCCAAATCCTACCATTTATACAAAATGACGAATATCTAAGCTAAAACTCATACTAGAGAGTAGAATATCCCTACCTCAAAGTTAGGAAAGCAAATGAGAAGATGGAAGAAACTTTGAAGATGACCAAACTCCACATTTTTCGAATCAAATGGAAGCTCACGCAATACTCTACCTTTTTAACAAAGGGACTAGGGTAGAAACTCTTAGATCAAGGAGTATTTTTAGAGAGAGAGAGAGAGAGTTTTAGAGAGAGAGGGTGCCGAATTAGGGTCTTGGGATGAAAAGAAATCAAAAAGTGAAGCAGAAAAGCTTTGCTGTGAACTGATATACGAGGTCTTCGCTTGAGCGAAGGAGTTGTCACACGAGCGACCAGACACAACAATGACCTCGCTTGAGCGCAAGAAGCCTCGCTCGAGCATAGAATGCAAAGCTTTAGGTCTGCCACTAACGCAGACGCATGCTTGAGCGTAAGAAGTCTCGCTCAAGCAAAGAAACAATTTCACAAGGCTCGCTTGAGCGCAAGAAGCCTCGCTCGAGCGACGCACTATCGCCTTCATAGAAACGCTGCGTCTAGGAGAAAACCTGAAGATCCTCATTTCTTGCTTGAGTGCAAGAAACCTCGCTCGAGCGAAGAAGCAAATACACAAGGCTCGCTCGAGCGCAAGAAGTCTCGTTCGAGCGAAGAGGCCAAAATCTGGGCAACAACCATTTGTACCAACAGACAACCAACCTGTTCTAAACTCGCCCAACAAGTCCCAAAACTCAAATTCAAAGAATTACAGGGAGGAAACAAGACATGGACAACAACATACAATCATGGACCCAAGTCCGGAATACAATAAAGGTCGGGGTAAAACCGGGATCGCTATAACATTCATCCCCAACGAGCAAGTAAATATTCTATTGAAATGTTATACATTTTGAAAAATTGACATGAGATTTACAACCCTTTAATATTTCCTCACAAAACGCCGACCTCTGGGCTTCTATAATCTTTGTATTTCCCCAAAAAAACTTTAAAACATGCGTCAACTATACTACCAAACAATCTGTAAACCAAGAGTAAAACATGAATGCAACAATAATACCACCTCATCATGCACATGTGGTATCACAATTGTATTGAATTTTTTTTAGGGAAAGAAGAGCCCCAAAAGTAAGTGTCACAAAACAAAACAACCCCTATACATAAAATGGCCGTTACAAGGGCCTATGAGTCTATCCCTCAGCACTTGGGTACTCAGGATTTGCATTAGTGATCAAGCACTCAACATTGGGTAGCAGATAGTTCGAGTACTCTGGAGATAACTTGCAATTTAATAAACCTCTGTAGTATATAAATTGGTATAATTTAGTTTAAGCTTGCTTCTTCAATTTTTTGGCCTAGTGAAGGGATCAAACTAATTAGTTAAATGTTGAATGTGCTCCGTTGAAAAATGATTTTAGATATTAATTTTTTATTTTAGAAATTCAACAAAAACTGAATTCACAACCAATGTTGTTCATATTTTTCATTCAATTTATTCCAATAAGGACTTCAGATACCCATTTAACATGGATATAATCACTACTAATTTTCTAGTACTAAATTTCACTCATTATCAAACTGTTCAAAACTGTTAAAATGATTTTTTTTTTTTTTTGGTTTTCATCAAACCGCGCCTCAATTATTAAAACTTTCAAAAAATTTGACTTAAAATTGCAAACATGATACTCTAAAAGGATTTGCTAAAGAAGACACTAAAACCTACCATGAACATATGTAGACAAATTAACCCAGTGTAGAAATAATGCCAAAAGCGACCATAGAGAGATCATGCATATAGCGATCCCGGTTTTGACTCGACTTTTATGGTATTCCGGACTCGGGTTTAATGCTTTTATATTGTTGTCTACCTCTCTCTTCCCTTGTATCTCTTTGAACCTGGCTTTTGGGTTGTTATGGTTATGTTTGGGCAGGTTGGTCGCTTGTTTTTCAAATCTTGTGTTGCCTAGAATTTTGGTCCTCCTCTCGAGCGGGACTTCATGCGCTCGAGCAGGCTTTGCAAACACTCAATACTTTTGCAGGTCTGCAAAACTACTAGGAGAGTGATTTCTACGCTCATGCGGCATTTCCTTCGCTCGAGCAGGTTGGCGCTCGAGTGGCCTTTCTTGTGCTCGAGCGTTGGTCTATTGTCTGCAAAACTATTGGATGTGTGTTTTCTACGCTCGAGTGTCACTTCTTGCGCTCAAGCAGTGAGCGTCTTGTTCATTATGTCTTGGCACTCGAGTCACCTTTCTTGCGCTCGAGTGGAACAACTTATTGTGTCTGATGCTCAAGCGTCAACTCTTGCGTTCGAGCGGACTGTGCGTATATCAGATTGCGAAAATGACTTTTTACATCACTTTTTCTGATCTTTTCTCCCTAAAACCTAAAGTTGAGACTCTTTCTCTCTCTCTCTCTCTCTCTCTCTCTCTCTCTCTCTTTCTCTCTCTACATTTTCACCTAGTTTTAGTGATTTCTTCACCCTAGTCCCTTTGTTAAAAAGGTAGGCAATCTCAAGATCTCCATTTTGATCCGGATAGAGTTGGATTTGGGTATCTTTGAAGTTTCTCTCTTGTTTGGCTCGTCTCCTCTCTTTGAGGTAGGGATTTTCTATACTTTCATATGGTTTTTAGCTTAGTTATTTGTCGTTGTGTAAAAATGGTGGGATTTGGGAGTGTTTTGAATAAACCTAGGGTTTGATTATGAAATAAAAAGAGGGGTTTCTAAATGATTGTGAAATAAATGATTATGAGGTTCGAATATGAGATTCTATGGTGGCAAAATAGTTAATTTTGACACTTGGGTTGATATATGGAAAAATGGAGTTTTGCCCTAAATGGGTCAAATTGTTATTTGTACAAATAATGAAAATTGTTAATGATAATGTGCAATTGGGTGATGGTTGATGTAAATAGTGGAGTTGGACACATGTTGTCTCTCACCTATGGAAATTTGAATTATTTATCTATTGAGAAGATTGTATATCTATTTAGAAATATTTGTATTGGGCTATCTGTGGAGGATAGCTATGATTATTGTAGAAAATGCATAAGGATTAGGTAAATTGAAACTAATCCAATGTTGGTTGTCATTGAATATGGCTATGTTTTAAATACATTGTATATGTATGATGTTTGGAGGAGATAGGGGATGGACTCCATTAAAATTAAGTTGGCCGGAGTGTCCAAGGTGAAAGTCCCAAAATCTTGTATATACATGGGTGCAGATTCCCGCGGACGAAATTTCCTTAAAATGGCAGGTTTGAAGTGTTTGTGTGGTAGTGTATTGAATTGGAAAAATCACTGAGTTGTAGTCTTAGTTGGGTTGTAGACAGATAATGACATTGACTTATGAATTGAGAAGAATAAATGAACTTGAGATGAATTGAAGGAAAATAAATTGAAATATGAACAGTGGTGCTTTACGGTTGTATAAAATGTGGATATTTTTTCACTAGCATTGTATATGCACATTGTACTTATACATTTGTTAAATTTCATATATTATGTTAGATTGTTCCTATTGGGCTTTGGCTCACCCTATTTGGGAAAACCATTTTTAAGTGTCGGTGACATGCCTCTGCTAAGGCAATAGTTTAGAGAGACTTTTGGGAGCAAGAGCTTCTTTATTTTGTATATTCTTATGTATAGCCAAGGGCTAAAATTGTATTGAGATAGGCTCACATTCGTGTAACCAAGCAATGACTTGAAAAGATGTAAACCTATAGGGAAAATAACTATATGTTAAATTTTAATTCTCATATCATTGCAACATATGCTATAGATTCAGGATGAATATCTGTGAATGTATATCACATTGTTAACTTTTGTAAACGAACTTTGATGAATGAAAGTATATTATTTCTATTATTCTTTTGCTTCAAGGATTGGATTTACTGTAATATTTTGGGGGCGTTACAATGCACAGTATGGTTCTGATTGGTGACCAGTGATCCGCTTCCAAACTGCTGTTCACACACGTTGGCATCGTCCCTAACATCGGATGCACCTTATTTTGCTCCTCCATAGTTGTTGGAATCCAATGCACTAATTGCTCCTAGTAGTTCCCGTGTCACAGCTTTGTTGTATCAATACATGTTCCTAAGAATTCAAGCAACAAACTGTCATTGGTTTGATTAAACAGTTTTCCCACAATCTCTAATGTTTGATTAGCCTTAGCCAGCACTTGTTGAAGACTGATGCGAGCGAGCCCTTTCACTTATGCATTCAAACTCTGAGGGTCTGATTCTAGAGATGCAACACAGAGGTTAAATTATTGGTGCGCCTGCACGTTTGGCGAATCAAATTTATGTTTTTCTGTGAAGTTGAAGCAGACGATTGGGTTGATACTAGAAGGATGGCATGAAGGAAAAAAAGACAGAACAATCTTTGAGAGATCCACATTGCCATTTTGTGTAGAGAAATGATATGTTTGTTGATGATATTATCTAGTCTATTTTCTTAGTATTTATAGATACAAAATGTGAGACCTTCCGTCTTCATAAATATTTTATACAATACTTAAAGTTTCAAGTAGTATGCGTCCTACACTCAAGTATTGTATAGCATATTTAGTAATTCATTTGGAGTTTTTAGTATTTTTGTAATATTTCTTTGTAATTTGTGAATGTACTTGAATGAATTTGAATGATTTATGAATGTGACCATAAATGGTTTTGAATGATTTGTGAATTTACATAAATGAAATTGAATGATTTATGGATGTGCCTAAGATGGCTTTTGAATGGTTTGCTTGCGAAGGCATATATTGTAAGAAAAATGCTAGGAATACTTACTAACACATTCAAAAGTTTATGTGGGTCTCATACTTAGTGATAGTTGATCTTATCAATACATATGAGTGTATTAATAAAATTGTTAATAAATGTGTTAATATTCCTAACATTGTTGATATTGTAAATAAATTTAAATGTTCAAATCTCTTCCATGCAACTTGGGTTCATATTGAATTCTATTAGAGTTATTTATTAGATCCATTCCAATTTTAAACAAATTTTCCGAGTTATTTAAACTTATTTCTCATACTGAAGTTGTTTTTTGAAAAAGTATTATTAAAAAAACGCATTATTTGATTTTATTTCCATAAACTATTTTTTGGATTTTTTTTGAATAAAATATAAAATAATTTGATAAAAATAAACATCAAAAAGATAATTTTATATCTGAAGAAATTGTTTCTAGTCTTCATCTTCAAAAGATAAAATTATATGAAAATGATGAGCATTTTTTTTTCATTATATTAATTAATTAATTTAAATTTTTTTTTTTTGAAAACAAGTTCTAAAATTGAAATCAAACAGAGCCACTACTTTGCGAACTTCAAACATGATTGCAAAGAAATGGAAAATAAGATCAAAACAACTCATTTATTTCCAATATAACTTGGGTTTGGTGAAAGACTCATAATTCTAACTACACCTCTTAAAAGTGATAAAAAAAATCAAGTGTGTTTGATTGGACAGACTGGATAAGAGGAGATTAGAATTCATTAGACTTGAATCTTGAGACTGTGAATCCGCCGGACTATTTGGTTGGATTGGATGTGTATTCCGTGTTTATTTTTTTATGGGATTAGATGTCTGGAAATGATTATTTTTAGTAAATCCAATGTTTGGTTAGACGGGCTTGATAGAATAAATGAGTACAAGACTATTTTACCATTTTTCAATTCTTTACTAAGTAATAGTAATATTAAACATATCTTTAATATTTTAATTATTTTTAGCTAGATTAAATAAAAATTTATTTTATTTTATTTTTTACACAATTAAATAAATTTATTTTTGTGAGACCATGAATTATCCTCTCACATGGATGTTGTAGAGATCCAACGAAGATAAGAGCTTCACCCCTGTAGATCTGCAATGATGAACATAGTCGGTGCCACCCAACCGGGGTTGCCGGCCAGGAGTACTCCGATGATGAAGTTAGTCATTGAATCAAGAAGTAAATAGTATATATATATACATATATATTAGAAGCGGTGTGTTCTGTAGAGAGAGATGAGACATACCTCCACTTGGGATGCCCCCCCTTTATATAGATGGGGGGTGTGATATTTATTTGAGCTGGACCCATGGTAGGCTTTGTTTGGGTTAGGCCGAATAAGCTAGTACCTATATTTTTCTGGCTCCCACAATTGCCCCAAAACTTTCATTGTCTGCGGTAGAAGGAATGAGAGTTTTTTCTTGCCAAGTTACGTTGTTCAAATAGTTGTTAGGTTTTTTTTGATAAAGAACACTTTGGATAAATGAAAAAAATGTATGAATGAATAACTGCATGTATACTTGAATGTATGTATAAATGTATATATGTCGATCATAGGATAGGGGGTGGGGTGAGCTAAAACCCAGAAAGGAATACAAACAAATCATAACGATGGGCCACGGTATTGTTACCCCCAGGCAAGGGCTGTAGGCCGTGATATTATGACCCCCGGGCAAGGGTGTAGGCCGCGGTATTCTAACCCTCGGGCATGGGTGTAGGCCTCGGTATTCTAACCCTCGAGCATGGGTGTAGGCCTTTGTTAATGGCGCTCTGTGCCGAGTGCGAAGATTGCGTTGTACTTGGAGACTTTTGCTGATTTTAAGAGGCAACCAAGTGCCAATATGGCAAGGACTTTGAATAATGCATCCTATACTGAATAAGGTGGACGTGTTAATCACCAATAATATTGCTCCGCTTGTAAAGAATTGTCAAGTAGATATTGGGCCAACCATTTAATTGTTGAGTTGCTCGATTTGCATTTAGTCCAAGGTATTTAATTGCCAAGTTGCTCGGTTTGCGTTTAGTCCAAGGTAGACTTGCCCCATTGCTTTCGAATGACAGGTGCTAGTCGGAAGGAATGTAGATTCCCATTGCCCTATATTGTAGGGAAGATTCGGCTTTGGTAAAATGACGGCTCACAACAATATGCAAACTGATTACCAAATGTGAATTGCCGACTGCCAAGTGCTAACGGCTGACTGCCAAGTGTGTAATGTATTGCCCCAAAATTGGCGCTTTCTTGGAGCGGTGTGAAAAGGAGCGGGAGTGTGTAACTCAAGTAAATGTCGTTGTAATGTTTGTACCAAGTTGGCCGAGTATGCATGCATATCAACGGTGCCGAGATGATGATCGGCTGATGTACCCCAATTGGAAAGCAGAAAATTGACTTAGATGTTCCAGTGGGCAATTGTTTTGCCAAATAATGTTGTTAGGCGAATAAAGTTGCCGAATACTGTGGCCAATGTTGCTGTATAAAGTTTGACAATGCATAAAGTTGACAAATAATATTGCTTAGCCGAATAAAGTTGATGCACGGTCGAATAATGATCATGCATAATGTTGAATTAATAATGGTCGAATAATCTTGCCAAGTAAAGTTGATGCACTACCAAGTAACTAGTGTCAAAACATTGATGTCCATTTCATATATAATGTGATTTTGCTGAAAAGTTGGTCAGCAACACTTGGGTCGGTGATTGTGCCGATCTTTTGGTCGGCGATTTTTCTTAGCTTCACTGTGTGTCGGCATCCTTTCGGAGTTGGATTTGCAAAGAACTTGGTTGGCAATGGTTGCCAATTTATTGAAGTTGAGTTTCTTGTCTAACGTATACTTGCCCCATTGCTTTTGAATAAGATTTGTTATTCAGAAGGAATAATATAGATGTGGGCCAAAATTGTCGAGTAGGCCGATAAAAATTTGAAACGGATTCCGTGCCCTTGTTTGGTGCTGCGGTGATATCGGAATGAAGTCGAGACAAAGTAGAGTGCTTGGTGATATGCGAAGTGAGCCATTGCACTCAATTCTTTGAATAAAATCGGCATTTTTTTTTTATTTGCAAATTTTGACCATACGGATGTGTTCAGGAGGTGACAAATAGTTGGAAACGACTATTGGATTGTTGTAATCGGACTTCAGATAGCGTAGTTGTACCCAAAATGGATCTGACAGCTTAGATCGGTGGAGAATTAGGCCCCGCGAAGCACTAGATAATTTCATTGACACACTAGAAGGCTTGTCAAGGAAAAAAAAAAAAAAAGTTACCAGCAAGACTTGAACTCATGCCTATATAGAGAAAGAGTAGGACTTAACCAATTTGCCACACTAGATCTTGTTGTTTGTATTCGGCAAGAAATATATTTGAACTTGATTGTTCTTCAGCCAAGTGGAGCATAGCCGCCACACACGTAAGACTTTATTTGGCTGCCAACTTATGGTCGTTTTCTCCAGCGAAGAACTAAAATTGCTTGGCAAATTGCAACGGCCCGTACGGCTTTGTTTGTGCTTCGATTTCGACGCGGTTTGGTGCGTTGGATTCATCTCAATGAGTACTTCACATTGGTATGGTCAAAAACTTGATTTCGATAATGTTGAAAATTTTAGTTTGCTGAAACTTTGGTATGTTCCGCTAATACTAGCGAACGTCGGTTACTTTTTGGCTTTGTGGGTTGGTAGGTTTGGACTCTTTGAGTTGACACGAATCCTCTAGTATATTCAAAAGTTGATTTAGATAAGCCGAGTTGCTAGTTCTATGCCGAGATAGTAGCCCTGAGCAATATTGTACTCCGAAAAATCATGAGATTTTTGCCGAGTAGGTGGTTAAATTTATAATTGTAATTGTTCTGAGAATGTCTGCTACTGTTGACGTAGGTGTGGCCGAGTAGTCTTGCCGAGTAAGCAATATTAGTCGGATATTGTTGCCAAAAATGTTAGCCGAATAAGCAATGTCGTGGTGTAATGTTTCCGAATAGTTTCCAAATAATGTTGCCGAATCCGAGATAATATGCAAAGAATTAATATAGTTGATAAGATGCCGAATGATATGCCGAATTTGCTGAGTTTGATAAGCAATATTGCCGAATAAGAAATGTTAGCCGAATAAGCAATGTGGCGGTTGTTGGCTTTTTGGCTTTCGAAGGGTATTTTTGTAAATGCGAGCTTGCCAGCAAGGATCAATCAGTTTTTACAGAAATTATAATTGTCAACCAATTATCAGACGATTGTGTTTTAGTTCTTTCAGCCTCAATGAAGAGGACTTTTACTGGTGGCTTGACTTAGGAGAAATTAAGCAGAATAACAGTTAATTAAGGAACAATTGAAGTATTTCATTAAGATGAAAACTTACAATGATCCAAACTCAGCCTCGTAGAGGTTTATTGCAACAATCTATTTGAAACTATTCCTATAAACGAAGTGCAGTGCAAGAATTTAAAGTGCAGGAATGTAAAGAACATGTATTTAAAGTGCAGGAAATGTAAAGACTGGAAATGTAAAATTGGAAAAGAAAATATGAAGTAAATGACTGGTTTGTTGGATTTGAGTCTGGGGGATTTTTCTGGGGGCTTCCCTGCTATTTATACGCCTCAAGGATGACCATCGAACTGCACTTCAAACCGTCGAACTGCTCCTCCATGATTGCTTGATCATGCTGCCTTAGAAGTAGTTCCACCACGCCATTACTTGCAGTTGGGCTTCCCTCCTATATTTGAATTTGAATGTGAGTAACCGTTGAAGCCACGTCATTTTGCATCTCTTTATTGATCCAGTGCTACTCAGATCACGTGAGAAACAATACTAACTGCCACGTGTACGATCAGGATCGAAGACTAAAATGGTCTTCCTATATTACCCTTATTCTGCCACGTATCGAATTGTGATTGGCTTTTACAAAATATGTAGCCAACATTACCCCCCGCACTAATATATCCAATACTTGGTGATATTAGTGGGTCAAAGCTTTTCCCGCGCTTTTGGAACGTGCACGGAGTCTATATTCTAGAAACACAACCGTCATCCATTGATGATTACTCGCATTAATTTTGTTTCCGACCTTCGGAACATCTCCACCACTTTAGTAATTGAACAGACTAATATCTCTTTCATGACTGAACCAAACTTCTTCTCTATTGATCAAGTACATGAAGAGTCATCTGATGATGTCGTTTTCTCTCGAAAGAACTTCCATGCATTCATTAGCCACTTTTACCCGCCTTTCCATATTCAAGTCATGGATGCCTTTGCAAACTACCAACCTTTGGATTACGAACTTATTGTCCTTAATCCTTCGATTCAGAAAGTTGCAAATATGGACATGGGAAATTCTTCTTCTGATTCACCTTTGGATTGTGAACAAACTGCCCTTAGTCCTTTGATCCAGAAGGTTGCAAATATGGACATAGGAGGCCCCTCTCTACAATCCTCTGCATGGGATAAGGCTGTGGCTTCAAATTCCTCCAGGGCTTCAGGCTGGTCAAGCTGGTAAGAACCTGAGATCTGGGAATTAAGGGAGCGAATTAACCATCACTTTGTCGAATTCACCGACCCGTTGGACTTTCCTTCTTATGCGTGAAGCTCGGTGGTTTATCCTTACATGCCTATCGACCGTCGATGTAGTTTAGAGGACAATCTGCTCGTGGCATGGTACACATCATCCATGCCTACAAAAATGGTACGATATGTTCCTCGCCCAGAAGAGGCACAGGGATATAACCCTTCATTTTTAGCCAAGAAGGCGAAGCTTCATCCTTCTGACTGGCTTGATTGTGTCAATGCTCCTCAATTTCCTCTTTCTTTCGAAATGGAGGCCCTTATACCTCCTTCTTCGCAGAAACTTTCCTAGATAGAGAAGTTGAGGCTTACCCTTTTTGCAGAGAAAGTTTTCCCTCCTTACGAGCCTCCACCTTCTCCTACTCTAGCTCAACAAAAGCAAGCCCAACTCCTGGTTGCAGCCTTTTCTCACTTACCCTTCAATGTTCTTGAGGAGGATGTTCCCCTTAAGAACTTTCGATGGGCTTGTAATATTCTGACTCGGGGCCACGTTCTCAACCCCATTGCTCAAGCAGAACTTCACACGTTTTTGGACCAACTTCCATCACTTCTCCATTGGCACCGCACTTCTTTGGCCACCACTCAATCCTTGGATCAACTTTCATCGCTCCGAGTTCTTCTCAATATGAAGTAGAGAACCTCGTCGAAGAATACAACGACTTTCAAAATAAGGATTCTGCGTACTGGGATGATTTGGAAATGGATGAGTTGGAACAAAGGCTAAGAGAAACGACGTTCGAAATAAAGGCTGAGGAGCTTTTTTATGAAGTGAGAACACACCAACTCATACAACCAATGTTAGAAGAAATAGATGATAGAATGAAGAAAGAACAGAAATTCATTCATCATAGTTGGACTAAGTTTCATGATCTTGTTATTTATTCCATTCCCTATTTTTATGAGCTTGAGTTTGTACCCAAATAGGGTTATTCGATGTAATCACTTTTGCTTAATATAATTAAGACTTTTTCTCTGTTTGGCATTGTCTCTATTTGCCTTTAAAAGTACATTCAAGACTTTGAATTGAACAATCTCATCCTTCGAACCTGGACTCAATTGTCTTAAATGAAACACTGTAAAAAACCAATTATGAACTTTTCCAATTTATGGAATAAATTTAACAGTTTTTTGGCTTATTTTCAATTAGAATCAGTGTTTCGAATCTAGCAATCTTATACTTAAAGCTTGTTTCAACCATAATCAATATCTGACCATGGTTAGCATAATCAATTTAGTTTCAAATTGACCATCTTTTGTTTTGAATAACAGTTCATGCTGCTTTAGTTCCACATACAACTTTTCTGTGAACCAACCATTGGTTTTGATGTTTCGAACACCAAATCCTATCCTTAAAGAGTCTCAAGTTTTGCCTCGAAGGTCATTACCTTCGTTAAGAAACCTAAAACAGATCTTTTAAGCTTTCGGAGTAAAACAAACACTTGAGTATTCTTATATCTATTTTTTTTAGTATGAAATGTGCTTCAAAGCTGGCTTCTCCGTTTCGAAGCCATAGTTTTTGGTTTTTGGCACCAAAATTTGGCTTCGAAGCCAAATTTTTACTTCGAAGCTAATCTCAGTATTTAGGCTGTGTTTTTTCCCTCCAAAAATATCAATATTGAAGGAAACTCTTCGTATTCGTACTTCTAGTACTTAACGACTTACGCAATATATTTTTCAGACACAAAAGCTTTTAAATACCTCTTTGTTTCGTGCTCTGAAATCACTTGCTCTTTTAACACACAAACCCTACCGATCTTCTGTTAACCCTCTCTTCCTTGCTACTTGCTATCAATAGATCCTTCCTCGCTGAAAGTGCTCGCTGGCGACCGTATCAGCCCTACCATGGCTATAAAGAAATGCATTGATAAAGAAATCGTCAAGCTAACAACTGGTGGGTCAAGCGCCATAGATGGACGTCTCTTTGTTCCTCGCCACAGCAACCAACAAGAGTACGTCCTAGGTCCCATCTTTCGGGAGGCCCCTGACCAACTCCCAGCTTTATACCCTCATTTGGAAGATCACTTTCTTCTCTACGAAAGAGGGCTTGACTAAAGCAATTGGAGAATGACCCGGCCTCATTGCTGCTGGCCGACATTGAAAACTGAGTGGGAGAAATGGTATGACAGGGTGGTGCCTGCGAGAGAAGATGACCTACAGGAGCTCTGCATCCTCGACGCTCTTCGTCTTTCCAGGTTCATCATTCTTGAGGACCCCTTTTTAATTCCTGCTGCTCTATGTTTTTGGAATATGGCTTTTAATTTCTTCCAATTTCGGTGCGGCATGATGGCCCCCACCGTTCTTGATATTTGCCATTTTTTAGGGCTTTCACCCCATGGCTCTCCCTTTACTCCCAACTATCCGGACCCCCCTGTCAAATTTTCCCTTCCAGCCTTAAACTCTTCTTACAGTGACTTCGTAAAGGCTGAAAATAAAAGGGAAGGCCCCGTGAGAGACAGAGAACTATTTTCCATCATTTTATACTGGTTGTGCAAATTTCTCTTTTGTACCTCATCTCAGAGGATTATGCCTGAGTTCGCTCCGCTTGCGAAGGCACTTGTCTTGAAAAAACACATAGCTCTTATCCCTTATCTTTTAGGTCATGTCTACAGAGCATGTTCCCAATTTTGTGAAAAACCTCTTGATGTTAACCAAGGAGGTCCCCTTTGGGTGCTCCAGCTCTGGCTCTTTGCCTATTTCACTGATTTGCATAAAAAAATGCCTAAAATTCCTTGTTCAGGATCTTAGCACATATGGGGAAAAGTATGCTAGGATTGTTCTTTACCCTGTTTCTTTTGCTTATTACTTTGCCTTATTTTATCAACTCCCTATTTCTCCTCCTGCTTCCCTTTTTTGTCCTTTTGATGCCAATAAAGGACCTGCTTGGCTGCAAACTTTTCTGGCTGATAAAGAGTGCTCCACCTCACCACACAAAGACATGTGGGCTTCAATTTTGCTACCTAGGGAGCTGTTCATTGGCACTTTAAACCCTCGAGGTTATAAATGCATATCTGAGGTGTACTGCCCTTCTCAATTTGCTAGACAATTTGGGCTCACTCAAGGGATACCTGTTCCACTTTGCAGTCTCTCGAATATCCACCTTACGGCTAGAGACTTGAGAATATCAAAATCAAAGCTAGAGGCGGCAATATTCAAACTGATGAAGGAATTGAATGAATTTCAATTTATCTCTTTTCTCCCATCTGGCTTAGTTTTGAAAAGATTCCAGAACTGGTGGACAGCTGATATGGAAGTGCGCCTATCTGCACACCCTCATGACTTGCTAATAGGGTTAGGAGTGCCTTTGAAGGCCAAGTCAGCGATAGTTGAGAACATTCCTCCCTTTTCTGCAACTACCACAACTTCCCCTACAGCCTCACCTCTTTCAGCTAGAGTTACCAGAGCTGCTTCAAAGAAAGGTAAGCATTTCTAAGTTCCTCTTTCCTTCAACTCTTTTGTTTGCCTCCTCTATATTCACATATTTTGGTGCAGGGTCTCCACAAGAAGAATCTCCTAAAAGAGCTGAAACTCTAGCTGCTTTCAAGGCCAGACAACAGCAGAAAAAGAAAAGAAAACTGGTACTCACTCCTGAAGAATCTGAATCTCAAAATGAAGAGAGAGAGATTGAGCAAGAGCAAGAAACACCATTACAAAGAAAAAAGAGAACAAGGGTGGCTGACCCCTCTTCTGATTTGGTCGAAGATCCTAATTCCGAGACAGTTGACAAAGCAATGGAATAGGAGCTTACTTCTGAAGAACTTGATCCCCAAATTGAAGAGAGAGAGCTTGAGAAGGAGCCAGTAGTATCATTGCCAAGAAGGAAGAGAAAGAAAGTAACTGTTCCTGCTAGTGACTTGATTGAAGATCCTATCCATGAAGCTGCTGCCAAGGTAGTAGAACAGGAACATTCCAAAGCAATGATCGTCTTTGAGAGGGCTGAGAAGAGATAGCAGCAACAATTTCTAAGAGATGAAGCTGCTGCTGCTGATACACTACAAAGGGAAACTGCAAGAAAGCAACAAACCGCCGAGCATTACTCCCTTCGTAGCTCTCCCATTACTACCAACATCTCTGAAACAAGTAATTTCTTTCATGCTTCTACTATTTTGCCTTATTAGATTTCGACACTAGAGCTTGACCTTACGTTTCTTCCTTTTGGCAGCAACAACTACTGAGGCTATACTTCCAATGAGGACTCCCTCAATTTCAGTTGAAGTTGATTAGATGTAGAATGTGAAAGCCATTCAGATAATACTTCCACTTCCTAGGCCCACATTTCATGTACCCCCTTTGAGTCCTAATATTCCTTTAACTCTTTCTTTTGGTTTGACTCCATATCTTCCTCACTTGATCCTTAACACTTCTCTTTCGAGCCTTGCTCCTCCTTCTTCTTCCAAGGAAATCCCAACTGCTACTCCATCTACGATGGCAGTTGATTCCCCTATTGAGGGTGCTGGTAGCTCTCCAACCCGTGGTTTATCACCTTTACCTAGTTCCAGCCCTTCTTCACTTGATTCATTGGTGGCTAGGACCATGGAGATTGCTAAAGATGCTCCATCCACTTCTCCTATCCCTATGCAGTCCTTTATGCCTTTCACCACAACTCTCGTTGCACTCCTCATGTCTACGAATGAGGTAGACGTCTTCGAAGCCAGACTAGCTAGTCTTTTCGACGTACCCTCTACCTCTCCAACATTGAATGTTGAAGCTGAGCCATTAGTTTTGGTTGACTCCTTGCTAGAAATCTTTGAGAGCTCTTCTTCTTCTAGCAGCAAGCCTTCTGCACCTTTGATAGACCTAGACACATGCCTGGATCTGTTGATCTCTTTTTCGAGGATCCCCTTTGAGGCTCTACAAAGGCCTATAATCATAAATGGGTTCCTCCAATGCTGCAAAGTTGCTGAGCAGTCTGGCTTGAATGTTTCAAGTCATCTATCTCAGGCAGTAACCACTGTCGATTTTTACATTAGCATTTGTCAGGCTGCCAAGGCTGAGGATGAGAAATTGGCTGGTGACCAGAGTTTTGTTTCCCACGTACATACTGAAGTGTCAAAGCTTAAGGAACAACACTCCTCTGCCTTCCACTTTCAAGTCTAGTTGCTGGAGAGAAAAGCTCAACTTGAGGAGGAGCTATCTGCAGTGAATCAGGCCTTAGTCCGAACTGACACTAAACTGCAAATTGCCAACCCAGGACTGGCTGATCAAAAGGAAGAGATGGCTGCAGCTATTCGACTATTTTCAGCATTTGCTAATAGGAAATCTGTTGTACAAAAACAATTAAGACACTGTAATGACTTTTGGGCCAATTTGTGACAAAATGTATTTAATTCTTTATGAAAAGCAAATTTTTGTCTATCATTTAAACAGTCTTATGTTCTTGTACTTGGTGTTTATTTTATTCCTTGTGTTTCCCAAATGGTTGGGAAATAAGGCTTCAAATATCTACCATTAATATTTTTGGGATGTATATACCCATTCAAATTTCTCAAATGGTATGCTCCAAAAGGCAGAACTCTATGAATTTGATATGGTCCTTCCCAGTTAGGTGACCATTTGCCAAACTTATGGCTTTTAATTCCTATTGGAAGTATTGTTTTCCATACCAAATCACCTTCATCAAAGCCAATATATTTGACCTTCTTATTGTAATTTTTGGCTGCTTTCTTCTTTTGCAAGAGAATGCTATTTAATGCCAGAATTCTGGCTTCATCTATGCCTTCTAATTCTAAGCACATACTCTGATGGTATTGCTCAGGATCTAACTGATCTTGGCACCTTACCCTTAAAGATTTAACATTAATCTCCACAGGTAACACTGCATCATGTCCATATACTAAGGCATAAGGAGTGACTCCTGTGCTTGACCTTGGGGAAGTTCTGCAAGCCCACAAAACATCCAACAACAGGTTATGCCAATCCCTGGGATTATCTTCCACAACCTTTTGTATTCCCTTTTTCAAGGACTTATTGGATGATTCAGCTTGACCATTAGCTTGTGCATAATAAGATGTGGAATTAACAAGGCTAATTCCAAATTCTGCCACAAAGGACTTCACCATCTTCCTATCGAACACAGTCCCATTATCCACAGTTATAGTTTGTGGGATGCCAAATCTATGGATCAAATCTTTAATGAACCCAATGACCTCTGTCTGGTCTACAGCCTTGTATGGCTTAGTTTCGACCTACTTAGTAAAGTAATCAGTGGCCATTAGAATGAAACAATGATGCTTCGAAGAAGGTGGGTGTATTTTCCCCCATCATATCCATAGCCCACCCTCTGAATGGCTAGGGCTTCACTACTGCATGTAGGTCAATTATGGGCACATGCCTTATTGTGCCATGCCAAAAGCAACCCTTTGCATACTCTATGCAGTCTTTAAGGATAGTTGGCCAATAGTAGGAATGCCTTCGAAGCAACCATCTTATCTTCACACCAGGCTGATGAGCACCACAGATGCCTTCATGAACCTCAGCCATAGCTGTTAATGCTTCTTTTGGGCCTAAACATTCCAGCAATAAGCCATCTCCCCCCCTTTTGTAGAGAGCATTACCATATATCATATATTGCATAGACTGCAATTTAATTTTTCTGCTGGCTTTCGAAGATGGACCAGCCAAGTACTGCATTATTGGATGCCTCCAATCTTGTTCTTGTAAGTCATTATGATTGACTTCCAAGACCACATTCCTTTTATTCAAAGGTGGTATCAATTTCTAATATGTTGTTTGGCTTATGTCCCTTTGGGGATTATCTCTTCTCTTGAAGTTCGAAGCTTTCTAAGCCACATCATTAGCTTTATTATTCAAGAATCTTGACATTTGCTATTTGAAATTGAGAAAACAGATGTAATGCAACAACATTGTATGGTAAAATGCTTATGCTTTGACACTTGAAAATCCCTTTCACTTGGTTAACCACCAATTGAGAATCTTCGAAAATGTCAACTGCATGAACTTGTAATTCAATAAGAATTTCTAGTCCCACTATTAAGGCTTCATATTCAGCCTGGTTATTGGAACAGATAGCTTCATCCACTCTGAAACCATGTGTGGTTTCTACCCCTTGTGGTGATTTAATCACAATACCAATTCCAATTAAGCCATTGGCTTTCGACCCATCGAACCACATCTACCATGGCTCAACACTGGCCATACCAAGTTCCATTATCTCTTGGCTCTCTATTTGAGATGGATGGTCTGCCAGAAAATTGGCTAAAACTTGCCCTTTTACTGCCCTTTGAGGGACATATTCTAGATGGAACTCTGATAAGGCTAGTATCCACTTGCCAATTCTTCCCCTCAACATAGGTCTAGATAACATATACTTAACCAAATCTGTGGTTGCAATTACCAAGACAGTTGTAGGTAAAAGATAGTATCTTAATTTTATTGCAGCAAAATACAAAGAAAGACACAGCTTTTCAACAGCTGAATATTTACATTCACAAAAATTTAAAAACCTACTAAGGTAATAAACAGCTTGCTCCTTGCCTTCTTCATTATCTTGAGCCAAGAAAGCTCCCAATGAATCTTCTGCTACAGCTATGTACAACTTCAAAGGCTTATCACCCTTTGGTGGCATCAATACTGGAGGGTTGGCCAAGTAGGCTTTGATACATTCGAAAGCAATTTGATGCTCTGTTGTCCACACAAATTCCTCTTCATCTTTCAGCCTTAACAATGAAGAAAATACTTTACTTTTCCCTGCAGTGTTAGAAATGAACCTTCGAAGAAAGTTAACCTGTCCAAGGAACCTTTGTGATTCTTTCTTACTTGATGGAGGTCTGGCTTCAATAATGGCTTTGACTTTATTTTGGTCAATCTGTATTCCTTTCTTGTATACCACATAGCCCAAGAAGTTTTTAGATGATACGCCAAAAGCACACTTAAGAGGATTGAGCTTCAATTTGAATTTTTTCATTCTTTCAAAAGGTTGCTTCTAAGTGAAACAGATGCTCCTCCATGGATTGGGATTTAACTACAATATCATCAATATAACACTCTAAATACCCTCCAATGAGGTCATGAAAGATAGTGTTCATAGCCCTCTGATATGTAGCTCCAGCATTCTTCATGCCAAATGGCATTTTAACCCATTCGAAGGTGCCAATATTTCCAGGACATCTGAATGCTGTCTTGTGAACATCCTCCTCTGCAATGCAGATCTGGTTATAACTAGAATGCCCATCCATCATTGATAAAACTTGATGCCCTGCTGAACTGTCTACCAACAGATCCATTATAGGCATAGGGTACTCATCTTTTGGAGTTGCTAGATTTAAGTTTTTGAAATCAATGCATACCCTCATTTTACCATTCTTCTTGACTACAGGCACAATATTAGATAGCCATTCAACATACCTGGCTGTCCTAATAAAGCCTTCCTTGAGTAGTCTAAGAATCTTTTCTTTGACTTTCTGAATTACTTCTAGACTCATTCTTCTTGGTTTTTGCTTGTATGGCTTGAAATTAGGCTTCATAGGGAGCCTATGTTCCACTAATGACCTATCCAATCCTGGTAGTTCATTATAAGACCATGCAAAGCAATCTTTATATTTCTTTAGAACAACCAATAACTGGTCCCTGTCCAGATCATTCAAACAAGCACTTATATAGGTGGACTGTTGCATAAAACCTTCCCCTAAATTTACTTCTTCTAAGGGGTCTTGTGTCTGAGAACTTATTGAAGCTCTTTCCTTGGTTTCTTCTACCTTCGAAGCAACCTTCTTGCTTTGTTTCGCTCCCAGGTTCTTTAGCTCAACCTCTTTGCCCTCCTCCTCATAGACAAAATTTGTCCATAAAGCACCCTCTTCCTGTATCTCATGGACTTTTGTTTCAATGTTTAATGCATAGTATTTGCCAATGGTCAAAATTTTGACCTGTTGCTGCTCCTGTTTGCAGCCAATTATCATGGCTTTTCTCTCTTGCTTCTGTACTTGCTGGACTATTGATTTTACATCCAATGTTGAAAACTTAATTAGAGCCAAAGACTTGGCTTCTAGTTCTTCATCTCTTTGCCTACAACCAGGCATCATTGTCATCCTTAATGACAATCTCTTCATCAGCACTTTCTTGGACTAAGTGCTTCAGGTGTGTCACTTCCTCATCAGCCGTCACTTCGGCTGAGCCATCAGCTTTCCTTAGTATACTGAGTGGTGTCACTCCCTCAATATACAACTTGGCCTCTGCAAAGTCTGCACAGGCTATGAAGGGTTGAGGATCTGCATCAATTTCCTCTGTCTCTCCATTGCCTAAGGCCATCATAATTTTCTAATGCAAAGAGGAAGGCACACATTTGTTAGTGTGGATCCAATCTCTCCTAAGTAAAGCATTGTATTTAGCATTACTATCGATTACGAAGAATGCTGTCATGCAGTCCCTAGTTCCCACACTCTAGTTAATGGGTAGAATCCCCTGAGCCATCTGTTTGTCTCCAGCAAAGCCAGCGATGGTTGTACTGGTTGGGATCAACCTGGGATCCTTTTTCCCTAATTTCTTCAAAGAAGATTTCGGTAGTAAGTTCACTGCTGCCCCATTGTCTATCAGGACTCGGTTCAATTGTATCCCATCGAAGAAAGCCTTGATGTACAAAGGCTTGACATGTTGTGTCATAGAATTCAAGGGATACTCAAAAGGATACGAGAGATTAATGCTCACCTCTTCTTCACTCTCATATTCAGTTTCCATTGGGGTAGCCATTCCAGAATCATCTTGTACCATACTTACTTGTGAGTCTCCACTAGAGACCAGAATGGGAGCCATGTCTTGGTCATCTTGGTCCTCATCTCCAGCCTGGAACTCATGAGGCAGTATGTGTACCATATTGACTGATACTGGAGGAAATGAGCCAAATTGGATGGCTGGCTGTACCTGCTTCCTCCCTTGGCCACCTTGTTCAGTTACTTCAGCAGCATCCTCCATGCTGCACTCTGGCACTTCGTTGTTAACTGATTCCTTCGAAGGATCTTTCTCAACTGGTTTTTTAACCAAAAATGTTTGCTCAACCATGAAGGCTTCGAACATTTCTTCTTCCACCATTTCTTTCTTTTGGCTTATGCCAATTTCTTCTTCTGTCTCGCTATCACTTTCCATCAAAGCTTTCTCCAATCCTGCTAAGCTAGACTTCTCTCTGGCTTTTAGTTCAGAATGAACCTTGGCCAACTGTTCTCTGCTGCAACCCACTTTGCTTTGTAGAGTTGGCTTGGGAGTATGGTCTGACTTCGGAGTCTTCTTTCCTTCCGTCTGGACCAATGAAGAGCTCTCTCCATTTTCTTTCATATCGTTCTGGTACTGAGTGTACCTGTGCTGAATCTTTCTCCTTTGTGATCTCGAAATGACTGGGACCATATCTGGTTCCTTTGTCTTTGGGTGTTTAAGCAATACCCAATTGTTCGGAGCCACCAAAGGAGGCTTGACCATCCTGCCTTGGTTTCCAACATCTCTCTGGGCAGGCACTCCCCTAGGTTTGTTTTGCATTACAAACTAGTCTGGAACTCCAGGTACCCACGAACTTACTGACTCAGATGTTGAACTGCTTTTTTCTACCTTCGAAGCTGGCTGTGAAGGTAAGTGCTTGGCCCTGACCTCACATTTCGAGCCTGATTCAGACCTTCGATGAAGATAGCTACTTTCTATCCTGCGTGAGGCTGGTCTAGGGGGCCAATCTTTGTCTTTGATCCCATGAACTAAGCCTTTCTCCAGTATTCTTTCAGAATGACTGCTCTCCATTCTGTAATAGTTAGGTGGCCTAGATTCATATAAGGGCCTCTTGCCTTTAGCATGCATTCTGTCCATTGCAGGCTCAACCATTAGTGGTCGCTGCCTATCACTAGCCGGATACGACCTTTTGTTGTAAGCATTGGTTGATTTAGGACGTCTCTGTACATCCCTGTAATATTGCTTTCCATCAACTGGAAGCCCTTTTAACCACTTATAACTCAGTCTGCACCTGGGACATATCCTTTGTATTACTGCTGCCTCTAAGGAATCATCATCCAGTGATTCTTCATCAGAGTGTTCCCTCCGGTGTGAGAAACCTTGTCCAATAGCTAGTGGGTTTCTAGTGTCCTTCTTGATGGTTGTCTGGTTAGCAACATGCATCTGCACATTGACTTCCTCCAATTCTGTCAAGGACAAGTTCTGGAAGTCTGACGTAATGACATTGGCTGCCGCCTCTCCAACTTCTGGAAATGGATTACTGTCAATCCCCATGGCCTTTTCTGTTTTGGCTGGGAACTTCAAACTTCCTTTCCGAATTTGTTCTTGGATCCTGTCTTGAAAAACAATGCAGTTTTTCGTCGAGTGAGACCAAGAGTTAGGCCATTTACAATATACTTTTTCCTTAAGTTCATCTGGAGATGGCAATTTTACTCCTTTAGGTAACTTAAGGAAGTTGGCCGTGAGCAAATGATCAAAGATGTCATTTGCCTTTGTTAAATCGAAAGAATACTTTCTGTGAAAGTCTTTCTTTTTAAACTGATGGTCAATTGTTGTATTTATGAATCAATGCCTCACAGATCACAGGTTCTTTGCCCACAATCTCTGCTGTATCGATCTCATAATTAGGATCTCTATAATGTCTTGTACGATGCATTATTTTGATCTTGTTCCTCCTCTAGTAATGCTTCGTACCTAGACACCTTATAGGTTAGTTCCACCAAATCTCTGAATTCAGTTGAGTCAAACTTCTTTCGAAGCCTGAACTCTAGGCCATTTTGAGCCAATCTTACGAATTCTGGCTTTGGCAGGATGACTCTACATTTATTTCGAGCCCTTTTAAATATGGCAATAAACTGAGTAGCCTTTTCTTCAGGCCTTTGACTCAATTTTGCCAAGTCTGCCATGGATACCTCTGGCTCTGATTGGAAGAATTGGGCATGAAATGCCTCTTCCATTTGTTGCCAATTTTGAATGGAGCCAGGTGTAAGGTTGATGTACCATACAAATGCTCCCCCAGTTAGAGAATTTGGGAATAATCTCAGTTTCATATAGTCATGATTAGTAAATTCACCGCATTGAGCAGCAAACCTAGCAATATGCTCTATTGTTGATTGGTTTCCACTCCCATAGAAAAGGGTAAAATCTGGTATCCTGAACCCCCTTGGGTATTCGTGTACCTTATCTATCCATTATGGGTATGGTTTTCTGTATATAGGAGTCTGGACCCCCCGAGCCATCGGTCCACACATCTCCCTAACAATATCAGCAATTTGGTCCTTGGGGACCATATTTTGTGCCTGCTGAACCACTACTGGAAGGACAAACATAGGATTTGGTGGACAAACTTGTGCTTGCGGTCCTCTTGGTCCATAAGGTGGTACATTTGGGACTGGTTGTCCCTATGGTGCAGGTTGTTGTTGAAGGTGTGGGTAACCTCTTTGAGCCTGTCCTGCGAAAGGACCTGCGAAAGATGCAGGAACATGCGTTGTGTCCTTTCATTTGCAGGCCAACCTTCCAACCCCCCGGGTATAAATTCGAATAAGGGATTATTATACCCCCTAGTGCCAGGTATGGCTTCGGACATGGGATTTGTAACCATTCTTACGCCAGTTTCTTGTACTTGACCAGATCCACCAACTTGTGTGGCTTCATTGTTGAGTACTGAGGCATTTTGGCCAGCTATAGGCCTCGAAATGGGTTTATACCAAGACTGAGGTGATGGTCTTTCATAGTTCTGATTACTAGTTTGACCATTAGAATGTCCATTAACTTGCATAGGCTGTTTGTCTCTAGCCAATCGTTGCTGAGGGACATTTAAAACTTCCTCTGTGTGTCTTGTGTTTGTTGGTTGGTGGTTATTCATTCGATCAAAAAAGGATGTTGCCCACCTTTCCATTGTGTTCATTAATTGTTGTCCCATAGCATCTACTAGACCATCACATGGATTTGTGTAACAACCTTCGTACTGAATATCGATAAACTACTGAATTAGCTACTGGTTACTGTTAAACTAAACTGATAATGACTGATAATTGGATTAACTGAAGTACTGAATGGACTGATTGAAATCGAAACTGAAATTGAATAAGTTTATCTATTGAATTGCATATTGCATCTGTTTGATTATTTGATTATCTGTTCGTGTTTTATGTTTAAACTGCTAATTGAAGGCCTTATCGGCGGCCGAATTAGGAACCGTTTAGAGTTTTGGGATCGGTAGAATGTTTTTGATTTAATGGTATATTTATCTGAAAATTTATTAGGAATGATTAAACTAGATTAATTTAAGCCAATTAACGAGTTTGCCGAAATTACCATCATGCTATTATGAGTGGGCCTTTGTCTAGTCAAGTGTTTGAGCCTTATACATCACTTGAGTCCTATACAAACACTTCATCAGCTCCCTTTCTTTGTTCCCACCGAAATTAGAAGAGAGTTAGAGAGAGAAGGACTTGGGGAATTGATTTCATATTTTTGTTGCTTGTAAATTGCTTAGTAATTGGAGGAGTTGGAACATAGGTTGCAAATTTAGCTTCCACACCTTGAAATTGTAACTCTAGGTAAGAATTTATCTTCTTATTGTTGTCCTTGAGCTTCATCTTGCATGTTCTAGGCTCCATTGTAGAATCAAGCCATGATTTAGTGCATAGAGGTTGAATTATGCTTGAATTCATGCATGTATGGCCATTTTGGTGCATTTTGAAGTTGAATTCATGATGGATTGTACATGCATGTTCATGTTTCTATCAAAGTCCATGTTTTCATTTGGTTTTCCAACTATTGAGCTCAATTGAGCAAGAGTTGAAGCTTGATTTTGGTTTAAAGTTCATGCATTGGATGTTTGGAAAATTGTTCTTGAAAATGGGTTGAATGTTGTATTTAATTGACTCACCTTTGGGGCTTGAATCCATAAATTGGCTTTTGAAACTTGTTATACATTGTTTTGGGATGTATTTTCCAGAATTTGGGCCCAAGAGGTCGAGAATTGAGTTAAGAATGCTTGGTTTGAGCTTGGAAGGCAAATCTGGAAATTCCAGATTTGGCTTCTTCGCTCGAGCGAAGAATTCGCTCGAGCACCAACGTTTCCTCTGAGCCACGCTCGAGCGAAGGATTGGTGGCTCGAGCATAAAAATCGAGCATCCAGTACTTTTACTGTTTCATCGACCGCTCGAGCGAAGGATTGTTCGCTCGAGCGAAGCCTTTGATTTTGCAACCTCGCTCGAGCGAAGGAAGGCTCGCTCGAGCGAGACCCCTGTTTTCAGCAACTTTTGAAAAATGCCTTCCAACTGAATTTTTGCATCCCCATCCCATCCTAGGCATTCTTAGGCCTAGTTTAAGACATCTTAGTGAGGATTTAGACATAAAACCACACCGAGGAAATTTAGGGATTTAATTATCATCCTTCCCGACTGTAAAACTTAGTGTGTGTTCTATTTGTTAACTGTTTAGGGTTGGCTCTCGGGGACGCGCTCTAGCTGCTATTAGCCCAATCTCTGTGAGTAACAATTGTGTAAAGATATGTTCAAAATGATTATCTTTTGCATACTGAACTGAACCGTTTATTGAACTGATATTGTTTACTGAATGAATGTATGTCCTATATTCTGAACTATATTGTGGCATCCTTAGCATTTACTGTTTACTGTTACTGTTACAGAGCTCTGTCGGTTCCCTTGTGGAACTATACTGTTTACTGATTGATGGCCATCATTACTGTTGGGTCTGTTAGGACCCGGTCCTTTTGGACCTATTGTTTATAGGCTAATGGATGTACCACATATGACTGATTGACTGAAATACTGAAAGACTGAAATACTATTTAATGAACTGCTTTCATTACTGTAAGGACATTCATTCATAACCTCTTTATGCATTATGTTATTCACTGGGCTTTAGCTCACTGTTTATATATATATGTAGGTTTTCAGCAGCTAGACCGGAGCTAGGAGCGTGGGTTGGTCCCCAGTTTTGTCAAGCCAGTCTATATGCCTCACTGCGAGATTCCGAGTTGCCATGCTATGGCTTGGGGTGTTTTTGTATTCCCCATCGGTCTCCTTACTGTATTGTACTACTGTATAGACTGTCTACTGTTTTACTGTACCGTTATCAAGGGATTAGGTCCCCGTACTGAATGTTTGTATATGACTGTATAGATTGTATATAGACTGTACTGTCTTGAACTATGTGAATGCATGAAAAATGTTTTTGGCATACAGATCTTCACAGCTCAATGGACACTAGTTGTTTACTGTATTGGCTTCCGCCAGGCCTTGTACTCTGTTTAACTGTATTGCTGTTCAGCAGGCCTTCGGTAATATCGGATTACTGGCCAGTTACGGTACTAAACCCATAGGGCCGGGTTTGGGTCGTGACAATTTGTTGGCTGAGTAGATGGAACAGTGGATGGTCCAATTCCTTGGTTTCGTCCAATATTATGAACATATGGTTCTTGTCCCGAAGTACTAGTCTGTTCGACCATAAGTTTTGATAACATGGGAGTTTCCACAGGATGTGTTACCACATTATCCTCTGGATTAGGTATTTCTACCTCTCCTTCTACGCCTTCTTCTAAGCGTTCATTTTCTCCTTGTCTTCTTCGTCTAGCCATTTTAACAAGTCCCACTGGGCGTGTCAAAAATATATGTTGGCTTTTTGGCTTTCGAAGGGTATATTTATAAATGCGAGCATGCCAGCAAGGATCAATTAGTCCTTATAGAAATTATAATTGCCAACCAATTATCAGACGATTGTGTTTTAGTTTTTTCAGCCTCAATGAAGAGGACTTTTACTGGTGGCTTGACTTAGGAGAAATTAAGCAAAATAACAGTTAAATGACGAACAATTGAAGTATTTCATTAAGATGAAAACTTACAATGATCCAAACTCAGCCTCGTAGAGGTTTACAGCAACAATTTACTTGAAACTACTCCTATGAACGAAGTGCAGTGCAGGAATTTAATGTGCAGGAATGTAAACAACAGGTATTTAAAGTACAGGAAATGTAAATACTGGAAATGTAAAACTAGAAAAGAAAATATGAAGTAAATGACTGGTTTGTTGGATCTGAGTCTGTGGGTTTTTTCTGGGGGCTTCCCTGCTATTTATACTCCTCAAGGATGACCATCAAACTGCACTTCAAACCGTCGAACTGCTCCTCCATGATTGCTTGATCATGTTGCGTTAGAAGTAGTTCCACCACGCCATTACTTGCAGTTGGGTTTCCTTCCTATATTTGAATTTGAATGTGAGTAACCGTTGAAGCCACGTCATTTTGCATCTCTTTATTGATCCAGTGCTACTCAGATCACGTGAGAAACAATACTAACTGCCACGTGTACGATCAGGATCGAAGACTAAAATGGTCTTCCTATATTACCCTTATTCTGCCACGTGTCGAATTGTGATTGGCTTTTACAAAATATGTAGCCAACAGCGGTGTAATGTTTCTGAATACTTTCCAAATAATGTTGCCGAAGCCGAGATAATATCCCAAGAATTAATATTTGATAAGATGTCGAATGATATGCCGAATTTGCTGAGTTTGATAAGCAATGTTGCGGAGTAGTGGTGAGCATGGTTTCACAATGTGAGTAACTCGGAAAACTTGCTGCAGTTAATGATTTAAGTAGGTGGTGATTGCCGAGAATGGAAGTGTTGCGGTCCGATCCTCTATTGCCGAGCTTTGACCAAGGTGGCCAAAGCCATTGCTAGAAATAGTTCTTGCATGATGACATGGCCGAGTGACATAGGTGAGCTCGCCGAAGAACCTTGGTGTGGTCGGAATGGGCTTTGATTTTATGTGTGCTCGGCAAAACTTTTTCTCGGCCTTTCATTGACACCAAATGGCTTGCACCTTTTGCCGAGAGATTGTAACGAGTCCTCTTGGTGAGTTTGGAAAATCGGCAATGACCCGAAGTAGTGAACGAGCTACTTTGATGTCGGTGAACGCACTTTATTGCCGAATCAGTCATACTTTGTTGCCCTAGCTTTGGTGGTGCAATTGGTGAATCTTAGTTCTTAACAGAAAGAAAATTATGGAGCAACGTCTTCAAAAGCAAATCCAAATATTAACAAGATATTTAATGAGTTTACATATGCATGCAAGGCATAAAGAAAACATATACATATATTTTGGGAATGGAAGCTTTTGAGTGGCACTTTTCCGACCAACAGTTTTAGAGAGAGAGTTTAGACCCAACCATGGGTTTTAATTATTGAATTCTGATATTTATTTATTTGTAATTCATTTAAATAATTCATGGGCGTGCATATAAAAAATGAGAAATATAAGGAATTCTCCCTTTTTTGGTCACAACCGTTGTGATTGTTACTTGCTCCGCAATAATCACAATTTGATCTTTAGCACCAAGTTGCCTGGAATGCTTGAAATGAAGATGGTTATGAGTTGATCGATGACGTTTAGCTGTAATCAAAATACTCCGTGCTTAATGCCGAATTTTCAATGCCAAAAAGGCCTAGAAGCCGAACAATATTGTAATTGGAAAATTCAGTGTTCATGATCTGCTTTGTCCATGTAACGGTGTTAACCATCTAATCATTTTGTTGGCCGCAGCTTGTTCGGAGCTTGGCGTAATGAAGCAAGCGTTGGGTCTTTATTTGTTGATCACGCAGAGAATCGGGGTGCTTCTCGACAGCTAGTCAAGCTTTGGTGAAAATGTTTGCATTTGTGATCAGCGCCGAGAAGAAGCCTGTTTGTTATGGGTGCTAAACGGTTTTGTCGAGATTTTGATCGGCATCAACATGAGCCATTCATGACAATTGAAATTGCCTCCAAATCAGACCGTTTGAATTTATATGGATAGATATATATATGGCCAGCCGACTACCATAATTAATTAAATAAGAATAATAATTTATTTTTATCATAACTCATGGTCCATTCTAGGAGAGAAAAAATTGAAGACCCAACCTTAAATTCTACTTAAAGTTTTAGCATAGGTACACGTGCGTACATGTCAAGAATCAACTTTAAGCTAAGTTTTGAGAAACAAAGAATAAATAAATAAATGGGTAGACCTACGTATGGATTTGGCCGAGCAACTTTATTGAATTGCCAAAAAGATGTTTGCACCAAGAAAAGTGTGAAACCCATTTTTATAGAGAGAAAATGGGCATGTAAAAGTAGACCATGAATTCAACGTTGTTTTAAAACTTTTTACTGAGATTCACAGTGAACAAAAAACTCTATTTTGTAAGCACAAACATATATGCCCCCAAACCACAAACCAAACTTAAACTAATTTGTAGAGAGCAAGATCAATCAGTGTTGTTAAATTTTTACTTACAAGAACATGTTTGCTCATTTCTTCGTTGAACTCTTGCAGACGTTTCCCACAGACGGCGCCAATTGTGAGACCATGAATTATCCTCTCACATAGATGTTGTAGAGATCCAACGAAGAGAAGAGCTTCACCCCTGTAGATCTACAATGATGAACAGAGTCAGTGCCACCCAACCGGGATTGCTGGCCGAGAGTACTCCGATGATGAAGTTAGTCCTTGAATCAAGAAGTAAATAGTATATATATATTAGAAGGGGTGTGTGTTCTGTAGAAAGAGATGAAACATACCTTCCACTTGGGATGCCCCCCTTTATATAGATGGGGGGTGTGATATTTGTTTGGGCTGGACCCATTGTAGACTTTGTTTGGGTTAGACCCAATAAGCTAGTACTTATATTTTTCTGACTCCCACAATTTTTTTTTTAAATTAAATAAATAAAATATCAATAAAAATATATCTTATTTTTTAAATTAAAATTTTAAATAAATTTATTTAAAAAAATAATAATAATGAAATAATGAAATTAAATCAAGCATCTATTAAAATTTAAATAATGAAATTAAATAAAATATAAACAAAATTTTAAAATAAAACATCTATAAAATATCTATAAAAAATTATTTAAAAAAATTAAATAAATAAAAAGTTAAATAAAATTATTTTATTTTTAAATCGAGACATTTAAATTTTATTGAATTTTACTAAATATAATACATAATTAAATAGTAGAAGATCAAAATGGTCATTTTACCATCTAATCCCAACAGTA
Organism: Camellia oleifera; assembly: GCA_022316695.1. Taxonomy (NCBI): domain Eukaryota; kingdom Viridiplantae; phylum Streptophyta; class Magnoliopsida; order Ericales; family Theaceae; genus Camellia; species Camellia oleifera. The sequence continues at coordinate 2,984,362 of CM039309.1, forward strand.
AATTATCCCATGAAAATTGTCTCATATCCTCCGGACAATATAATCCTACATATGGGGGATATGGAATCCGGCCGGACTCCATGTCCAATGGACTAAAAAAAAACAAACGCCGAATTATCCACTTCTAATAGATTACAATCTAAATAATAAATAGTCCCCTTATCCCCAATCAAACGCACCCGGAAGGTATTGAGTGAGAGAGAGAGAGAGAGAGGGAAAAGGAAAAAAGAAGCTAATTCCTAAATTCATCTCCCAAAACCAATCCAGAATGCAGCAGCCAAAACAAAATTGAATAAACAGAGACAACAGTCATCCCTAATGAACAAGTAAATATTCTATTGAAATACATTTTGACAAATTGACATGAGATTTACGACCCTTTAATATTTCCTCACAAATCGCCAACCTCCCGGCTCTTATAATCTTTGTATTTTCCCCAAAAGACTTTAAAACATGTGTCAACTATACTAGCAAACAATTTGTAAACCAAGAGTAAAACATGAATGCAACGATAATACAACCTCATCATGCACACATGGTGTCACAGTCGTATTGAATTTCTTTTGTTAATGAAGAACCCCAAAAGCAAGTGTCACAAAACAAAACAACCCCGATATCGAAAATGGCCGTTACAAGAGTCTATGAGTCTATCCCAGAGTACTTGGGTACTAAGGATTTGCATTAGTGTTCAAGCACTCAACATTGGGTAGCAGATAGTTCGAGTACTTTGGAATTGTCTTGCAATTTAATATACATTTGTAGTACATAAATTGGTATAATTTAGGCCTCGTTTGGAAACATACTATTTTAATAACTTTTTGATTTTTTTACGAAAAGATGTGCAGAAAAGTAAAAAAAGTGATGCGACAATTTATAGTAACTTTTTAACTTTTTGATTAAAATGTACAGTTGACAAATGAAGAAGGGATTCTGACATCCATACGCTTGGTTCTTCAATTTTTTGGCCCAATAAAGGGATCAAACTAATTTGTTAAATGTTGAATGTGCTCTGTTGAAAAATGGCTTTAGATATTAATTTTTTATTTTAGAAATTCAATAATACTGAATTCACAACCGATGTTTTTCATATTTGTCACTCAATTTATACAAATAAGGACTACAAACACCCATTTAACATGGATATAATCACTACTGATTTTCTAGTACTCATTATCAAACTGTTCAAAACTTTAAAAATGACTTTTTTTCCCCTTTCATCAAACCACCCCTTAATTATTAAAACATCAAACAATTTTAATGTAAAATTGCAAACAATTCTAAAAGGATTTGCTAACACTAAAACTTGACCGTGAACATATAGAGAAAAAGTGTATACAAATCAGTCCAGTGTAGAAATAATGCCGAAGGCGACCATAGAGAGATCACGCACAGCATGGTTCTGATTGGTGACTGGTGATCCGCTTCCAAACTACTGTTCACACACGTTAGAATCGTCCTAACATCGGACGCACCTTGTTTTGCTCCTCCAAAGTTGTTGGAATCTAATGCACTGATTGCTCCTGGTAGTTCCCGTGTCACAGCTTCGTTGTGTTCTTCAATACATGTTCCTAAGAATTCAAGCAACAAACAGTCACTGGTTTGATTAAATAGTTTTCCCACAATCTGTAATGTTTCATTAGCCTTAGCCAGCACTTGTTGAAGACTGTGATGCGAGCGAGCCCTTTCACATCTGCATTCGAACTCCAAGGATCTGATACTAGAGATACGACACAGAGGTTGAAGTTATTGGTGTGCCTGCACGTCTGGCGAATCAAATTACTGTCTTTTTGTGAAGTTGAAGACGATTGGGTTGATGATGCTAGAAGGATGGCATGAAGGGGAAAAAAAAAAGACAGAACAACCTTCGAGACAACATTTTCTGTAGAGAAAATGCTATTTAAGTTGATGATATTACCTTGTCTATTTTCTTAATATTAATAATAGATAGACATAATTTTTTAATTTTTTTAATTAAAATATGAGATAAAAAAATTAGTATGTTTAGAATGATTTTTTGATTTTTTACAAAAATATATGCAAAAAGTAAAGAGAAAAAAGAATTTTTGACTTTTCAATATAGGTTATAAGTTTTTTAGTTTTTTTGATAACTTTTTAATTTTTAAACTAAAATTGTTGCATGCCAAACGATGCTTTTGTATCTTCATAAATGATGGGGTGGATTTGAATGGCCGAAGCATAATCTTTTTATTTTATTTTATTTTTTGGGATAAATTACAAACACATGTTTTGAGATTTACTTAAATTACAAATTATCCTTGTAGTTCTAAAAATTACATTATGCCTCATAAAGTTTCTAATTTCATAACAAATAGGTCCTTTTATTAATAAATCATCAAATTAATTAATAATTTTTAATAATATTAAATTTGTATTTCAATTAATAATTCAAATAATTTTATTATTGTATAGGTGAACAGTTAAAAATTTCACTTTTTTAATTAATTCTGTTAAATAAAAAATTCTAACAGGGAGATATTTGTAATTTTTCAAATTATAGAAGACAATTCATATTTTAAGCAAATCTCAAGAGATGTATTTATAATTTTTTTTTTTTGGTGATTTGTAAATGGATTCGAATGATTTGTGAATGTAACCATAATAAATAGCTTTCAATGATTTGTGAATGCAAATAAATGACTTTGATTGATTTATGGATGTAATATGTGTTGTAGATTACGGCAAGAGTAATGTTATGCATCATGAAATAAATATCATAAAAAGTTCTATGAAATTAATTTAAGGGTGATTGTATAACATACAATAAAACACTACAAACACTATAAACTAATCCAAGGGTATAGAATCTTCCTGAAGACTTTTCATGATACCTAGCATTATTGTTACAACAATGTTAATGATTTGAATGTACATAAAAAGCCTTTAAACAATGATTAAGACTTGCTTTTTTTTTTTTTTTGGAGATCTCGACAATTTTCTTTGAATCTTCACCATTGATAGTGTAGGCTCCACACATATTTGAGTGAATCCCACACATACATCAATGGTGGAGATCCAAAAAAAATTGTGGGGGTCTCCAAAAAATGTAGGTCTTAAGCATTTTTCATAGCTTTTTATGTTTGGCTTTTGTGCAGACTTATTGCGTGGGTTTATTTTTTGATTTTTAAAAAGTCTTGTTTGGAATAGATTTTTTAAATTTTTTGACTTTGGTACGAGAAAAAAATAAAATGATTATGGTTTAAATGTGAAATTTTGTTTTATTGAGTTAAAAAACTTATTTTGTCTTTTTGTAACTATTTTAACAAAAAAAAAAAATCTTATTTTAACTTATGTCAAATGAAGGCTATGATTCGTCTTTTGTGCACCTAGACTCATTGAGGTAGATAATCTACAAAATGTAATTGTTCAATTTTAAATAGGTTTATATATTTGGTCCTATGTGTACTTCGACTTGTTAAGGTAGATAATCTACATAATAAGGAGTTATTTGGGATGTCCTAAATAAGTGTACTTTTTGACTTTTGAACTAAAAATTAGAGAAAAAAAATATAATTGTTTGGAATAACTTTTTGACTTTTTACGAAAAAATACGTATTAAAATATTGTATAAAATTGCAAAATTATGAAATTACCTTCCCTGACACAGTCAGCATTACTGCGCTGACTTTCTATCACTTTTCAATTTTTTTTTTTTCTTTTTTTAATGGGAATGTGTGGCTTCAAGTGTGTCATGTTCCTTTTTGACTTGGGAAGTTGTGGCTGCACAGTTTTGTTGCAGCATTATTTTTTGTTTTTATGTTTTTTTGTGTTTTTTTTTTCATTTGACAGATTTTCCGCCAAAATAAAGGTAAATAGTATAAAAAAAATTTTCTTTTTTAGTATTTTTTGGCTTTTTGGATTTTATAGGTGATGTTAAACCAACCCATAATCAAATTATTCAATTTATGATTTAAAAAAATAAAATAAAAAATGAATTGTTGAGTTTCAAATTATACTAGTCATTTATTTTTCTAAAAACCAAATATTATTAAATTAGCTTGGCAAAATTATCGGATCAATATAAAAAATGGATTGAACTATTAAAGTGATACTAATGTTAGGCCCATCAACTTGGACAACACCATCGAATTGGGATTTGGACGCAAAAGAGTCATTCATTTGTGAATGTTGATCTCATGTATATTAGGTCTTACATTTATGTGAGTAAATATTTAATAATTTATTTAGAGCTTCTAATATTACTTAAATGGATTTGAATGATTTATGAATTTAATCATAATGGCTTTTAATGATTTGTGAAAATGGAATTGAATGATTTATGCATCTACGGAAGATGGCTTTTGATGTGGGATAAGCTCCCATCCATGCTTTTATCTTTTCATACCTTTCTATACCCTTTTTGTAGGTCTCAACTCGGACTCGCACTGATAATTCGAATCGTTTATTTTGTAAGTTCCGTAATAACAGGTCATTTATGCAAAAAAATGAATTTTATCGAAAAATTATAAACACAAAAACAAAAAACATTTTATTTTATAAAATAGATAGTTTAAATTCACAATAAAATTTTTCATTTATTTTATAAAATAAAATATGATTTTTTTCCTAAGTTTATAATTTTCTGATGAAATTCATTTTTTCCACGGATGATCTTTATTACGAAACTTACGAAATAGATGGTTTGAATTATGGGTGCGGGTCCGAATTCGGACTAAGTTATTTAAAATTATTTCTCATACTCAAGTTGTTTTTTGAAAATTTGATCAAAAAAAAAAAAAAAAAAGTAGTTCTATGAAATAGTATTATTTAAAACAAGCATTGTTTGATTTGATTTTAAAAAATTGTTCGCTGATTTTTTTTTTAAATTAAAAATAGTTTGATAAAAATAAATACCAAAAAAATATTTTATATTTTAAGAACTTATTCCATCTTCCGAAAGATAAAATTATATGAAAATGATGAGTATTTTTTTATTATTTTCACCAAATTAAATTTTAATTAAAAAAATTTCTAAAAATCCAACCAAACATAGCGACTACTTCAGTGAACTTCAGACATGATTGCAAAGCAATGGAAAATAAGTTCAAAATAACTCACATTTAAGATTTTTATTTGCAATATAACTTGGGTTTGGTAAAAGACTCATAATCCCAACTATACCTCTTAAAAGTTTATCAAAAATCCAAAACAAAAAAATCAGTCATACAAGGATCATTCTTCTACCTTGTTTCAAGGTTCTGCTTTAACCAATCTAAACAAAACAAAATTGAACTGGTCTTTGTACTAAAAACATGAAAGGAAACTGTGGGAATATATTTTCTGAGTACCAACACGTGGCAAGGTGACGCCGACGTGTTAGCTGAGGTGCCACATGTCCTAGTCGTGACGCCGAGGTGATCTCGGCAAGGCTGAGGTTATCTCCGAAGATATCGAAATCCGAGATAAGTGGATAAGGGACAAGAGTTCTAGAATAAGAGAAGACTTCAGTTTGTATTAAGATAAGACTCTTAGAGAGTTTATCCTAACCTTACTGGGAGTCCAAGATTAGCAGTAATCCTGAGTCCATAGAAGTTAGGCTTCTATTAGGACTAGGTTTATGTTGGCTATAAAAGAGAAGCACCCCCATAGGTCTAAGGTATGCTTTTTATGCTCAAGCTAGTGAGTTTAGCACTATTGATTATCTTTGAGAGATATTGAGTACTGACTTGATTGTCGGAGTACCCCCGGGTGGCAAACCACCACCGGAGTCTTCTCTTTCTATTGCAGGTTAGCTAAAAGCCATCTATTCTGTCGGTGCTCTCCAGTTGATTACTAAGTGAGCAGTGTGATCAGAAAATCACTCACACAATTTGGCGCCGTCTGTGGGAAAGAAAAAATAATAGATGGCCAATGAAAGAAAGAAGAATAGATGGCCAATGACGGACAGAAGGATCAGACTGGAGACAACACTCCTGCTGGGAATGAGAGACCTATCAACCTCGACATTGAAGGGGACAATCGTAACACAGAAACTCGTGACCAGAGTCACGGAGTTAAAGATGCCGGCCAGGAAGGTGACGCACCAAAGACAATAGATCGAAGCGGATACTACAACGAAGATGACCTCCAGGTATGGAAGGATAGATACTTGAGGAGGAACGAAGACCCTTCCAGAAGGGATGCAAAGACAGAGGCATGAGCGCTCCCAAGGAGATAACATTCAAGTAGAGCTCATCTTGAGTGAGCAGATCTCGGATTCCACATCCTGGATCTCGAATCCAAGAAGACATGATCTCAGCCTAGACAAGTAGGCCCGAGAAGACGAGAGCTCAGCCTAAGTGAGCAGATCCCGGATCCTAGAAGACATGATCTCCGCCTAGATGAGTAGGTCCGAGAAAAGAAGAGCTCAACTTGAGTGAGCAGATCCAAGATTCTAGCAGACAAGATCTCGGCACTTAAGTCCGAAAAGAGAAGAGCTCAGTGAGCAAATCTCAGATCCCAGAAGATAAAAAAAAAAAACACACAAGGTTGGACTGCAGTTAGCCAGGTTGAAGACCTTTTATAAGGTTCGCAAAGGAGTATGTGGAAGCCATGCAGGGGGCAGAGAGAAGAAGAATATGTTTACCACTTGTTGAAATTTGTAACAATTTACAAGTTGGTTAAACCGATATGATGTTTACCACTTGTTGAAATTTGTAGCAATTTACAAGTTGGTTAAACCAAGATGATGTTTACTACTTGTTGAAATTTGTAGCAATTTATAAGTTGGTTAAACCAAGATGATGTTTAACACTTGTTGAAATTCTGTGTAAATTTACAAGTTGAAGTTAAACCGAGATGATATTTAACACTTGTTGAAATTCTGTGTGAATTTACAAGTTGAAGTTAAACCGATGTAATATTTAACACTCGTCGAAATTCTGTGTGAATTTACAAGTTGAAGTTAAACCGAGATGATGTTTAACACTTGTTGAAATTCTGTGTGAATTTACAAGTTGAAGTTAAACTGAGATGATGTTTAACACTTGTTGAAATTCCGTGTGAATTTACAAGTTGAAGTTAAACTGAGATGATGTTTAACACTTGTTGAAATTCCGTGTGAATTTACAAGTTGAAGTTAAACCGAGATGATGTTTAACACTTGTTGAAATTCTGTGTGAATTTACAAGTTGAAGTTAAACTGAGATGATGTTTAACACTTGTTGAAATTCCGTATGAATTTACAAGTTGAAGTTAAACCGAGATAATGTTTAACACTTGTTGAAATTCTGTGTGAATTTACAAGTTGAAGTTAAACTGATGTGATATTTAACACTTGTTGAAATTCTGTGTGAATTTACAAGTTGAAGTTAAACCAATGTGATATTTAACACTTGTTGAAATTCTGTGTGAATTTACAAGTTGAAGTTAAACCGAGATGATGTTTAACACTTGTTGAAATTCTGTGTGAATTTACAAGTTGAAGTTAAACCGAGGTCATGTTTAACACTTGTTGAAATTCTGTGTGAATTTACAAGTTGAAGTTAAACCGATGTGATATTTAACACTTGTTGAAATTCTGTGTGAATTTACAAGTTAAAGTTAAATCGAGATGATGTTTAACACTTGTTGAAATTCTGTGTGAATTTACAAGTTGAAGTTAAACCGATGTGATATTTAACACTTGTTAAAATTCTGTGTGAATTTACAAGTTGAAGTTAAACCGAGATGATGTTTAACACTTGTTGAAATTCTGTGTGAATTTACAAGTTGAAGTTAAACCGAGGTCATGTTTAACACTTGTTGAAATTCTGTGTGAATTTACAAGTTGAAATTAAATCGAGATGATGTTTAACACTTGTTGAAATTCTGTGTGAATTTACAAGTTGAAGTTAAACCGAGATGATGCTTAACACTTGTTGAAATTCTGTGTAAATTTACAAGTTGAAGTTAAACCGAGGTCATGTTTAACACTTGTTGAAATTCTGTGTGAATTTACAAGTTGAAGTTAAACCGAGATTATGATAAAGGAAGATGGTTAAACACTTATTGAAATTTTTGAGAAAAATTTACAAGTTAAAGTCAAGCTCAAGCAATATCTACGTACTTGCCAAGACTACCAGGTTGTCAAAACTTGAAATATGGAAAACTGAAGTCTTGATAGAAGACATTGAGAAAGTGACAAGTCCTAAGCAACACTTGTGAAAATATTTGTTACAATATTTTCAAGTGTTAGGACAAGGCCGAGATGAGCAAGATTAGAAGTTGTGACAGAGATATTTTACCCGAAGAGATTGCACAGTCAAGGTGTACTTTGAAGACATGCAAATTATTCTAAGTATAGAATCATACAAGAGTAGAAAAAAGAAGACATACATTCAAAAAAGAAATCAGAGAAATGCATTTAAAGAAGAAATAAGACACTTCGGCCTGAATATTGAAAAATAAATTATTCAGACTACAAAAATGACACGTTGGCCGGATTAAAAGCATACAAAGATGGACAAAGTACAAGGTACGAGGTAAAAGGAGTAAAAGAAGGAAACAAAACTACTCGGCATCAATGGCAGGATATAGAAGACAGTTGAGAAGACTTCTCAGCAGCCTTCTCGGCCTCGAGCTCAACATCGATCTCTCGAAGAGTTTGATCAAGGCTCTTCTCGGCAATTGGCACCTCAGAGTTTGAAGGCAAGGATTGAAAGCAAGAATCTGGAAAAAGACACAGAAAACAAAAACAAGAATGTAATTCGTAATCAAGAATGGTGATGAAGCTATCAGGAAATCAAGACAAAAAGATTGCACAGGTGTGTCAAGCCAAGAACAGTGGCAGAAATCAACAGATGTGTAAACAGTGTGTATTCAAGAAGATGATTTGGAAACAACGGGTAAAACAACAATGGTGATTAGCAATGAAGCAGAGCTTCTTGGAAAGCAACAAGAAATAAAACCAGGAGGAACAATGGCTTACCAGAAATAGGAAAGCCGGAATGAGAATTGTCGAAGTTTGACAACAATGACAGAATGACGTAAGTTTCACCGGAGGAGAGGAACGAAGACAGTTGCAAAAGCTTGAAAGCTTGGAACAATGATGGATTTAAGCAAAAGAGCTAGAAAGAGAAAAAGCTAAAGGATTGAATGAAAAAAGAGAAAAATAGTCAAGAAGACGACAAAGTTCAAGAATAAAGCCAAGTGCACAAGCACTAAGTTTGTATGTGAAGAATAAGAAAGTAATGACCCAGACACGATGCTAGCAACAGAAAGCGGATATGACAAGAACAGTGCCAGACATTCAGATAATTCAAAACTTAAAGACAGACGAAAATAGAAGGCAACAGATGGCAAGTAAACAGATTTAGAAGAGTTATGAAAGATTGAGCTTAATAGCAAGTAAAGAGTTTATGAACCTACCAAGTGAAATGAACGCTGATATGAAAATCGCCAGAGTCAAATAGATGACTGGAAATCAGGAACTCACCAAAGAGTGTGAGTGGAGCAGTTGCAAAGATCTTGGAGTTTACGAATTAATGGAACCAGAACCTCGGCTAGGAGGTGCGATTTCAAGCGTAGCTTGGAAAGCATGAAACTTGATTCTTGACACCAGTGGATAGTAAAGTCCAGGGAACTTTGAGGTCGGTGAGTTTGATCTTGGACAGAGGGGCACAAATAAACGAACAGTGTAGGTTCCATCACCTCAGAATGCTGAGGTAATAGAACCTAAGGGGCAGTTGTGGGGATATATTTTTTGAGTACCAACACGTGGCAAGGTGACACCGATGTGTCAGCCGAGGTGCCACGTGTCCTGGTCGTGACGTCAAGGTGATCTCGGTAAGGCCGAGGTTTTCTCCGAAGATATCAAAATCCGAGATAAGTGGATAAGGGACAAAAATCCTAGAATGAGAGAAGACTTCAATTTGTATTAAGATAAGACTCTTAGAGAGTTTATCCTAATCTTACTGGGAGTCCAAAATTAGCAGTAATCCTGAGTCCATAGAAGTTAGGCTTCTATGAGACTAGGTTTATGTTGGCTATAAAAGAGAGACACCCCCATGGGTCTAAGGTATGCTTTTTATGCTCAAGCTAGTGAGTTTAGCACTATTGATTATTTTTTAGAGATATTGAGTACTGACTTGATCGTCAGAGTACCCCCGGGTGGCGAACCACCACCGGAGTCTTCTCTTTCTGTTACAGGTTAGCTAAAAGCCATCTATTCTGCCGGTGCTCTCCAGTTGATTACTAAGTAGGCAATGTGATCAGAAAATCACTCACACAGAAACTAATTCCTAAATTCATCTCCCAAAACCAACCCATAGTGCAGCGGCCAAAACAAAATTGAATAAACAGAGACAACATTCGTAGTTCTTGTGTCACAGCTTTGTTGTATTCTTCAATACATGTTCCTAAGAATTCAAGCAACAAACGGTCACTGGTTTGATTAAACAGTTTTCCCACAATCTGTAATGTTTGATTAGCCTTAGCCAGCACTTGTTGAAGACTGATGCGAGCGAGCCCTTTCACTTCTGCATTCAAACTCCAAGGACCTGATACTAGAGATGCGACATTGAGGTTGAAGTTATTGGTGTGCCTGCATGTCTGGCGAATCAAATTACTGTTTATTTGTGAAGTTGAAGCAGGGGATTGGGTTGATGATGCTAAAAGGATGGCATGAAGGAAAAAAAGACAGAACAACCTTTGAGAGATCCATATTGCCATTTTCTGTAGACAAAATGCTATTTAAGTTGATGATATTACTTGGTCTATTTTCTTAATATTAATAGATACAAAATGTGGGATTTTGTCCCGCATGGGAACATTCTAGTAACTTTTTAGTTTTTTGACTAAAATACGAGATTAAAAAAAAATTAGAATAATTTTTTGATTTTTTACAAAAATATATGTGAAAAGTAAAGAGAAAAAGAAAAATTTGACTTTTTGATATAGGTTATAGGTTTTTTAGTTTTTTTAATAAATTTTTGATTTTTAAACTAAAACTGTTGCATGCCAAACCATATCTTTGTATATTCATAAATGATGGGGTGGATTTGAATGGCCGAAGCATAATTTATTTTATTTTATTTTATTTATTTATTTAGGGATAAATTATACACACTTTTTGAAGTTTACTTAAATTACAAATTACTCCCTATAATTCTAAAAATTACATTATACTCTTTAAGGTTTTTAATTTAATAACAAATGGATCCTTTTATTAATAAATTATCAAGTTAATTAATAGTTTTTAATAATATTAAAATTTTATTTCAATTAATAATTTAGATAATTTTATTATTATATAGGTGAATAGTCAGAAATTTCACTTTTTTTATTAATTTTGTTAAATAAAAAATTTTAAGAAGAAGATATTTATAAATTTTTAAATCACATAAGACAATTCGTATTTTAAATAAATCTCAAGACGTATATTTGTAATTTATTTATTTATTTTTAGTAATTTGTAAATGAATTTGAATGATTTGTTAACGTAGCATAATAAATAGCATTCAATGATTTGTGAATGTGCATAAATGACTTTGATTGATTGATTTATGAATGTACTATGTGTGTAGAGTACAACAATGTTAATGATTTGAATGTATATGAATAACTTTTTATGTTTGGCTTTCTGTGCAGACTTGTTGCCTGGGTTAAACTTTTGTTTGGGGTTAAAAAATTTTGTTTGTGATAGTTTTTTTTTTTTTTAATTTTTGTGAGAGAAAAAATAAAATGATTATGATTTGGATGTGACATTTTGTTTTATTAGATTAAAAAACTTATTTTGTGTTTTTGTAACTATTTTAGCCAAAAAAATCTCATTTTAACTTATGGCAAACGAAGACTATATGTTTGGTCTTTTGTGCACTTAGACTTATTGAGGTAGATAATCTACAAAATAAATGTAATTGTTCAATTTGAAATTGGTTTATATGTTTTGTTGAGGTAGATAATCTACAAAATAAATCAAATTATTCAATTTATGATTTTTTTTTTTTTTTTAAATGAACGGTTGAGTTTCAAATTATACTGGTCATTTATTTTTCTAAAAACCAAATATTATTAAATTAGCTTGGCACAATTATCGGATCAATATAAAAAATGAATTGAATTATTAAAGTAAGACTAATGTTAGGCCATCAACTTGGACAACACCATCGAATTGAGATTTGGACGCAAAAGAGTCTTTCAGTTATGAATGTGGATCTCATATGTATTAGGCGTTACACTTATGTGAGTAAATATTTAGTAATTCATCTAGAGTCTCTAATATTATTTAGGGGTACTTACCAATTAGTCCTATTAACTAGACTTATTTACCTACAGGTCCTAACTAATAAATTTAACACTATAAAAATAAGAAAGTGATAAATTTATCACTAAAAATTTATTCATAAAAACAAAGAGACTGATAAATTTATCACTATAAATTTATTCATAAAAATAAAAGACTCAAAAATTTATCTTTATCACTTAATAAATTTATCAATAGGACTTAATGGGTAATAAGTCTCCAAAGTATGACCTATTGGGTAATAAGTCTCCAAAGTACGACCTATTGGTAGTTTACCCTATTATTTAAACGGTGGTACTACATGCACTAATTAATATACTAATTAATGTACCAACACTAGTTATGACATTATTATTGATCTTACTCATTATACAAATTACAAATACCAAAAACCTCTTAAATTATGTCACATCATTAATTGGTACACTAATTAGTGCATATAACATTATTTGTGATTAAATGGATTTGAATGATTTATGAATGTAGCCATAAACGGCTTTTAATGATTTGTGAAAATGGAATTGAATGATTTATGCATGTACGGAAGATGGCTTTGACATGGGATAAGCTCCCATCCATGCTTTTATTTTTTCATAACTTTCTATACCCTTTTTGTAGGTCTCAATTCGAACTCGCACCAATAATTCGAACTGTTTATTTCGTAAGTTCCGCAATAAAGGTCATCTATGTAAAAAATGAATTTCATCAGAGAATTATAAACACAGAAAAAAAAAATTCATTTTATAAAATAGATAGTTTAAATTTACAATAAAATTTGTCGTTCATTTTATAAAATAAAATATGTTTTTTTTTTCTAAGTTTATAATTTTCTGATAAAACTCATTTTTTGCATGGATGATCTTTATTACGAAACTTACGAATTAGACGGTTTGAATTATCAGTGCGAGTCCAAATTCGGCCTAAGTTATTTAAAATTATTTCTCATACTCAAGTTGTTCTTTGAAAATTTGATGGAAAAAAAAAAAGAAAAAAAAAAGAGGTAGTTCTATGAAATAGTATTATTTAAAACAAGCATTGTTTGATTTGATTTTCAAAAATTATTTGCTGATTTGTTTTTATTATTTTTTTTAAATTGAAAATAGTTTGATAAAAATAAATGCCAAAAAGATATTTTATATTTTAAGAGCTTATTCCATCCTCCAAAAGATAAAATTATATGAAAATGATGGGTATTTTTTTTATTTAGTAGAGAGAGAAAAATAATATGTATTATATATTCAATGAATCAATACAATAGGAGAAGCCTGTATATATAGGCTAAGAAACCTAGGTGTATAGGAATATAAGAATCCTAAGTATAATAGGAATAGGAATACAAGAATCCAAAGTATAACAGGAATAGGATGACTGCTAACACACCTCTCAAACTCAAGGTGGTAAGGCATATAGCAACTTGAGCTTGAAGAGGAGATCAGAGAAGCGTCTTGGAAGATGAGCTTTGGTGAAGAGATCGGCGGTCTGATCAGCGAAGGTAACAAAGAGAAGACGAATAGTGCCCTTAGTAACATGTCGGCGTATGAAGTGGCAATCTATCTCAATATGGTTGGTGCGATCATGGAAGACATCATTATATGCAATTTGAATAGCACTCTGGTTGTCACAATATAGATTGATGGCAGCAGAATAAGAAACTCCTATATCAGAAAGAAGCCAACGAAGCCACACAAGCTCGTGAGTAGTGTCAGCAAGAGCACGATACTTAGCCTTGGTACTGAGCGTGCAACAAGAGTTTGCTTCTTACTACGCTAGACAATAAAAGAGTTGCCTAAGAAGACGGAAACCCCATTAGTAGAACGACGGTCAGTAGGATCTCCGGCCCAATTTGCATTAGAAAAAAGCATGGAGCTGTAGAGAAGACTGGGCGTAGTAGTGAAGACCATGAAACAAAGTGCCTTTGAGATAGCACAAAATGCGAATCAAAGCATCATAGTGTGGAGAATGGGGGGGGGGCAGCCATGAATTGACTGACAATGTGAATAGCATAAGAAATATTTGGATGAGTAACCGTGAGATAAATAAGACTGCCAACTAGTTGACAATATTGGTGGCATCAGACAATAAGAAACCTCCAAGAGGTGTAAGACGAGTCTGAGGATCAATAGGAGTAGTGGCAGTCTCGCAATCGGCAAGGCCAGCAAAAGCCAATAGATCAGAAGTATACTTGGCCTGGGTAAGAAAGTAACTAGATGAATCTTGAGAAATTTCCAAACCAAGGAAGTAGCTAAGCAAACCCAAATCTTTCATCTCAAAGTGGCGATGGAGAAACTGTTGGAGACTAGAGATACCCGTGGGGTCATCTCCAGTGATAATCATATCATCCACATAGAGGAGAAGGAGAATAGTACCACCCTCCGTCTTACGTATAAACAAAGTAGAATCATGGGCACTAGAGGAAAAACCAAAGTCACGAATGGTAAAGCTGAACTTGGAAAACCAGGCACGCGGAGCTTGTTTCAAACCATACAAAGCAAGACGAAGTTTGTAGACTTTTTTTGATGGAACAGAAGAACCAGGAGGAGGTTGCATATAAACTTCCTTAGTGAGATCACCATTGAGGAATGCATTCTTGACATCCATCTGATAAAGTCTCCAGTGGCGAGCAACAGCCACTGCAAGTAAGCTGCAAACAGAAGTAAAGCGAGCAACAGGAGAAAAGGTTTCTTCATAGTCAATGCCATATTCTTGAGAAAACCCTCGGGCGACAAGGCGAGCTTTGTAACGCTCAATGGAACCGTCAAAATGAATTTTGATTTTGTAAACCCATTTGCAACTAACAGCACTCTTGCCAAGAGAAAGATCAACCACATCCCAGGTATGAGTTTTATCGAAAACCTACAGTTCATTAGTCATAACTTGTTGCCAAAGAGGGTTAGAACAAACTTCTTGATAGAGAGTAGGTTCATGAGAGGAAAAGGCAGTGGAACCAACAATATAATCACAGAGAAGAATAGAAGGTTGTCGTACCCATGTGGAATGATGCTCTAGTGGAGGAGGAACCTCAACAGGAGAAGTTATAGGTCCATCAGCAGACACAAGATTCTCAGGATGGACAATAGGCATAGGTGGCTGTGGAATCATGGAGTTAGAATCTGCATCAAAGTCATCAGAAAACAGGTCTATAGAGAGATCAGTAAAGAACAGTAAGTGGGTAGACTGTGGTAAGCGGAACTTGGAAAGAGTTGAGAACATTTTGTGTTCCCAGAAGATCATATGACGGGAAATACGAAGTCGCTTGGAGATAGGATCCCAACAACAATACCCTTTATGTTCTATACCATACCCCAAAAAATAGCAAAGACGAGAGCGAGGTTCTAGTTTAGTGCGTTTATGAGACTGAAGTAGAACAAAACAAGTAGAACCAAAAACTTTAAGAGTGGCGTAGTCAGGAGGAGAACCATACAAGCGCTCGTAAGGGGAAGTATTAGCTGTGACAAGTATAGGTACACGATTTATGGTGTGGATGGTAGTGAGGGCAGCTTCTCTCCAAAACTGTTCAGGACAAGAAGAGGAGATGAGAAGAGCCCAGGTAGTGTCTAGAATATAACGATGCTTCCGTTCGGCTCATCTATTTTGTTGGGATGTGCTGGCACAAGAGCGATGGAAGAGTGTACCATTAACCCAAAGAAAAGACAGAAATTTAGAATCCAAGTACTCTTGAGCATTATTGGAACGAAAGATTTTAATAGTACGAGAAAACTGAGTACGGACCATGGTAGATAAATCATAATAAATTTGTTTAAGTTTAGATCGATTTTTGAGAAAAAAAAAACCAAGTATAACGAGAAAAATCATCAACAAAAATCACAAAATATCTGGACCCCCCATGATCGGTGTGGGAAAAGGTCCCTAAATATCTAAATGCACAAGATCAAAAGGAGCAGTAGACATAGAAGTACTATTATTAAAAGATAAAGCAGGTCAATTTGACAAGATAAACAATCGACATCTTCAAGACGGACATGACCTAACTGACCACTAGAAACTACAGTTGTCAAACGACTAAAAGAGACATGTCTTAAGCGGCAATGCCAAAGCTGTAAGGAAGACAAGGCATAAGTAGATGCAGCAGAGGAAGCAATGGGAGCAGTAGTAGAGGATTTGTGGGGAAGACAAAGATGGGTAAGCTCGAACAGACGTCTATGCTTACGGCCTTTCCCAAGGATCTGTCTCGTTTGAGGGTCCTGCACCAAACAACCATTAGCAGAAAAGGTAATGGTCAGACCAACTTCACATACCTGACCAACAAAGATAAGGTTCAAGTGAAGAGCAGAAATGTGATAAGCATCAAAAAAAGACACAGTAGAAGTAGAAATATGACCAGTGCAACGAATAGTTATATGAGAACCATCAGCAGTGTGGATGATGGGGACAGAAGATGATGATGATATAGAAGAAAACATAGTGGAGTCAGAAGTCATATGATTACAACATGCGGAATCAAAATGCCAGGGAGAATTACCTGTAGTCACTGAAAGAGCAGTAGAGGAAGGAGTACCAGTTTTGGAAAGCACCTGTTGGATGAGGGACTCAACATCATCCATAGAGAATGAAGGAGTAGCGGAAGCAGGGGACTGGTGAGGAGAAGAACCCTCAGAGGCAACAGCAGCAGAGCAAGAACATTAGCCAAATTTAGACTGATACCCAAAACAAGAAGACATTTTCTTGAAAGAGGCTCAAGGACAATGGCGTTGGGGATGACCGGAAGCAGTCTTATGGCAAGTAAAGCATTCGTGAACCAGGCACTGAACAAAAGAATGAGTGGTAGGTAGGCCACAGTTAAGACAATACTGGCATGAACTAGCAGACGGTGAAGATGAGGAACTCTAGGATGATGGCGTAGCAAGAACAAAATCCATATTCTGAGATTTAAGAGTCCCAAAACGAGTCTCCTTTGATAAAAGTTCAGTAATGGCTTGCTCTAACGTGGGCAAGGGAAAATGATGGAGCAATGAAGCATATACAGGCTCAAAAGTGTTATGGAGAGCCATAAGGAATTGTAATAGTCGCTGATGATTCCGATAAGTAATAAATAGCTGCGCATCCTCAGAATATACCTATGTAGGCTCAGAAAGAGCTAGCTGGTCCCAAACAAGCAACATCTGGGATAAGAATTCATTGATAGATTGACCGGGTGCCTGGCGCATGTGATGAAAAGTCTGCAATAGTTGATATTGATGAGCATGGACAGTGGTCTAATAACAGTCCCTCAAGAAATCCCAAATTGCTTTAGCAGGGGAAGTAATTTGAGCATCATCCTAGAACTGGCCAAACTGAAGTTGAATGGAGGGAATTAAGGTAGCCCGAAACCAGGTGATAATTTGATAATTTTTACTTTCTCATTCATCAAGACGGTCATCAAAAGCAGAGTCATACTCATCCTCATCCTCCTTCTGGGTGGGTTTGGAAAGAGCACCAGTATTAATCTGCCAAAGGCGTTTTCCTTTGACGAAGCTAGAGAGAGCTTGGGCCCAACTAACATAATTTGACCCATCAAGGATAACAGAAACAGAGTAGATGTGCTTGGTATGATCCATGATGCTCAAATAGGGCCAAAAAAAAAGAAGATGGTGCTTTGTACAGGCTGATTTTGCCAAAACAAAGCACACCAGTGAATTCAGGAGGCCAAAAATGGGTGGATATGGTTTGAACAGGCCAAAAACACGGCCAGAAATGTGGCAAAGCGGTTGGTCAAAGTTGTTTGACCAACCAGGGGACCACCAGTAGGGCTGACGTCACAGTAAGAAGGCTGACATCAAAACGCGCGGCGTACGTTAATAGAGGTGTGCACGGCGCACGTTAGTAGAGGTACGCGCGGCGCACGATAGCAAGAAGTAGCAGTAGCGCACAGTCAACCAGGGTTAACGTTAGCGATGACGTCAGAATACACGGCTTACGTTAGTAGGTGAGGCTGTGGTGCAAGCTAGCGTGAGACAGGGAAGAGGCAGGTGGAGGCGCGTAGGAAACGGCACAGTGCGTGTCGATCTTCTGGCGGCACGTGGCGGCGCGTGTGGATGCAGATGAAGATGATTCTGACGGTGTTGGCTTCGTCTTGAAGAGATGAAGAAGATGGTGTAGTCCAATCATTGAAATAGGATAAGACAAGATACCAAAAAACCAACGTGAAAAGGAATCAATCTGCCGAACAAGAAAGAAAGAGAAAAAAAAAACGTAAAGAAGAAGAAGAAGAAAATGAGGCTAAGAGAAAATCCTAGGCTCTGATACCATGTTATGATAGTAGAGAGAAAGAGAGAAATAATATGTATTATATATTCAATGAATCAATACAATAGTCCATTATTTGTTTTGAGGGATAAGGGGGTGGGATTGGACTATTAGTCCCACCGGACTAATAGTCCATTATTTGTTTGAAAAATTTTACTCCGGACTAATAGTCCCCCCGGACTATTAGTCCCACAAATGTGGGACTATTCTATCCCATGGGGGGGTGTGGGATAGAAATCATGGGATTGGTATCCCATGGGATTATTTTGTGAAATGTCCATTTTACCCTTTATGCTATTACTTAGTAAACAATTAGAAAAGGGTAAAATAGTCTTTTGAATATTTATAAATTATTTTTTTAGTGTTGTTAATTTAAAACTATATATTAAATAAAAAATTTAATTATAAATTATAAATTATAAATTATAAATTTAATTTAATTAAAAATAATAAATTATAAATTATGGCCTTATAAATTAAATTTTTTTAGTGTTGTTAAAAAATTAAATTTACATATTAAATAATTTTTTTTTAGTATTGTTAATTTAAAATTATATATTAAATAAAAAATATAAATTATAAATTATGGCCTTATAAATTAAATTTTTTTAGTGTTGTTGAAAATTTAATTTATATATTAAATAAAAATATTTTTTTATTGTCGTTATTTAAAATTATATATTAAATAAAATATAAATTATAAATTATAAATTTAATTTAATTGAAAATAATAAATTAAAAATTGTGGCCTTATAAATTAAACTTTTTTAGTGTTGTTAAATTATAAATTATAGATTATAAGGGTAAAATAGTCTTTTGAACATTTATCCTTATCTAGTCCGTCTAACCAAACATTGGATTGACTAAAAATAATCCAATCCAGACATCTAATCCCATGACTAAACAAACATAGGATACAAATCCAATCCAACCAAATAGTCCCGGGACAATGTATCCCGGGACTAACAGTCCGATAGATTACAATCCCCCCTTATCCAGTCCGTCCAAACAAACACGTATCGAAATATAAGAATCCTAAGTATAACAGGAATAGTAATACAAGAATCCTAAGCATAACATGAATAGGATGTGTCACACCCCAAACCCGCCCCTAAAAGTTTGGGCATGACCTATTCGAAAATGGACACTAAACCTGTTTCATATATATATAATACGGGGCCTGAACGGAAGCATTTAAGAAGATAAAATACATAGAATAACATCCATTGAGCTAATACTAACATGCCAGGATCACATACACGTACTCAGCCCCTTTACTGAGCATATAATTAAACATCATAAACATACATTTTCACTTAAATAGACAGTTAACTAAACATTTAATAAAACTTTACAGAAATGCATGGGCTTGGTCTGGGTGCCTGGACACACTGAGGTTGACAAATGAAAGGCGAGCATCAAGGGTTAAGACTGACCTCCAAGGTGGTCACCTACAGAACAGACATAACACCAAGTAAGCCAGGCTCAGTGAGTGATAGTACATAAACAAAACAATACTTCATTGGAACCATAATATATCAATGCGTATGAAATTGCAAAGTTAACATAGTTAGTCTGATTCTGTATTAAGTTCATCACGACCTTAGGCCCAGTCTTGAAATATAATACCATGAAACATAATATCTTGAAGTATAATGGCTTTAAGCCCTTAAATATCATAACATTAAACTTTCAAACATGTTGGCATAAAGCCCTTGAAACTTGTGGCACGAGGCCCTTAAAACATATGGCACTAAGGCCCTTGATACATATTGGCACTAAGGCCCTTAGATGAATTCAAGAGGTAACTCGCACGGATCCTAGAGGTGTCTCACAATGTAGCACTTAGTTCCGTGCCTTACTTCGCACGGATTCTAGAGGTAGCTCACACTGTAGCACTTAGTTCCGTACAGCACTTTGTTTCACATCATATGATCGTGGTGTTGTTCTTCTCATCATCTCGTACATTTACATTAGCCATAATAACATGGTTGCATAACATTTACATAGTATATGTAAACTTGTACTATACTTAAGCTTGTAACATGCTTGAACTTGTAATAGACATGAACTTGTAACATGCGTACACTTGAAGACTTGTAGACTTGTAACATACATGAACTTGTATATACTTAGAACCATACTTGAAATAGAACATACTTGTCAAAGATAGAATACTTCACATCCTTATGAAGATCACATAATAATGTTAAACGTTTACATGTATGTCATAGGTTCTTAACGTCTCGGGTCCATAAATAACACCATAGAATAATCTTAATTTTTGACATATACTTGGCTTAAAGATGAACATGATTCCATTTATGCACTAAAACGACATAGTTTACTTATAGATAATAGAGAATTATTATTCGTTATTAACAGGACAGAGTCATTGCAAAGTCATACCGATGTAGGCCAATCTTCCAATGTTCACATTGACGTTCAGTCATCATAAATGTTCATGTAACATGTTCGTGTAACACTTACAAGAAATAAAGTGTTAGTGATAACAATTATCAATGATAAATAAAATATATTCTTCGTACTATTACTCACAGTGTTTAGATGCTCGATCCACCCCCGTAACTGACCCTACACAATTCATCATATTACAATATTATTCAATTTCCAACATTATTCAACACGACATAATCCATCAAAAGTCAACATCACTTGGTTCATTAATGCCATTTGCAACTTAACATAATTCAAAATAAATCCTGAAATCTCATTCCAACATTCTACAACTCAGTTCATATCTTCTATATCATGAATAAATTATTTCCCCAAGTGTCCCTTCACATTATTACATGAATTCCAACATTATAACAAAGTTTATTCGCTAAATCTAAACATAATTTCCAAGTGTCACCAAATACCAATTAAACTTGCACATATGAAATTCAACCCACTAATTTCATAATTCTATTTTCAATTTGAGTAAAATCCTTCTTCCTCATCACAAATTAGCCTAGGGTTTTCAAGAACATAAAGTTTCCATAAAAATTCATACTTTTCATACCATGACCTTACAACCCAATTTCCTTCTTGATTAAACATCCAAGGACCATACTCCATCACCTTAACCCATCAATTGAACCCTCAATGCCTCAAACCCGAAATTCCCAAATTTCATACTTTACTCTATATGCTCAAAAAATGCAAATTTGTACATTAATACCAAGGAAATATCACAAATCTACCTCTTGATGTAAGTATTGAAGAGTATTAGAACCCTTACCTTAAGAATCAACAAAGGGCGAGCTTGAGGAGAAACCTTCGCAAACCCAAATTCCAATCGGTTAAAAACATCACTCTTCTCTTATTCTCCATCCTTGATGCCAACATCATGGTAGATTCTTGCTCAAACTAGAGGAGATCAAGGTTTTGGGGCTAGGGTTTCGGAGGGTTTCGACCTTAGGAGAAGAGGAAAGAAGAGAGGGGAAAGAAAATATGGAAAAAGATCTCAAAATCCCGTTTTTTAGGCTGCTGTCCCGTAATCCCCGCTCGAGCGGAGGAATTCCCGCTCGAGCGGACCTGTTTCAGCACAGATTCCGAAACTTTGAACAGGTATAACTCTTCCATCCGGACTCCGTTTTAGGTCGTTCTTGTGTCCAAATTGAAGCCCCGGAAATAAGCTTTCCAATGGTTCTAACCTCACATCCAAATTCAAAGTGTGGAAAAAGAAAAGGGTGAAAGAGTGACGGCTGATCGTAGATTACCTAACCGATTTATATTCTTTGGTCCAATCTTACTTTACCATCACACCACCACCTCAATCGATACTCCAAAATAAATAGAAACATTCTCAATTCCAATAGATATAGCTGAATTAAAGCACATTAGCTCCTAATTAAATAAGGATGACTTTTGGGGTCATTACATTCTCCCCACCTTAAGAAGTTTGGTCCTCCAAACTTGGTTCAACTGGTGATAAGTCTAGTTCCGTTCTGGACATATAACATTTCTCAATCATTTCATAAACTATCAACTGTAATTCAAACTTGGTAAGGTCACAAGGAACTCCCATTATCATAATTCCTCAAAACTTCTGGGTTCTTTATCCGTATTAGACTTATCAGTTCAAATCAATACTGGCTTATCTCAAAGTCAACATTATTTATCATAGAGTTATTATATTCTTGGGCCATGGGCCATAGTTAGTAAACTGTTCCTAGCAAGGACAAAAACATTTCCAAGAATATGTAATACGTAAGTTCTTCAAACCTTTCTTAAGTACATACACCACGTTGTGCGGAGATATTACTTAGAAATTCAACAGGCCTTTCAAAAATGTCAGACGGTGGAAAAATTCCCAGTAACATTAAACTTATTTAAACTTTGCCAGAACCATTTCCGATTCAACTTATACCGGATAAGATAGGATAACTTGAAGTTCGACATAGAGCCTTTATCAAGCATGCCACAATAAATTATCAAATGAAGATTTCATTCATGCATAGCGAAACATCTCTTTTGAGAAAACTTGTCATATCGTGAACGTTCGGGACTTCGTACATTTTAGGAATTTATCCAGACACTTGATCATATCATCAACTGGTCAGAAGTTCATAGCATTTTTATCATTTCAGAAAATACTTATCATATTAAATATTGCGTAATCCAAAGTATGGATTTCATAAAACATGGTATAGTAAAATCTTTTTCGATGTCCTTTACTTATACTTGATCATAATCCACCCGTACAAAACCGTCGGTGGTACCATCCGTACAAGACCGTCGATGGCAAGAAATATCTTATAACATACTTAAACCACGGTATTATTACCCCCGGGAAAGGGCCATTATTACTTTTACATACATGGGTCCTCACTCCTTAATTTATAATGTAACATATCAGAAAATAAAACGTTGCTTGTCATATCATGCCATTGCCGTGCGCTTAACAAAATAGAATAAGTCTCGTATACGTAACATGATTCAACTGATATACAACACACAGCTTCCCTATATTACTAAACGTTCATAGAATTCTTCCGAACAGTATGTGATTACGAATTATAAGACTTGTATTTATTACTATACCAGGTAGCAATTTTGACATTCAAACTCTTAATCATGCGTTCCATGCTCGTTATCAATCATCAACTATTCCTTCGTGTTTTCAGAACTCAACAGGTATATACTTCTCAGTAGTCAAGTTCACACCCTACATACTTGTAATCTCATCAACATAACTTAATTAAGTCTTAGAGATGTCTAAAATATAATGTAGATGCTTAAAACATACTTTAAAAAAAATTTTGAAATTTCTGAAAAATAGGTCCCCGCTCGAGCGGCAAAACCCCCGCTCGAGCGGACTGTGACCTGCGGTAAAGATACTGGATGCATGAAATCCCCGCTCGAGCGGCAAAACCCCCGCTCGAGCGGACTTTGAAAATCTGGGTGAGAGAGAAAAAAAAGAAAAAAAAGAAAACAGTCCATTTCTCTGTCAAACCGTGGGTCTCCATTTGTAAAATCAACTTCCAAAATGATCAAATTCAAGATCCAAAACACTTGTATTAAACTTCAAAACTAAACTCACATGAGCACGTAAACGATTAAGTAGAGAGCCATAACCATGCATATAAAAACTTCCTTTCTTAAAATCCATGGAGGTTTCCCTTAAATGTGGAAATCATGCTAGAAAACCATGATTTAAAACATGAATTCATAGTATGACGCCATATATGCTCATAGATGTTCCATATATCATATAGTATCATCAACCATCCATAATTTCCCTTTCATTCTACTTACTTACCACAAGATTATGCATGAATCAACTTTACTTCAAGGAATTAGAGAAGATCCTTACCTCGTAAGCCTTTAAGTTCAGATTTTAGCTTACAGGTTTCTATAAACGAATTACACTCGCTAAGAAAGGTCATTATATGCCTAACTTCTTTTTTTACAATTACATTTTATCAAACTACTCAAACGCAGTGCTTCCTCAAAATCACAAATCTACATATTATCATGGTAAAAAGGATTTAACTCTAGCTCAAAGTTGGAGTATCACATATAGTATTCCTTTGTTTTTAGAAATATCTCCTGCTTAGAGTGTAATCATTTCACCAATTCACTTAATCCAGAGATCCACATACACAGTTGGTACCAATGACCATAAAGGTCCATATCTTGCGCGCAAGTAACCATGGTATTATTACCCCCAGGCAAGGGCCATAGACCACGGTATTATCACCCCCGGGCAAGGGCCATAGGCCACGGTATTGTTACCCCCGGGCGAGGGCCTTATGCCACGGTATTATCACCCCCGGGCGAGGGCCATGCGCCACGGTATTATATCCCCCGGGCGAGGGCCTTATGCCACGGTATTATCACCCCCGGGCGAGGGCCATACACCACGGTATTATATCCCCCGGGCAAGGGCCTTATACTAAAAATGCCTTAAATACTTTTCGTATCTTTACAAATTATATCTTTCATAGAGCAGCCATAGGCCTCATGACTTTCACATAGGCTTTAAGCCCAATTCACATATGTATGGACTCAAGAGGTGGCTCCCACCAAAGTGTAGCACTTTGTTCCATACCAGAAATCATATCGTTATATATCATATCATAAGCAGAACGCATAAATAGGACAGAACTTCAGGTTCACAAAAATACCTTGTCACCCAATAGTGTACACAAGTCTCTTCATAAGTCATTCCAAGTTAAAATATTCGTCTTACGTATATCGGAATAGTAGTAATACTTATTGATGGAAGACACATGCATCATTGTTCTTCTTGTTCACTATAAACCAACAGGGGTAATTTACAGATAACAGAACATTAATAGTATTCATTAACAGTAAACAAAGCACATGACTATAGCACTATCCATAGTTCTAGCCATCTGTCCAAACTGAGGTATGTCAAATCCTTCACTGCTTACATAAGTCTCAATCCACACATACGTTAGCATAATTGCCCATAAGAACAGAATATTAATAACAATGATTATTAACGATAAATAATGTACAATTATAGTACTACTACTCACAGATGTCTAACAACCGACAACTTCCTATAAGTCGTCTTACCGACCAGTTCGAACCCTCACCACGCTTCCGCTGCGCAACTTTATTAATTAAATCTCATCTTCAGATCTTACCATGTTTTGCATAGCAATCAATCACAATATATACAAGAAATGTATAACAGACATGAATAATCACCATTGCGGTTAGCACATATACCCTTATCGTTGCTATCAATTCATTTCATATGCACTAAGGATGTCATGCATGATGCCTAAGTCTTTTCTCGACATCCTAAAGCTCAATGGAGTCGTGTGTGAGATAGCAACTCGTGCTCTGATACCACTTGTCACACCCCAAACCCGCCCCTAAAAGTTTGGGCATGACCTATTCGAAAATGGACACTAAACCTGTTTCATATATATATAATACGGGGCCTGAACGGAAGCATTTAAGAAGATAAAATACATAGAATAACATCCATTGAGCTAATACTAACATGCCAGGATCACATACACGTACTCAGCCCCTTTACTGAGCATATAATTAAACATCATAAACATACATTTTCACTTAAATAGACAGTTAACTAAACATTTAATAAAACTTTACAGAAATGCATGGGCTTGGTCTGGGTGCCTGGACACACTGAGGTTGACAAATGAAAGGCGAGCATCAAGGGTTAAGACTGACCTCCAAGGTGGTCACCTACAGAACAGACATAACACCAAGTAAGCCAGGCTCAGTGAGTGATAGTACATAAACAAAACAATACTTCATTGGAACCATAATATATCAATGCGTATGAAATTGCAAAGTTAACATAGTTAGTCTGATTCTGTATTAAGTTCATCACGACCTTAGGCCCAGTCTTGAAATATAATACCATGAAACATAATATCTTGAAGTATAATGGCTTTAAGCCCTTAAATATCATAACATTAAACTTTCAAACATGTTGGCATAAAGCCCTTGAAACTTGTGGCACGAGGCCCTTAAAACATATGGCACTAAGGCCCTTGATACATATTGGCACTAAGGCCCTTAGATGAATTCAAGAGGTAACTCGCACGGATCCTAGAGGTGTCTCACAATGTAGCACTTAGTTCCGTGCCTTACTTCGCACGGATTCTAGAGGTAGCTCACACTGTAGCACTTAGTTCCGTACAGCACTTTGTTTCACATCATATGATCGTGGTGTTGTTCTTCTCATCATCTCGTACATTTACATTAGCCATAATAACATGGTTGCATAACATTTACATAGTATATGTAAACTTGTACTATACTTAAGCTTGTAACATGCTTGAACTTGTAATAGACATGAACTTGTAACATGCGTACACTTGAAGACTTGTAGACTTGTAACATACATGAACTTGTATATACTTAGAACCATACTTGAAATAGAACATACTTGTCAAAGATAGAATACTTCACATCCTTATGAAGATCACATAATAATGTTAAACGTTTACATGTATGTCATAGGTTCTTAACGTCTCGGGTCCATAAATAACACCATAGAATAATCTTAATTTTTGACATATACTTGGCTTAAAGATGAACATGATTCCATTTATGCACTAAAACGACATAGTTTACTTATAGATAATAGAGAATTATTATTCGTTATTAACAGGACAGAGTCATTGCAAAGTCATACCGATGTAGGCCAATCTTCCAATGTTCACATTGACGTTCAGTCATCATAAATGTTCATGTAACATGTTCGTGTAACACTTACAAGAAATAAAGTGTTAGTGATAACAATTATCAATGATAAATAAAATATATTCTTCGTACTATTACTCACAGTGTTTAGATGCTCGATCCACCCCCGTAACTGACCCTACACAATTCATCATATTACAATATTATTCAATTTCCAACATTATTCAACACGACATAATCCATCAAAAGTCAACATCACTTGGTTCATTAATGCCATTTGCAACTTAACATAATTCAAAATAAATCCTGAAATCTCATTCCAACATTCTACAACTCAGTTCATATCTTCTATATCATGAATAAATTATTTCCCCAAGTGTCCCTTCACATTATTACATGAATTCCAACATTATAACAAAGTTTATTCGCTAAATCTAAACATAATTTCCAAGTGTCACCAAATACCAATTAAACTTGCACATATGAAATTCAACCCACTAATTTCATAATTCTATTTTCAATTTGAGTAAAATCCTTCTTCCTCATCACAAATTAGCCTAGGGTTTTCAAGAACATAAAGTTTCCATAAAAATTCATACTTTTCATACCATGACCTTACAACCCAATTTCCTTCTTGATTAAACATCCAAGGACCATACTCCATCACCTTAACCCATCAATTGAACCCTCAATGCCTCAAACCCGAAATTCCCAAATTTCATACTTTACTCTATATGCTCAAAAAATGCAAATTTGTACATTAATACCAAGGAAATATCACAAATCTACCTCTTGATGTAAGTATTGAAGAGTATTAGAACCCTTACCTTAAGAATCAACAAAGGGCGAGCTTGAGGAGAAACCTTCGCAAACCCAAATTCCAATCGGTTAAAAACATCACTCTTCTCTTATTCTCCATCCTTGATGCCAACATCATGGTAGATTCTTGCTCAAACTAGAGGAGATCAAGGTTTTGGGGCTAGGGTTTCGGAGGGTTTCGACCTTAGGAGAAGAGGAAAGAAGAGAGGGGAAAGAAAATATGGAAAAAGATCTCAAAATCCCGTTTTTTAGGCTGCTGTCCCGTAATCCCCGCTCGAGCGGAGGAATTCCCGCTCGAGCGGACCTGTTTCAGCACAGATTCCGAAACTTTGAACAGGTATAACTCTTCCATCCGGACTCCGTTTTAGGTCGTTCTTGTGTCCAAATTGAAGCCCCGGAAATAAGCTTTCCAATGGTTCTAACCTCACATCCAAATTCAAAGTGTGGAAAAAGAAAAGGGTGAAAGAGTGACGGCTGATCGTAGATTACCTAACCGATTTATATTCTTTGGTCCAATCTTACTTTACCATCACACCACCACCTCAATCGATACTCCAAAATAAATAGAAACATTCTCAATTCCAATAGATATAGCTGAATTAAAGCACATTAGCTCCTAATTAAATAAGGATGACTTTTGGGGTCATTACAGGATGACTGCTAATAGTTTTCACCAAATTAAATTTTAATTAACAGAATTCTAAAAATCCAACCAAACATAGCGACTACTTCAGTGAACTTCAGACATAATTGCAAAGCAATGGAAAATAAGTTCAAAATAACTCACATTTAAAATTTTTATTTGCAATATAACTGGGGTTTGGTAAAAGACTCATAATCCTAACTATACCTCTTAAAAGTTTATCAAAAATCCAAAACAAAAAAATCAGTCATACAGGGATCATTCTTCAACCTTGTTTCAAGGTTCTACTTTAACCAATCTAAACAAAACAAAATGAACTAATCTCTGATCTAAAAAAAATTGAACTGGTCTTTGTACTAAAAACATGAAAGGAAACTAATTCCAAAATTCATCTCCCAAAACCAACCCATAGTGCAGCAGCCAAAACAAAATTGAATAAACAGAGACAACATTTGTCCCCAATGAACAAGTAAATTTTCTATTGAATGTATACATTTGACAAATTGACATGAGATTTATGACCCTTTAATATTTCCTGACAATCGTCTACCTCCCGGCTCCTATAATCTTTGTATTTCCCAAAAAAACTTTAAAACATGTGTCAACTATACCACCAAACAATCAGTAAACCAGAACCCCAAAAGCAAGTATCGCAAAACAAAACAACCTCGATACATAAAGTAGCCGTTACAAGAGTCTATGAGTCTATACCCCAGCACCTGGGTACTCAGGATTTGCATTAGTGATCAAGCCCTCAACATTGGGTGGCAGATAGTTCGAGTATGCTGGAATTGTCTTGCAATTTGACTTCCCATAACAGGCTTTTGACCCGTTGTTGCTTCAATTATCAAACTGAGCATTCTTAGGTAGTTGGGATGCTTGCACAACTGAATGATTCATCTTTCCAGTACGGCCTTGATAGCCCTTACTTATGCTCTGAACAAAATATTCCTTGACAGACCGTAAGTCGAAGAAACCAATCCGGCCTAAGTCCCAGTAAAACACGATGTTCGGCTCTGTTACATTCACATCAACATACTCTGTAGGGTTGGGGTCACAAAAACTCTGAAGCTCCTTGTAGCAAGCCCGCGGGGGACCTCGCTACAGTTCGGACTCAATTTGTGTCGCGGTTCTAAATCTGAACCAAAGAGTCCAAATCCGGCAAATCGTTTTGAGAAAACAGATTTTTGAAAAGTAGTGCCAAACATGGACTGCTTTGCCAGATTACAGAGTCGCCACCTAAATATTTTAAAATGGGAAATTTAGGAAACCCTGACTCGGTGCCGAAGGCCACATGTCCGTCATCACCAAAGTGGTCTTGGCTCGGGAGCTTGGGTACGATCGGGGAAGGTCAGCTATGAGCACCCCCTTTCGCCCGGTCCGAAGACCGGCCTCTACTAACCGTGATATCCGTTTTTGAAAACTTTATGCGTTCTTATTCCGATTATTAGCCTAGAATTTACTATGTGATGCGCACAACACAAAAGTATAGACTAGATTGCCTAATTTGGAAATAAACATTGTATATCCGTTTTGTCTCGAAAAACGTGTTAGTTTTTGCTACTCGCAAGTAGGCTAAAATTCGGATTTCAACGAGTTGTTCCAACTCAGGCAATCCAACCTCTACCCACAGGCATTCAAACAGTTTATCATGTAAGCACTTAGCCGCATGGCAAGCATACTGTCATGGTAAACATTCACACGCATGCGATATGCTAAAGCCATAAAAACTTACATCGTACTCCGTGCCAAAACAGTAAACTAGTTAGCAAACATGCATGACCTAGTTCATGTTAAGTGGCTAATGCGACACATACAGGGGTGCAATCTAAACAGGCTCGGCTAACCCTAAACATGGCACATGAGATGCAACAACTATCACGTATTCAATTTGGAATTGAAAGTACGATGCGGTTTGCATGATGTGCCGAGCCCGATGCATGTAAACAAATGCATGAATGTACGCATGCATTGCATAAGGTATGCTAAAATAAACGTGCCCTAATCTACCCTCATAAGCAGGTAAATAAAAGGGAGAAAGAAATGGGGGTTGGAAGACATACACCCACTCACCCACGCTTATTACAATTATGCCCTCACACAGAGGGACCAAAATAATAATACAAATTAATTAACTACGCAAGCTAATTAAATATTACAAATCAACTAAATTAATTAAATAAATTAATTAATCTAATTAAACAGTAAATCGCCTCGGGATGAGGGCCGAAAGCAGCGCGCGCTCGGGACTGGCTCGGAACCGCACTGCCGTGCAAGTGTGCCTCTGTTTCCTCTGCTCTCCTCTTCAGAAAATTAGCAAAATCCCAGGAGTGCCTCTCAGAGCACTGGGGAGTACCACCGGCTGGGGCAGAGCACCACCGGCTAAAGGAGGAGGCCACCGGCACTAAATTCACTCATCGGCTGCCGATTGACTGCCGGTCGGCACTAAATAGTGCCGGTCGGCACAAAATTCCTGCAGAACCTGCAACTCACAGCAGCAGAGGGAAACAACATGCAAGGCAATGCAATTCAAGCCATTTATGCACCAAACACACTCCCTATCATGTTATTGACTCAAGGGGGCATGTGCCTCGGTTCCCGGACCACCAATCGCGCATTTTCATGCATGATGGCCCTAAGAACCAAGAATGCAACTTCACTTTCAAATGCATGCAAAACACATAGGCACAAAAGGGTACCAAACCTCTATCAAACTCACTTCAAGAGGCTTGGCATGCATGTCAATGTGGTGCAATCCTAAGCATGTTATCTAGGCTGCAAGATGGACAATGTGATACACTTATGCAAGCATACAAGTAAGTATTCAAGACAAGCATGCAAACCAATGAAATGGTGGATTTAGACATGAATTAGGCATCTCAAATGGGCCCAAAATCAGTGGCCAAAGTGCCTAGAAATGGAGACTAAACAAACTCACACACATGCAAGTGTTAAGGTCCAAACCCAAGGCATACAAAAGCAACTCTCATGCACACTTAAGAGGCACAAACATGGGCTAATAGCATGCATGAAAAGCTCTGAAATCCATGTCAAACATGATGCCAAATCATGGGATGAAGCATGCCAAACAAAGCATGCAAATGGCCTAGGCTTAAAACAAGTCAATAGGGCATTAAACCACACTTAGCACAAACACATATGGCATGCATCAAACAACCAAAAACAGGTTCTTAGCATGTTAAAGCAAGGCCCAAAGGACCACTTAGATGGCATCTAAGAAGCTTGGAATCAAAGGCATGCAACATGACCAAAACATGGAGCATTTAACACAAGCTTAAGAAGTCACAAAGAAGTATGCAATGTAAACATACAAGCACACCAAATGGACTGAAATAGCATACTTGGTGATTCCAAACCACCAAAAATGATGCAAACAAAGGCATGCTACACGTACATGCTCTTAAGGCCAACAAGCCAAATGCAAAGGGGCTATATTAAACATGCTAAGATTAACCAAAACACTTATGGACAGAGCTAAAACATGGTAATATGAGCACATGAACTTCACAAGAGCAAGCCTAAATCATGCTAGAAACCAAGGCTAACAAGCTAGTCATGTTAAGGCATCAAAAGGCATTACAAAGCAACTATGCAAAACATGCAAGGAGTGCTAAAACCAACTTAGAAACATGTTATATCATGACAATATAAGCATGAAAAACAAGCCAAGCATGCTCAACACACACTCAAGCATAGACTCACTTAAGAGACCAAAACATGCCCTTTTCAAGGACATCAAGGAGAGGGGGTGACCCTCCCCTTCTTGAGACTTCAAGGCATGCTCTTCACCACTGAAATCCCTCAAGATTTCAGTGGTGAAGAGAGCCTATCACCAAAATCTCGGATCTCTCACAAAATAGCACAAAAAGTGTCCTTTTCAAGGCCTAAGGGTGGTCAAACCTCCCCAAACCACAAAACACTCTTAATATACAATAAAGAGGGTTAAAAATCAGAACTTTTTTGTGCCAAACACTAAGCTCAAAAACTGTTTTAAAGCAAGCAAAAATAGATTGCAAGAATGGGGTAAAAAGAGGGTATAGTGTCTTACCCTTGAAGCCTCTTCAACAAAGATGATGTGTTGGCTTCCTTGAGCTCCAAACCAGCTCCAAAGCTTCAAAACAAACCTCTGGACCCTCAAGAACCAAAGGAAGGTGAAACACTAGGTGCTTGTGTGCAAAAGAGTGAACTAAAGCACCTAGTGTACTAAATAAGCAAGAAAAGAGAGAGATAAGATAGATATATGATCTAACCTAAAACCAGAGCTTGGTTTCTCTCTAAAATGGCTGAAACCTCTCTAGAATTTCTAACCCTAAGCCAAGAGAAGAGAGTTCTCTTGTATAGGCAACCAAACTTACAAGTTAAGTTACCAAACAAGCTCATCCCTCTATACACGTGTATGGAGGGGAAGCAAATTGCACACAGCTGTATGAAAATATCTCAGAAAGCAAGTGCACAGTGCCCGGCCGGCAGAAAATGTCATTTTGACAAAATTGAGTGCCGACCGGCACAAAAGAGTGCCGACCGGCACAATAAAGTGCCGGTGGCAACTCTAGCCAGCCGGTGGCCTCTAGCCCCAGCCGGTGGTGTGTGGGGATGCCCCACAAGGCATTCCCTGCCCTTTCAAGGCAAAACACAAGTGTTTGGTGCAAAACCAAACACAAAACGGTCAAGTTCGGAGGTCCTGAAGCAAGGCGCGCGAGCCGAGAACTCCGGGAACTCCAAATGAACACACACATGGATAATCACCGAGTGTTCAAACGGTGACGTCCGAGTCTTGAGGACGGTCAAAAATGGGGTGTCTACACTCCTCCAGCTGTGAAGCAAACAAATATAGTGTTGAGTGTTTGAAAGAAGCAAGACAGTATCTAAAAGATTAAGCAAAATAGAGATGGATTTAAAGACAATTGGAGACATAATTTGGCTGCCCCCCAATAAGTGAGATTCCATTTTATACTTCTATTCTCCATACGATCCACATAACTGATTCAAAATTTGACATTATTATAGCTATGCAACTTCAGAAATCATCAAATGGGAAAGCAGCATGCTGCTGGTACACCGCTTGTCCTGAAGTCTGGTACAAGTAATTTTGAAAAAGAAAAATAAAAATAACTATACAAGACCAGGCCTTTTTTTTTTTCCCCATTAACATAGAGATTGCATGTGGATATACCATGCTTAAAACCCCCCTATTATGTGCTATGTGCACTTGTTTCCTAATGTCTTCTAACTGTGCCCCTATCAGCTCCAATGCTTTATAATAAGTGACAGTGAGGTAGTTGTGTATGTTGCCTTCTGAAAAGCAAGAAATGAGAAAAGAAAAAAAAAATAGGTTGAACATTCTGAGAAAGAAAGAATACATCACAAACAACCATTGAAAGTAGTTATCAGTAAAAGGTACAAGAGCTATTATAATAATGATATCCATTTAAAAAATGAAAGGTACCTTTGTCAAAGCATGCCCTCGGTGAAACTCTGTCCTGATTTGGTAGAAGGTGCTCTTGGTGATATTAGAATGGCAATATTCATGGGGTCTGCATGGAAGTCTAATAGGCATCAAGGATCGTATTTCACTAGCACTTGTAGTCATGGGCACCATCCCATCTTGCAGAATTACTGGAGTTCGCCAATCCCAAAAGGCAAACATCTTAAAGAAATTCGAAATCAAACCATTCAAGCTCACATTTGGGTGCCTTTGACAAATAAATGCCGCAAGAATAGCTAAATGGACTCCTCCAAAAAACCCAAGTAACTGCACATACAAGTAGAATTAATAGGATTCCTTTACCCTTGACAAAGGCTAGGGGAGAACACATAAAGACAAATCTCAAATGTGACCCTATACCAAGCTTATATGCCCTTACATTACCATACACTCCTCGCCTTTTCGCCCATAATTTAACACATCGCAGCAGTGGTTTGAATACCTGGAATAGAACAATCCGAGAATATATGAGATCTACAAGAACTCTGAAAGCACCAGCTAGCACCCAAAAAATGAGAGCTGAAAGAGAATGATTATCATGTATATATTAATATCAAGGTAGCAGCAGTTTCGAAAACAAAACCCCACGGGTATTCATGGTTTGATGCCATAGAGAGCATGCTAATAAGAATTAGCTAAATTATTTCCTAATGCAGGTCAAAATTCAAGAAATAGAGACAAATTCTGCTCTGGCATTCAATCTTGAAAACCAGCGGAACTATTTTACATCTAGAACAAAAATAATTACCATAGGAACCCATAGATAGCATGCTTGATACCTCCATGTTCGGGAGAAGCCAAAGAATGCATTCGTTAGCATGAACACCAGACAAACTTCTTCAGTTGGTTTCGTCAATGTCGCTTAGAAAGAAAGGGTTGAGTATGTCCACATTCTGCAGATCATAACATGGCAAGTCAAATCTTCAACAGGAAAAAAAAAAAAAAAGAAGAAGAAGAAGAACAAATAATGCACAGAGTTATATAATGAGATTATTGAAATACTAATTTCCAACATGCAGATGAAAAGAATGAGAGAATTTATTAAAATCAACACCCAAAAAAATAAAAATAAAAAGATCTCTTGACAGGAAGAGTTTTGGATAGAGAAATCTACATACATGAGATCCTTGTGTATATACAGAAACAACTGTAGGAACTGACTGTTTTGAAAGATTTGGTTCCACATGCATCACACTCACCTCAGGAACAGACATTACTTTAATTTGAGCATATGGAAGATCAATTGAGATCCCATCAAGTTTAAACTGCATTAGAGGAACTTTTGCATCCGTGACGCAGTGGACCTCAGATACTTCTGGTCTGCTTGTAAGCATGTTGTGTAGAACAACAAAAAAAACCTCCTGCATGGTTCACAAGATAACAATTCAAGAGATACTACCTACACAATATCATATATAATGTATATGAACAGGAAAATAAAAAGGCTTACTGTCAAAGTAGCGAAGCAAGGGCCAACATATAAAGCATCGATATCTGACTCTGAATTATGCACCTGAATAGAACCCAAAAAAATTAAAAAATCAGGTTAGAAGAAGGATGTGTAAATTTATTTTTCCAAAATTTCCAGTTGCCATTTTAAAACAATAGATATAGATATAAATGTTTCCAGTAGTTGTATTTAGGCTTTTCCTCTAAGAGGAACCCCTTATATGTAAAAAAAAAAAAAATTAAACCATATTCAATTGCTAGCCTAGTAAGTGATAAGAGTTTAGTGAACATTTGGATGTAAAGAATTACTTACTAAACTTTCTTACCGATAACCAATCTAAGACATAAGAATTTCTCTTAGGCAACTAGACCTTCATTGTTAAGACTTAAGCTTAAAGGTTCATTGTGTCATTACACTATCTCCAAAACCATCTGCATGATCATTTTCTGGTTTGATATTTTTTTCCTCTTACTTTAGAATGCAAAAATTTGGAATATTTTAAAGTTGTGCAGCAGATGATGTCTTCAAATTGCTGCTTCCTGCATTTGAGACTATGCCTTTCTTTCTTTGCTTTCCTCTAAGAAGTTAAAATAAAATCCACAAGTTACATCATGTGGGATCCTGTTATGTAATTCTAAAATGAATCATGATAGAGACCCCCTCCAATCACCACCCCCACAACCCCCACACACACGTGGCGGGTGGTGATTGGAGGAGCAGGAAAAAAAGAAAAAAGAAAAAGAAAATGTAACCAATGAGAGAGAGAGGGGGGAAAAGGGGGTGGGGGGAAAAGGGGACATGAAACATTTTTGTTCTAAAATATACTTTTTTCTTTCATTATCAGAAATATGTTTGATATTTTTTTTGCAGTCCAGTATTTATATATAACTACTTTGATCGTGCGAATTTTGTACTCTGCAACAGAAGAGAGACTAAGTCTGCATTATACTTTTATACTAGAAAATTTTCAATGGAATGCATCTGGCAGTAACTGAATTTCCAAATACTAAAGTTTTGTCTTTCAGGGGTATGCACTAATATAATATGGGGATTATCAAGCCCCTAAGGATGCAATATCTGCAGTGAATGGGACTCAAATTTCGAACAGAACCATCTCTGTTGATTGGGCCTTCAGCAAGGGTCCCATTCAAAGGAAGAAGATTGAAGGTTTCATTTATTTTATGAACTATGATTTATATGTTATTCATCACTCTTTAAGTTTGATTTCTAGTCTATTTAAAGCCTGCTATTGAAGTTATTTTTTATACTTTTTTAAAGGGTGATATATTACAGACCCAAAAAAAAGTTGTGGTAGTCATTTTATTTATTATGATTCTTTACTTGACAATTGCATGAAGAAATTGATCTCATTCTTTTGTTGCTCTTTATATAATTAATTTGATACAATGCTCACACAAATATTTAAGTATTTGGCCAACTATGACGTGTTGCTTACATTATGTTCTGTTAGGACTATAGGACACCAGAAATCAATTCCACACAATAACACAAGAAGATTTACGTGGTTTGGCAATTGCTTACGTCCACGGAGAGATATCCATTATAGAATTATCCTAGAGGGAGATTACAGAACTCACACCTCACAACTCTCTATAGAACTCTCTCACTCACAGATTATACTCTCCTCTGTGTATCGCTCTCATATCTGTATTCAACCCTTCCTCACTCATCTCAATTTATAACCAAGAGAAGAGGAGCAGGTAAAGTGACAGCCAAGAGTGGGCTTGGTTGTGCCACCCTCACCATCTACCTTTGGTGAGTTGGTATTGCCCCACCAGCTTCCTTTTCCACATAGTGCCACCCATACCATGTGGATGGTGGGCTCCTTACCATGTGGGTAGTGGATGGAGCTAACAATTCTCCCCCTCCATGCCCACATGGACAACTGACTTCTCACTTGAAGTCCATCCCGGTCAGATGCTTGTAAACTTCCAGTTTGTCTGTAGTGACACCCTTGGTTATCATGTCAAAAGGATTCTTGTTTGTGTGAATCTTCACTAACTTCATCAGCTGCTTTTCCATCACTTCTCGTATCCAATGATACCGGACATCAATATGTTTTGTACGTGAATGGTACATGGAATTCTTGCTCAAATCAATTGCACTTTGACTATCACAATGTACCTTATACTCTTCCTACTGTAGGCCCAATTATTGGAGAAACCATTTTAACCACAACATTTCCTTTCCAGCATCTGCGGCAGCAATGTACTCTGCCTCTGTTGTAGATAAAGCAACACACTTTTGTAGTTTGGACTGCCATGAAACAGCTCCCCTAGCAAAGGTGAACAGAAATCTTGATGTAGACTTTCTACCATCAAGATCACCTGCCATATCGGCATCTGTAAAACCCTCCAAAATTGGTTCAGCTCCCCCGAAACATAAACACATCTTTGAAGTTCCCTTCAAGTACCGAAGAATCCATTTGACCGCCTTCCAATGCTCCTTTCTTGGATTGGTGAGGAATCTGCTCACAACGCCAACTGCGTGAGCTATATCTGGCCGGGTACACACCATTGCATACATCAAACTTCCTATTGCGGAAGAATAAGGGATTGTCTCCATTTCTTTCCTTGCAGAGCTGGTCGTGGGACACGAACGTTTTGACATATTGAAATGGTTGGCTAGTGGTGTACTGACTGGCTTGACATCTTTCATGTTGAACCTTTCAATTACCCGTTCAACATATTTCTCCTGTGACAGCCATATCTTCTTGGTTTTCCTATCACAAACAATCTTCATGCCCAAAATTTGTTGTGCTAGGCCTAAATTCTTCATGTCAAAATACTGCGACTAGTCATTTTCAACTTGTTGATCATAGTAGTATCTTGTCCGATGATCAACATATCATC
Organism: Camellia oleifera; assembly: GCA_022316695.1. Taxonomy (NCBI): domain Eukaryota; kingdom Viridiplantae; phylum Streptophyta; class Magnoliopsida; order Ericales; family Theaceae; genus Camellia; species Camellia oleifera. The sequence goes on from CM039309.1 coordinate 3,022,780, forward strand.
GACATACAACAGTAGGATAATGAAGTTTCCATCCAAAAACCTTCGGAAATATACACACTGGTCTGCCACCGTTCTTGTGTACTCGTGATCCACCATAAATGAATCAAACTTCTTATACCATTGTCTCGGCGCCTGTTTCAGGCCGTAGAGACTCTTCTTCAGTTTGCAGACTAGTTTCTGTTTTCCTTTAACTTCAAATTCTTCTGGTTGCTCCATGTAGATCTCTTCCTCCAAATCACCATGGAGAAAGGCAGTCTTGACATCCATTTGTTCTACTTCCAAATTCAAGCGAGCTGCTAATCCCAGAGCTACTTGAATAGAAGTCATCTTCACAACTGGGGAGAAGATCTCATCAAAATCAATTCCTTTCTTCTGCCCAAAGCCTTTGACCACCAAACGAGCTTTATACTGCAATAGTTTACCGTTTCCATCTTTCTTTAACTTATACACCCATTTGTTCTTCAAGGCTCTCTTGTCTCTTGGAAGTGGAACAAGCTCATAAATATGGTTCTTCTGCAAAGAACTCATCTCCTTCTTCATGGCTTGCATCCAACAGTCTTTCTCTGTATGACTCTTGGCTTCCGAAAAACTCTCGGGCTCCCCCTCATTAGTAATCAGAATATACTGAAAAGCGGGATATTTGGTTGATGGCATGGCAGCTCTTCCAGATCTCCGCAATTGAGGCCTAGTTGCCTCTATTTGAGGGGGTTGCTCCCCTTGCTCAACACCCTCTTCATCCTGGTCTTTATCTCTTTCCTCCTGATCATCAATTTCTAGTATAGGATCCTACAACTCTAGCACTTCTTGTTGCACATCATCACATCTAGCATTTTGTGATGGCTCGGGAGATGGAAACAAGTCTGGAGTGATGACATCTCTAGACTTTGTAGATTTCTTAAAATCTGCTACTGTCTAGTCTTCTTGGAACACAACATCTCTGCTTCTAAACATCTTCTTGTTCACTGGGTCCCACGCCTTGTACCCAAATACTACATCTGAATAGCCCACAAATATGCATGGAGTGGATTTGTCATCAAGCTTCTGTCTGTTTCCTTAGAGATGTGTGCAAAGGCCTTACACCCGAAGAATCTCAAGTGAGAATATGATACCTTTCTTTTGGACCAGACTTCCTCAGGTATCGCAAAATTCAACGGGACTGAAGGCGGCCTATTGATGAGATAACAGGCTGTGCGGGCGGTTTCAGCCCAGAATGACTTTGGCAACTTTGCCATTTTGAGTATACATCTAACTCTTTCTATAATAGTGCGGTTCATCCTTTCTGCCACACCATTGTGTTGTAGGGTGTTGGGAACTGTTGTCTCATGCCGGATACCTCTGCTGGCACAGTATGCTGCAAAAGCATTGGAAGTGTACTCGCCTCCATTGTCTGTGCGAAGACACTTCAACTTCTTCCCAGTCTCTCTTTCTACCATTGCATGGAACTCCTGAAAGTGCTGAAATACCTCATCCTTTGTCTTCAGGAAATACACCCACAACTTCCTTGATGCATCATCAATGAAAGTCAGAAAATACTTGCGGCCGCTATGTGACTCCACTTCGATTAGGCCACAAACATCCGAGTATACCATATTGAGCACTTCGGTTTTCCTCTTGCTCGTTGAACTGAAGGATACTCGATGTTGCTTACCATAAAGGCAATGATCACAGGGCTTCAAGACACTCCCTTTGGATAAAGGTATCTTGGATTGCTTTGCCAATAGATCCAATCCCTTCTCACTCATGTGAGCCAGTCTTCTGTGCCATAAGTCCAGTGACTCCTTGTCTTCTACTGCATTAAAACTTTCCAGACAGATCTTCGTTTGAGTCTTATGCAATGTTGAAGACATCTCTTCTCTGGCGATTGTCAAAGCTCCTCCTGTCAGCTTCCAACGGCTATTTCTGAATGTACTTGTATAGCCCTGTCGGTCCAGGGCACTTCTGGAGATAAAATTGAGGCGCAAATCTGGAACATGCCTTACATCTTTGAGAACCAGCTTGTTTCCGACATTAGCTTGAATACTAATGTCTCAAATACCCACAATCTTCGAATAGCTAGAATTCCCCATTCGAACAGTGCCAAAATCTCCAGCGTTGTGCGAGCTGAAGAGTTCTCTATGGGAAGTGGTGTGAAAGGATACAGCTGTGTCTATCACCCATTCTGTGTAGCTGTGGTCAGCCACGTGAAGGCAATCTTCCTCTTCACCAACTGCAAGAAGTATTTCATAATTTGTTGTGGCTGTTTTGTTCTCATCTCCTTTTGACTTGCTGCTTTGGCCTTTCTCTTTCCGGCTTGGGCAGTTTCTCTTTATGTGACCCTCCAAGCCACAGTGAAAGCACGTGAAGCTGGAGTTACCTCGACCTTTGTTGTCTCTGGATTCACTCATGTTGTTCCAGCTACCTCTACTCTTGATTCTTCCTCTACCTCTTCTTTTACCTCTGTCTCTGCCTGTATCTTCTATGATAAGAGCATGGGACTGATTACCTCCCATGTCTTTCCTTCTTGTTTCTTCATTATACATGGCGTCTGTGACCATACTCATGGTCAGTTTCCCTTCTGGTGCAGAGGTGCTGAGAGAAACCACTAATGTCTCCCAGCTGTCCGGGAAAGAACTAAGCAGTAGTACGGCTTGCATTTCATCATCCAAGCGTATCTTGACGGTTGCAAGCTGATTCACAAGATTTTTGAATTCACTGGTGTGCTCGACGATAGACACACCATTCTTCAACTTCAGATTTACTAGCCTTCTCATCACCAAGGCTTTGTTTCGGGCGGTCTTTGACTGGTACATGTCGTTTAACATTGTCCAAAGAGCATAGGCATCTGTCTCTTCGGCAACATGATGGAACACACTGTGGTCTATCCATTGTCTGATACAAGCGATAGTCTTGCGGTTCATCTTTATCCAGTCATCATCTTTCACTCCTTCAGGTTTAACCCCCTTTATAAAAATGGGGTCAAACAAGTCTATTAAAAAACAGGATGTCTTCCATCTGTGACTTCCAAATTGCATAATTAGAAGGAGTTAAATTGAACATAGATTCTGAAGTTGATGTGGAATCCGCCATCGTATTCTTTCCTTTTACAGAAAACTCCGAATGAAAAACCTAACCGTACATATGTGTCTGGAATACTCCAAATAGTTGAAAACCAGTATTAGATCGTCAAAAACGAACACAGAATGGCTCAGATCAGTCCAAAACAGTTTGGACAGTTCAGATCTGCAAGTCTACCTTGGCCGCGCAGCAGCGGATTACTCTCTGCCGCTGGGCTGACTGGTCAACAGGTCTGATGACGTGGATAGCAACGAGGCAATGGTTTGCTAACTTGGCAGCCACGTGTCAGTGACGTGGCATTTACGTGTCAGACACGTGGTAGTGATCTGGCAATGACGTGTCAGACACGTGTCAACGGCGTGGCGACGACGTCACATACGCACGCAACACACTCATCTTCCTCCTTGAGCAGCGCGTGTCGCGCATGGGAGGTTGTGAGATCACGCGCTGGCTCCTCTTCACGGCGCGTGGGGTGCGTGCAGAGAGTGGAATTCACGCGCACGCTTTAGGGGGCTCGTGAGAGCGCGTTCAGTCTCTACTTGGGTTGTTCTTTGCAGTTCTGGACTCCTCTCTTGGAGTCCTTGCTTATGGTGATTTTGAGCAACTTGATTTCTAGGCAGTTTCAAAAAACACACTGTTTTTGTTCCGAAACGCAACCGATTCGGCTCTGATACCACTTGTTAGGACTATAGGACACCAGAAATCAATTCCATACAATAACACAAGAAGATTTACGTGGTTCGGCAATTGCCTACGTCCACGGAGAGATATCCACTATAGAAATATCCCGGAGGGAGATTAAAAAACTCACACCTCACAACTCTCTATAGAACTCTCTCACTCACAGATTATACTCTCCTCTGTGTATCACTCCCATATCTGTATTCAACCCCTCCTCACTCATCTCAATTCATAACCAATAGAAGAGGAGCAGGTGAATGGAGCTAACATGTTCGTTTATTACGCTCCATTTAATTGGTCTAGTGCAGTTTATGATTCCTTTGCCAATAGCATTCAGCCATTTTGATGCATATAGTAGTCTTTACCTTATACTTGAGTTGAGTTTGTATACTGCTGCACGTATGTTTCATTAATCATTTGAGGATCAAAATTGCATCATATTGTTGTATAAAGATTAAGAATGGAAAGAGGAATAATAGCAGAAAATATAGATAGAAAATTATTGCAATATCCATAAAAACTTTAAAACTAAGGCAAGCTTCTAATTATTATCGCCATCATTGCAGAGGAGATTGAACAATGAATTCATAGAGGAGTCCATATTGATTCAGCCCTCTCTGCATCTCTACTAAAACCATTGGATAGGTTACGCTAAAAGCTTGATTGGCATAATATTGGTTGATATTGGTTACCTGTACAACATAACAAAGATAATTAAAAATACAAATAAAAAAGAAAAAGAGAAGAGACTATAGCTCCAACAACACTAGCATCAACTGTTGCAGCTTACAGAACTCATCTAGCTCAAGTATTAAGAGCAAAAAAGCAGACTAAAATTACACGCAAAGAAAAAGAAAAGAAAGAGACAGAGATTACCGTTTTCCATCTCTTTGTCCAGTAGTCCAACACATGCTGAACTGTACATCTCATGAATCTAGACAAATCTAATCTTGCATTTTTGAAACCACCATGATGTTTGTGTCCTCGGTAAACATACCATAACGGAGTACCTCTACCTAGCACTTGGTGCCACTATTTAGATAGTTTCATGTGATTTCCAATGTCCTTTAAAGCCAACTTAAATTTCTTATTGTCGATGAAATGGTTTTTGTCCCAAACGCTGCACATAAATTCGCAATGCTGGGCGGGCTCCATAATTGAGCAGTTGTGCTCAATGAGTAGCACTTTTCCTTTGCGGAAGAGATAATTTGAAATATAATAATGACGGTTAAATAAAGAAAATAAAGCACCATCAATAATTTAGAAATGTATAAAAAAAAACTACATTAAAAATACCTCCAATTAAGGAGAATGTTTAAGAAATCTTCCAGCTCTGTAGGCACATCCATTACTTTCAAAATAACATTACGAACTAAAAATTCTAAGCACAAAAGGTCCTTGGTCACTCCAGATTTTGTGCGTGGTTCAGTTACTAGATCAAAGAACTTAGGAGTATGATTAACCACTACAACATTATTCTCGTTAAATCCAGTAGTCACAAAATTTTGATTATGTAAGTCCAATATGAACTTCAACAGGCACCTACGAAGAAACAATTTCAAAATAAGTTATGCTAAATGACTAAATTTTATTTGTCAAAATCTAAATTACACTATATACAGGTATACCTAAATCAAATTGCAGGTTTTTTCTCCAAGCTGCAAATGTAATCCCCTAACAAAAGAAAACTTGTCGTATGAAATCATGGGCGAGCCTTGAGTGTTCAAATATTTCAATTAGCATGTCAAAGTCATGTTGTACAACTCATATATGATCGAACCACCACTGCCACGCGAATCGTCGCCAAAAAATTATCGCAGAAAATATCTATGCGTTAAGTGTTTTGAACTATGGAGGACATCTTGATATTTCTTCAAATCATCACAACGCTTAACAACTCTCCGGTCCCTTGGGAAGGATACCCACGCTGAGATGGTTAGTGTCATCATCTGTGAAGTAATTGCAACTAACACCGTGACACAGTAAATAAAATGAATGACATTATAGATACATGTCCATAAACAAGATTCACCACAAAAAAAAAAAAAAAAAAAAAAAAAAAATTGCCACTTACCAACGTTGCACTCAATTATAGCTCAAAAAATACAAATCTGCAACCAAAAGAAAGAAATGACATAAATTAGTTGGAAAAATTACACCATAATAATATTACCCATCAAATAAAAAGAAAGTAAATACAATCCTGTAGAGAAGCACCCATTTTTCTAAAGGCAGCAGATTCTCAACAAATTAGAATTCTTGCATTTGTAAACATGCTCAGGTGACCATTTTAATTATAATTCAGAAATCTCATCTACCCTCGAATTGATGTGACCCACCCATGATTCATGAAACATTCTCTTTCACAACTCTTAATTACCAATTGACAACTAAACAACCAAAACCCGCCTAACTTCCAAAACATGGGACTGATTACCTCCCATGTCTTTCCTTTTTGTTTCTTCATTGTACATGGCGTCTGCGACCATACTCATGGTCAGTTTCCCTTCTGGTGCAGAGGTGCTGAAAGAAACCACCAATTCTCCTAGCTGTCCGGCAAAGAACTGAGCAGTAGCACAGCTTGCATTTCATCATCCAAGCGCATCTTGACGGTTGCAAGCTGATTCACCAGATTTTTGAATTCACTGGTATGCTTGGCAATAGACACACCATTCTTTAACTTCAGATTTACTAGCCTTCTCATCACCAAGGCTTTGTTTCAGGCGGTCTTTGACTAGTACGTCTCGTATAACATTGTCCAAAGAGCATAGGGATCTGTCTCTTCGGCAACATGATGGAACACACTGTGGTCTATCCATTGTCTGATACAAGCGATAGTCTTGCGATTCATCTTTATCCAGTCATCATCTTTCACTCCTTCAGGTTTAACCCCTTTATAAAATGGGGGTCAAACAAGTCTATTAAAAAACAGGATGTCTTCCATCCGTGACTTCTAAATTGCATAATTCGAAGGAGTTAATTTGAACATAGATTCTGAAGTTGATGTGGAATCTTCCATCGTATTCTTTCCTTTTACAGAAAACTCCGAATGAAAAATCTAACCATACGGATGTGTCCGAAATACTCCAAATAGTCGAAAACCAGTATTGGATCGTCAAAAACGGATACAGGATGGCTCAAATCAGTCCAAAATAGTTTGGATAGTTTAGATGGGCAGGAGTACCTTAGCCACCCAGTAGCAGATCACTCTCTGCCTCTGGGTTGACTGGTCAACTGGTCTTATGACTTGGACAGCAACGTGGCAATTATTTGCTGACTTGGCAGCCACGTGTTAATGACGTGGCATTTATGTATCAGACGCGTGGTAGTGATCTAGCGATGACGTATCAGACACGCGTCAGCGACGTCGTGATGACGTGGCATCTAACGTCACACACGCACGCAACATACTCATCTTCCTCCTTGAGCAGCGCGTGTGGGGTATGGGAGAAAGTGAGATCACGTGTCGGCTCCTCTTCACGGCGCGTGGGGCGTGTGCAGAGAGTGGGAATCACGCGCAGGCTTTAAGGGGCGTGTGAGAGCGCGTTCAGGTTGTTCTTGGGTTGTTCTTTGCAGTTCTGGACTCCTCTCTTGGAGTCTTTGCTTCTGGTATGCTCAAAACCTGATTTTGAGTAACTTGATTTCTGGGCAGTTTCGAAAAACACACTGTTTTTGTTCCGAAACGCAACCGATTCAGCTCTGATACCACTTGTTAGGACTATAGGACACCAGAAATCAATTCCACACAATAACACAAGAAGATTTACGTGGTTCAACAATTGCCTATGTCCACGGAGAGATATCCACTATAGAATTATCCCGGAGGGAGATTAAAAAACTCACACCTCACAACTCTCTATAGAACTCTCTCACTCACAGATTATACTCTCCTCTGTGTATCACTCCCATATCTGTATTCAACCCCTCCTCACTCATCTCAATTCATAACCAAGAGAAGAGGAGCAAATGGAGCTAACATGTTTATTTATTACGCTCATTTAATTGGTTTGTTGCAGTTTATGATTCCTTTGCCAATTGCATTCAGCCATTTTGATGCATATAGTAGTCTTTACCTTATACTCGAGTTGAGTTTGTATACTACTGCAAGCATGTTTCATTAATCATTTGAGGATCAGAATTACATCATATTGTTATATAAAGATTAAGAATGGAAAGAGGAATAATAGCAGAAAATATGGATAGAAAATTATTGCAATATCCATAAAAACTTAAAACTAATGCATGCTTCTAATTTTTATCCCCATCATTGCAGAGGAGATTGAACAATGAATTCATAGAGGAGTCCATATTGATTCAGCCCTCTCTGCATCTCTACTAAAACCATAGGATAGGTTACGCTCAAAGCTTGATCGGCATAATATTGGTTGATATTGGTTACCTGTACAACATAACAAAGATAATTAAAAATACAAATAAAAAAGAAAAAAAAAGAAGAGACTATAGCTCCAACAACACTAGCATCAGCTGTTGCAGCTTACGGAACTCACCTAGCTCAAGTATTAAGAGAAAAAAAGTAGTCTAAAATTACACACAAAGAAAAAGAAAAGAGAGAGACAGAGATTACCGTTTTCCATCTCTTTGTCCAGTAGTCCAACACATGCTGAACTATATGTCTCATGAATCTAGACAAATCTAATCTTGCATTTTTGAAACCACCATGATGTTTGTGTCCTCAGTAAACATACCATAACGGAGTACCTCTACTTAGCACTTGGTGCCACTCTTTAGATAGTTTCATGTGATTTCCAATGTCCTTTAAAGCCAACTTAAATTTTTTATTGTCGATGAAATGGTTTTTGTCCCAAACGTTGCACATAAATTCGCAATGTTGGGCGGGCTCCATAATTGAGCAGTTGTGCTCAATGAGTAGCACATTTCCCCTGTGGAAGAGATAATTTGAAATATAATAATGACGGTTAAATAAAGAAAAGAAAGCACCATCAATAATTTAGAAATGTATAAAAAAAACTACATTAAAAATACCTCCAATTAAGGAGAATGTTTAAGAAATCTTCCAGCTCTGTTGGCACATCCATTCCTTTCAAAATAACATTACGAACTAAAAATTCTAAGTACAAAAGGTCCTTGGTCACTCCAGATTTTGTACGTGGTTCGGTTATTAGATCAAAGAACTTAGGAGTATGATTAACCACTACAACATTATTCTCATTAAATCCAGTAGTCACAAAATTTTGATTATGTAAGTCCAATATGAACTTCAACAGGCACCTACGAAGAAACAATTTCAAAATAAGTTATGCTAAATGACTAAATTTTATTTATCAAAATCTAAATTACACTATATACGGGTATACCTAAATCAAATAACGGCCTTTTTCTCCAAGCTGCAAATGTAATCCCCTGACAAAAGAAAACTTGTCGTACGAAGTCATGGGCGAGCCTTAAGTGTTCAAATATTTTAAATACCATGTCAAAGTCATGTTGTACGACTCATATATGATCGGACCACCACTGCCATGCGAATCGTCGCCAAAAAATTATCGCATAAAATATCTATGCGTTAAGTGTTTTGAACTATGGAGGACATCTTGATATTTCTTGAAATCATCATAACGCTTAGCAACTCTCTGGTCCCTTTGGAAGGATACCCGCGCTGAGAAGGTTAGTGTCATCATCTGCGAAGTAATTGCAACTAACACCGTGACGCAGTAAATAAAATGAATGACGTTATAGATACATGTCCATAAACAAGATAAAAAAAAAAAAAAAATGCCACTTACCAACATTGCACTCAATTATAGCTCAAAAAAAAAAAAACAAATCTGCAACCAAAAGAAAGAAATAACATAAATTAGTTGGAAAAATTACACCACAATAATATTACCCATCAAATAAAAAGAAAGTAAATACAATCCTGTAGAGAAGCACCCATTTTTCTAAAGGCAGCAGATTCTAAACAAATTAGAATTCTTGCATCTGTAAACATGCTCAGGTGACCATTTTAATTATAATTCAGAAATCTCATCTACCTTCGAATTGATGTGACCCACCCATGATTCATCAAACATTCTCTTTCACAACTCTTAATTACCAATTGACAACTAAACAACCAAAACCCGCCTAATTTCCAAAACATGGGACTGATTACCTCCCATGTCTTTCCTTTTTGTTTCTTCATTGTACATGGCGCCTGCGACCATACTCATGGTCAATTTCCCTTCTGGTGCAGAGGTGCTGAGAGAAACCACCAATGTCTCCTAGCTGTCCGGCAAAGAACTGAGTAGTAGTACAACTTGCATTTCATCATCCAAGCGCATCTTGACGGTTGCAAGCTGATTCACCAGATTTTTGAATTCACTGGTATGCTCGGCAATAGACACACCATTCTTCAACTTCAGATTTACTAGCCTTCTCATCACCAAGGCTTTGTTTCGGGCGGTCTTTCACTGGTATGTCTTGTTTAACATTGTCCAAAGAGCATAGGGATCTGTCACTTCGGCAACATGATGGAACACACTGTGGTCTATCCATTGTCTGATACAAGCGATAGTCTTGCAATTCCTCTATATCCAGTCATCATCTTTCACTCCTTCAGGTTTAACCCCCTTTATAAAAATGGGGTCAAACAAGTCTATTAAAAAACAAGATGTCTTCCATCCCTGACTTCTAAATTACATAATTCGAAGGAGTTAATTTGAACATAGATTCTGAAGTTGATGTGGAATCCTCCATTGTATTCTTTCCTTTTACAGAAATCTCCGAATCAAAAATCTAACCACACGGATGTGTCCGGAATACTCCAAATAGTCGAAAACCAGTATTGGATCGTCAAAAACGGACACAAAATGGCTCAGATCAGTCCAAAATAGTTTGGACAGTTTAGATCTGCAAGTGTACCTTAGCCGCGCAGTAGCGGATCACTCTCTGCCTCTAGGTTGACTGGTCAACAGGTCTTATGACTTGGATAGCAACGTGGCAATTATTTGCTGACTTGGCAGCCATGTGTTAGTGACGTGGCGTTTATGTATAAGACACGTAGTAGTGATCTAGCGATGACGTGTCAGACACGCATCAGCGACGTGATGATGACGTGGCATCTAACGTCACACACGCACGTAACACACTCGTCTTCCTCCTTAAGCAGCGCGTGTGGCACGTGGGAGAAAGTGAGATCACGCGTCGGCTCCTCTTCACGGCGCGTGGGGCGCGTGCAGAGAGTGGGATTCACGTGCAAGCTTTGGGAGGCGTGTGAGAGTGCGTTTACGCTGTTCTTGGGCTATTCGTTGCAATTCTGGACTCCTCTCTTAGAGTCCTTGCTTCTGGTATGCTCAAAACCTGATTTTGAGCAACTTGATTTCTGGGCAATTTCAAAAAAACACACTATTTTTGTTCCGAAACGCAACCGATTTGGCTCTGATACCACTTGTTAGGACTATATGACACCAGAAATCAATTCCACACAATAACACAAGAAGATTTACGTGGTTCGACAATTGCCTACGTCCACGGAGAGATATCCACTATAGAATTATCCCGGAGGGAGATTAAAAAACTCACACCTCACAACTCTCTATAGAACTCTCTCACTCACAGATTATACTCTCCTCTGTGTATCACTCCCATATCTGTATTCAACCCCTCCTCACTCATCTCAATTCATAACCAAGAGAAGAGGAGCAGGTGAATGGAGCTTACATGTTCGTTTATTACAATCCATTTAGTTGGTCTGTCTCAGTTTATGATTCCTTTGCCAATAGCATTCAGCCATTTTGATGCATATAGTAGTCTTTACCTTATACTTGAGTTGAGTTTGTATATTGCTGCACGCATGTTTCATTAATCATTTGAGGATCAGAATTGCATCATATTGTTGTATAAAGATTAAGAATCGAAAGAGGAATAATAGTAGAAAATATGGATAGAAAATTATTGCAATATCCATAAAAACTTAAAAACTATTGCAAGCTTCTAATTATTATCCCCTTCATTGCAGAGGAGATTGAACAATGACTTCATAGAGGAGTCCATATTGATTCAGCCCTCTCTCCATCTCTACTAAAACCATCGGATAGGTTACGCTAAAAGCTTGATCGGCATAATATTGGTTGATATTGGTTACCTGTACAACAAAACAAAGACAATTAAAAATACAAATAAAAAAGAAAAAGAGAAGAGACTATAGCCCCCACAACACTAGCATCAGCTGTTGCAGCTTACGGAACTCACCTAGCTCAAGTATTAAGAGCAAAAAAGCAGTCTAAAATTACACAAAAAGAAAAAGAAAAGAGAGAGACAGAGATTACCGTTTTCCATCTCTTTGTCCAGTAGTCCAACACATGCTAAACTGTACGTCTCATGAGTCTAGACAAATCTAATCTTGCATTTTTGAAACCACCATGATGTTTGTGTCCTCGGTAAACATACCATAACGGAGTACCTCTACTTAGCACTTGGTGCCATTCTTCAGGTAGTTTCATGTGATTTCCAATGTCCTTTAAAGCCAACTTAAATTTCTTATTGTCGATGAAATGGTTTTTGTCCCAAACGCTGCACATAAATTCACAATGCTGGGCGGGCTCCATAATTGAGCAGTTGTACTCAATGAGTAGCACATTTCCCTTGTGGAAGATATAATTTGAAATATAATAACGATGGTTAAATAAAGAAAAGAAAGCACCATCAATAATTTAGAAATGTATAAAAAAAAAAACTACATTAAAAATACCTCCAATTAAGGAGAATGTTTAAGAAATCTTCCAGCTCTGTTGGCACATCCATTCCTTTCAAAATAACATTACGAACTAAAAATTCTAAGTACAAAAGGTCCTTGGTCACTCCAGATTTTGTACGTGGTTCGGTTATTAGATCAAAGAACTTAGGAGTATGATTAACCACTACAAAATTATTCTCGTTAAATCCAGTAGTCACAAAATTTTGATTATATAAGTCCAATATGAACTTCAACAGGCACCTACGAAGAAACAATTTCAAAATAAGTTATGCTAAATGTATAAATTTTATTTATCAAAATCTAAATTACACTATATACAGATATACCTAAATCAAATAACGGGTTTTTTCTCCAAGCTGCAAATGTAATCCCCTGACAAAAGAAAACTTGTCGTATGAAATCATGGGCGAGCCTTGAGTGTTCAAATATTTTAAATAGCATGTCAAAGTCATGTTGTACGACTCATATATGATCAGACCACCACTGCCATGCGAATCGTCACCAAAAAATTATCGCAGAAAATATCTATGCGTTAAGTGTTTTGAATTGTGGAGGACATCTTGATATTACTTGAAATCATCATAACGCTTAACAACTCTCTGGTCCCTTAGGAAGGATACCCGCGCTGAGAAGGTTAGTGTCATCATCTGTGAAGTAATTGCAACTAACACGGTGACGTAGTAAATAAAATGAATGACGTTATAGATACATGTCCATAAACAAGATTCGCCAAAAAAAAAAAATTGCCACTTACCAACATTGCACTCAATTATAGCTCAAAAAATACAAATCTGCAACCAAAAGAAAGAAATAATATAAATTAGTTGGAAAAATTACACCATAATAATATTACCCATCAAATAAAAAGAAAGTAAATACAATCCTGTAGAGAAGCACCCATTTTTCTAAAGGCAGCAGATTCTAAACAAATTAGAATTTTTGCATTTGTAAACTTGCTCAGGTGACCATTTTAATTATAATTCAGAAATCTCATCTACCCTTAAATTGATGTGACCCACCCACGATTCATGAAACATTCTCTTTCACAATTCCTAATTACCAATTGACAACTAAACAACCAAAACCCGCCTAATTTCCAAAACATGGGACTGATTACCTCCCATGTCTTTCCTTTTTGTTTCTTCATTGTACATGGCGTCTGCAACCATACTCATGGTCAGTTTCCTTTCTGGTGTAGAGGTGCTGAGAGAAACCACCAATGGCTCCCAGCTGTCCGGCAAAGAACTGAGCAGTAGTACAGCTTGCATTTCATCGTCCAGGCGTATCTTGACAGTTGCAAGCTGATTCACCAGATTTTTTAATTAACTGGTGTGCTCGGCGATAGACACACCATTCTTCAACTTCAGATTTAGTAGCCTTCTCATCACCAAGGCTTTGTTTCAGGCGATCTTTGACTGGTACATATCGTTTAACATTGTCCAAAGGGCATAGACATCTGTCTCTTTGACAACATGATGGAACACACTGTGGTCTACCCATTGTCTGATACAAACGATAGTCTTGCGGTTCATCTTTATCTAGTCATCATCTTTCACTCCTTCAGGTTTAACCCCCTTTATAATAATGGTTTCAAACAAGTCTGTTAAAAAACAGGATGTCTTCCATCCGTGACTTCCAAATTGCATAATTGGAAGAAGTTAATTTGAACATAGATTCTGAAGTTGATGTGGAATCATCCATCGTATTCTTTCCTTTTACAGAAAACTCCGAATGAAAAATCTAACGGACAGAAGTGTCCGGAATACTCCAAATAGTCAAAAACCAGTATTGGATCGTTAAAAACGGACACAGAATGGCTCAAATCAGTCCAAAACAGTTTGGATAGTTCAAATCTACAGGTGTACCTTAGCCGTGCAGCAGTGGATCACTCTCTACCTCTGGGTTGTTTGGTCAACAGGTCTTATGACTTGGACAGCAACGTGGCAATGATTTGTTGACTTGGTAGCCACGTGTCAGTGACGTGGCGTTTACGTATCAAACACATGGTAGTGAGCTGGCGATGATGTGTAAAACATGCGTCAACGACGTGGCGATGACGCGGAAGCCACGTAGCTAATGACGTGGCATCTAACATCACACACACGCGCAACACACTCGTCTTGCTCCTTGAGCAGTGCGTGTGTCGCGTGGGAGAAAGTGAGATCACACGCCAGCTCCTCTTCACGGCGCGTGGAGCGCGTGCAGAGAGTGGGATTCACACGCAGGCTTTGGGCGGCGTGTGAGAGCGCGTTCAGGCTGTTCTTGGGCTGTTCTTTGCAATTCTGGACTCCTCTCTTGGAGTCCTTGCTTCTGGTATGCTCAAAACCAGATTTTGAGCAACTTGATTTCTGGGCAGTTTCAAAAAACACATTGTTTTTGTTCCGAAATGCAACCAATTCGGCTTTGATACCACTTGTTAGGACTTCGGGACACCAGAAATCAATTCCATACAATAACACAAGAAGATTTACGTGGTTCGGCAACTGCCTACGACCACAGAGAGATATCCACTATAGAATTATCCCGGAGGGAGATTAAAAAACTCACACCTCACAACTCTCTATAGAACTCTCTCACTCACAGATTATACTCTCCTCTGTATATCACTCCCATATCTGTATTCAACCCCTCCTCACTCATCTCAATTCATAACCAATAGAAGAGGGGCAGGTGAATGGAGCTAACATGTTCGTTTATTACGCTCCATTTAATTGGTCTGTTACATTTTATGATTCCTTTGCCAATAGCATTCAGCCATTTTGATGCATATAGTAGTCTTTACCTTATACTTGAGTTGAGTTTGTATACTGCTGCACGCATGTTTCATTAATCATTTGATGATCAAAATTGCATCATATTGTTGTATAAAGATTAAGAATGGAAAGAGGAATAATACTAGAAAATATGGATAGAAAATTATTGCAATATCCATAAAAACTTAAAAACTAATGCAAGCTCCTAATTATTATCCCCATCATTGCAGAGGAGATTGAACAATGAATTCATAGAGGAGTCCATATTGATTCAGCCCTCTCTGTATCTCTACTAAAACGATCAGATAGGTTACGCTCAAAGCTTGATCGGCATAATATTGGTTGATATTGGTTACCTGTACAACATAACAAAGATAATTAAAAATACAAATAAAAAAGAAAAAGAGAAGAGACTATAGCTCCAACAACACTAGCATCAGCTATTGCAGCTTACGGAACTCACCTAGCTCAAGTATTAAGAGCAGAAAAGCAATCTAAAATTACACACAAAGAAAAAGAAAAGAGAGACACAAAGATTACCATTTTCCATCTCTTTGTCCAGTAGTCCAACACATGCTGAACTATATGTCTCATGAATCTAGACAAATCTAATCTTGCATTTTTTAAACCACCATGATGTTTGTGTCCTCGGTAAACATACCATAACGGAGTACCTCTACTTAGCACTTGGTGCCACTCTTTAGATAGTTTCATGTGATTCCCAATGTCCTTTAATGCCAACTTAAATTTCTTATTGTCGATGAAATGGTTTTTGTCCCAAACGCTGCACATAAATTCACAATGCTGGGCGGGCTCTATAATTGAGCAGTTGTGCTTAATGAGTAGCACATTTCCTCTGTGGAAGAGATAATTTGAAATATAATAATGACGGTTAAATAAAGAAAAGAAAGCACCATCAATAATTTAGAAATGTATTAAAAAAAACTACATTAAAATACCTCCAATTATGGAGAAGGTTTAAGAAATCTTCCAGCTCTGTTGGCACATCCATTCCTTTCAAAATAACATTACGAACGAAAAATTCTAAGCACAAAAGGTCCTTGGTCACTCCAGATTTTGTACGTGGTTCGGTTATTAGATCAAAGAACTTAGGAGTATGATTAACCACTGCAACATTATTCTCGTTAAATCTAGTACTCACAAAATTTTGAATATGTAAGCCCAATACAAACGTCAACAGGCACCTATGAAGAAACAATTTCAAAATAAGTTATGCTAAATGACTAAATTTTATTTATCAAAATCTAAATTACAGTATATACGGGTATACCTAAATCAAATAACGGGCTTTTTCTCCAAGCTGCAAATGTAATCCCTTGACAAAAGAAAACTTGTCGTATGAAATCATGGGCGAGCCTTGAGTGGTCAAATATTTCAAATATCATGTCAAAGTCACGTTGTATGACTCATATATGATCGAACCACCACTGCTACGCGAATTGTCACCAAAAAATTATCGCAGAAAATATCTATGCGTTAAGTGTTTTTGTGATACCCCTGTTCCGTAGTATGCTAGTTGGTCCTTAATTTGAGTATGATTATGTGTTTGGCATGATTTTATGTGTCATTATGTGAATATATGTGATTTTGAAATTCTATCTGTTCACCGTTGGAATATCTATTTGAATAATCTGCTTCGGAAATTAAATTGAGGGCCTTATCGGCCATAGTACCCGAAATTGATTACGCCATCGTGATTGGCATAATTTTTAGAGCCTACGGTGAAATCTAATTGAAAATTGATTCGGGTCAGATTAAATTGTTTTATTTAATGGTATTGACCTCAAATTGTTTAATACTTTAATTGTGGCTAGTGGGGCTTGTTGTATTTGAGCACTGCACTCCACATTCCCTCCTATGACCTCATATTGGGCAGATCAAACCTTGAGAAAGGGAGAGAGAGCCGGCTGTTAGAGAGAGAGGGAGGAGAGAATTGTGCATTTATGGTTCAAGACTTAGACTTTTCGGAGATTAAACCCAAGTATTGCTAAATTGGAAAGATTAAAGCTCATTGGTGAGTGATTCATGCATTTACAGTCATCATATTGTGAATTCAAGTTTAATAGATGGTCAAGAGCATGAATTAGCTTGAATGTAATAGAATTTAGTTGTATATGTTGGATTTCAAGTTAATAGAAGCATGCATGTAAAGAATTGCTATGGATTTCCATGATTGAGTTTAATTTGTGTAATCTATGTTGAAGTTGAATGAAATCCATGTGTATGACCATTTCTTCACCAAATAAGTTGTGAATAATGTGTACTCCTTACATGCAAGAGTAGATCATGAAAGAATAAGCTTTGCATGTTAGAATTTGATATGTTGGAGATAAATTTGGATTAATTTGAGACATACATGTAAGTGATATAAGAAATTGAGCTTCCTAATGTTGTAATCTTGTATTGGTATCATGTCAATATGTGTATATTTGAGATTTGAGCCATAACATGCATATTTGGTTGGTAGGAATTCGAATTGGAGCTCAAGAACTCAATCTGGAAAACCCAGATTTTTTATGTCCGCTCGAGCGGGGGAATGGCCGCTCGAGCGGGAAAATCGTGCTCCCAGCACTTTTTTGCAGAGTTAGATGTTCGCTCGAACGGGATGTTTCACGCTCGAGCAGGGAGCTTTTATAGACAGGCCTTCCGCTCGAGCATAATTTTGAGGTAACCAGTACTTTTGCAAGCCTCTTGGGTTCGCTCGAGCGGGGAATCCCACGCTTGAGCAGGGATCCTGTTTTCTAAAATTTTGTTCATGCGTTCTATGTTTCATTTTCCGTTCTCTTTCACTTGTGATCACTCTTAGGCATATGTTAAGCATTGTAAATGAGTTAATGAGATAAGAATAAAGCCTAAAGAGGAATATGCGAATTAAGGAATGGATTGAATTGTTAGTGACCCTTTAGTGTTCATGAAATGTGTAGGGTCAAGCTCCGGAGCAAATCCACAAGCCGATCACTATGAGTAATATCTTAATAAGATATTTGAAATATACTGTTGTCCAATTGTTTACTCATATGTAAATTCATTAATTTGAATGGTGGACAACGATTGATATAAATAATTGGGCCAAAGGCTGATTGATACGAATGATTGGGCCAAAGGCCGATTGATATAAATAATTGGGCCAAAGGCCGATTGACATGAATGATTGGGCCGAAGGCCGATTGACATGAATGATTGGGCTGAAGGCCGATTGACATAAATGATTAGGCCGAAGGCCGATGGATGCGAATGATAGACATGAATGATTGGACCGAAGTTCGATGGATACGAATGATAGATATAGATGATTGGGCCGAAGGCCGATGGATACGAATGATGGATATAGATGATTAGGCCAAAGGCCGATGGATATAAATGATTGGGCCGAAGGCCGTTTGCTGTACTGTTTCAATGATTACTTATATATCTTCCTCATTTGATATTATTCACTGGGCATTCGCTCACGCTCATTCGTGTGCATGTAGGTGAGCCAAGGGACGTCCAGAACCAGCCCCAATGAACTTGTGAGAAACAATTTAAGTTTTGAGGAGTCAGCCCAAACGTCTCACGCACGAGACTGTCTTCGCCTTTGACCTTGTTTATAGTTTTGTTATGTTGGCGAATACGTTGGACTACTTTTGTATATAAGACTTGGGTTTGACTGACTTAAATCTGTATGATCATGTATGTACAGCGTTTAGTGTTAGTACATATTTTGATGTGGGTTATTAACATATAAATGTTTGGAATGTTATAGTGTGCATTTAAGCACGGCTCTATGGACAAAGATTTTAAATTGCTTCCGTTTGGCCCCTTTATCTCTAATGAGTTTTGATTTATTTGGTTTGAGGCCATAGGTAATCACACGATTACTGGCCGGTTATGGCCTTAACCCATGGAGGCGGGTTCGGGTCGTGACAGAGTGGTATCAGAGCACAAGTTAATAACCCACACACTTGTTCAAAAGAGCAATAAGCGTCTAGAAAAGATCTAGGATGCATTTATAAGTACGAATTTGAAAGCACCAAGTATATGCATAACCGTTTTGATATGAACGACTATGTGCCTTAAGTTATGAATTGCCTGCATCGCAAATTATTGGGATATGTATGCTCTTTGATATATGCATACTTGTAAATCTTTTGTATGAAATATATTTGCCTGAAATATAATGCAAGTTTAATCAGATGGTGAGAACAAGAGGCGATGAGTTAGAAGAATCCTCTACTGCCAGAATAGATAGAATAGAAAGACTGCTACAGGAAATGGCAAAAGCTTTGAGACAGCAATAGGAGTGGCAACAACAGTGGCAGCAACCACACCCGCCACCACCACCTCCGGCACCTCATGTGCCAGATAATCAGAACGATGACCGAATCATAGCCCTCACCAAAGAGTTCAAGAAAAAGTAACCACCACAGTTCCATGGTGGACTAGATCCTTTGAAAGCTGAAGCTTGGGTCCTCAGCATCGAAAAACTGTCTGAAGTATTCCCGTGTTTAGAGGCACAGAAAGTACTTCTAGCCACCTTTATGCTAGAGGACGAAGCGAGGAGGTGGTGGATGTTGATGCGCGAGAGTTATAAAGATGCTGATTGGGCAAAATTTTTAGAAATCTTTTATG
Organism: Camellia oleifera; assembly: GCA_022316695.1. Classification (NCBI taxonomy): domain Eukaryota; kingdom Viridiplantae; phylum Streptophyta; class Magnoliopsida; order Ericales; family Theaceae; genus Camellia; species Camellia oleifera. The sequence goes on from CM039309.1 coordinate 3,042,610, forward strand.
ACAAGTACTTTCCGCAGTGTGTCCAGGATAGGAAAGTGGCGGAATTTATGGAACTGAAACAAGACAGCATGACCGTAGCTGAGTATGAGGCCAAATTCACCGAATTGGCCAAGTTTGCGCCACATGTGATTGACACAGACTATAAGAAGGCAAGACATTTTGAAGGTGGGCTCCGAAGTGACATCCTAGAAAGGGTGAACGTCTTGAAGTTGGAGACATACATAGGGGTGCTAGACAAGGCCATTATATCAGAGGCTAATATAGCTAGACAAGCTAAGCCAACAACAGAATGGAAAGGTAACAAAAGGCAAGGTTTCTTTTCGAAGAAGAAGTTTTCAAAGAGGCAAAATACGGGCTCCTCGAACACTTCTAATTCTTCCCGAGATACAACCCAGTTGTGTAATATTTGTAGCAACAGGCATCGAGGGGTTTGTTATCGTGTGTCAGGAGCTTGTTTTAATTGTGGTAAGCAAGGGCATATGGCCAGAGATTGCAAGTAGAACCGTGGATAATTTGTTGCTAGTTCAACAGCATCAGTCCCAAAACCAGGAAATGTTACGGGACCTACTCCCACCGGAGATACCGTAAGACAGGGGAGAGTTTTTGCGCTTGTCCCGGGCGATACACGAAATGCCAATGCCGTTGTCTCAGGTACCATTTCAATATGTAATCAGGATGCCTTTGTATTAATTGATTCTGGATCAACACACTCATTTGTGACATATACATTTGCATCTAGATTGAAAAGACCCCTAGAGTTATTGCCATACTTCTTGTGTGTGTCTGCTCCATCGGAGGAATCTGTGTTATGTGACTATATATATCGGTTTTGTGATATACACATTGAGGATGCTACCTTATATGTAGATTTATTACCCTTGAACTTTAGACATTTTGATGTAATTCTGGGCATGGATTGGTTGACCAAGTATTGTGTGACAAAAAGGGTTGTATTTAAACCACCAGAACAGAAAGAGATTGTGTTTGTGGGTAATGGGGTAGTGCCTCCACCTTATTTGATATCTGCAATGAAAGCATGTAAACTGATCAGGAAAGGGTGCCAGGGTTATCTGTGCTATGTGTTGACTGAACAATCTGTGAATGTTGAATTGAATGATATTCCTACTGCTGAAATGAAGGAATTTAAAGAACAGTTGCAAGATCTGCTTGATAAGGGGTTTATCCGACCTAGCAGTTTGCCTTGGGGTGCACCAGTGCTGTTTGTGAAAAAGAAGGATGGTACCTTGCGCCAGTGCATCGACTATCGGGAATTGAATAAGGTAACAGTAAAGAACAAATACCCCATACCCCGTATTGATGATTTATTTGACCAGTTGCAGGGGTCACATGTGTTTTCTAAGATTGATTTGGGATCCGAGTATCATCAGCTGAAAGTTAAGGCAGAAGATGTTGAGAAAACGGCATTCAGAATGAGGTATGGTCATTTTGAGTTTATTGTTATGCCATTTGGAGTGACTAATGCTCCGGCATCATTTATGGACTTAATGAATAGAATTTTTAAAACCTACCTTGATGAGTTTGTTGCAGTCTTCATCGATGACATTTTAATATACTCTAAGGATAGACGTGAACATGAACATCACTTGAGAACTGTTTTACAAATACTTCGGGAAAGGAAATTATTTGCTAAGCTAAAAAAATGTGAGTTTTGGTTGGATGAAGTTGTTTTCTTAGGGCATGTGATCAACAAGGAAGGAATTTTGGTGGACCCGCAGAAAATAGAGGCAATCGTGAATTGGCCTACACCAACCAATGTAACAGAAGTTCGCAGCTTTATGGGTTTAGCTAGGTACTACAGGAGGTTTGTGAAGGACTTTTCAAAATTAGCTGTGCCTCTTACCCAATTGACACGTAAAGGGCAACCATTTGAGTGGAACAAAGAAAGAGAATCAGCTTTTCATGAATTGAAGACGAGATTGACTACTGCACCAATTTTGACGTTACCTTCAAGTATGGAAAATTTTGTGATTTTCAGTGATGCGTCTTACAAGGGTTTGGGTTGTGTGTTAATGCAAAACGAGAAGGTTATTGCTTACGTCTCTCGACAGTTGAGGCCACACAAGAAGAATTATCCAACACATGACCTAGAATTGGCCGTAGTTGTTTTTGCTTTGAAAATCTAGCGGCATTATTTGTATGGGGCAAAATGTGAAGTCTACACGGATCATAAGAGCCTGAAATACTTCTTCACACAGAAAGAGTTGAATTTGCGTTAGAGAAGATGGCTGGAACTGATAAAAGATTACGATCTAGAAATTCAGTGTCACCCCGGGAAAGCTAATACAGTGGCTGATGCCTTGAGCAGAACATCAACAGAGGGTATGGCTTGTTTGCTTACTGAACAAAGGGAGATTTTGCAAGACTTTGAGAGGTCTGAAATTGAGGTAGTTGTAGGTGAACAGGGTGGGTTGATAGCCGCCATTACAAACGAGCCAGCGATCATTGATGAAATTAAGCAGAAACAGAAAGAGAATGAGTTCCTCAAGAAAGTGGTTGACGAATTTGAGGCAAGCCCGAAGGCAAAATTCAGTGTCGAGAATGAAATGTTGAAATTTCAGAACCGAACATGTGTCCCTGATATCCCGGAACTAAAGAAGAGGGTTTTAGATGAAGCCCACAGATTTGTATTTGCTATGCATCCGGGCAACAATAAAATGTACCAGGATTTGAAACAGACCTATTGGTGGCCTAAAATGAAGAAAGAGATTGCAGAATATGTGTCCAAGTGCCTTCAGTGTCAGCAAGTTAAGGCTGAACATCAGAAACCAGGCGGTCTACTTCAACCTCTCCCCATTCCTGAATGGAAGTGGGAACATGTGACTATGGATTTTGTTGTTGGCCTATCTCGCACTTCTCGAGGTATGGATTCTGTTTGGGTTTTAGTTGATAGACTGACTAAATCTGCACATTTTCTGCCTGTCAAAACTACATTTAGTGCTTATAGATTGGCTACTATTTATGTTGATGAGATTGTCCGTTTACACGGAGTTCCGGTATCTATTGTGTCGGATAAAGATCCGAAATTTGTATCTAGATTGTGAAAAATTTTGCAGGAAGCTATGGGAACAAAACTAAGGTTCAGTACTGCATTCCACCCACAGACAGATGGGCAGTCAGAACGAACGATACAAACTTTGGAAGATATGCTTTGCATGTGTGCTTTGGATTTTCAGGGGAGTTGGGAAGATTATTTGCCACTTGCAGAATTTGCTTATAATAACAGCTTCTACTCCAGTATCGATATGGCACCATACGAGACTTTGTATGGTAGGAGGTGTAAATCACCTATTTGTTGGACAGAGGTCGGGGATAGAGCTTTGCTTCGGCTCGAAATTGTGCAAAACACTTCTGAAAAGATCAAAACTATTCGGCAAAGGCTCAAAATAGCTCAAGACCGACAGAAGAATTATACAGACGTTCGGAGAAGACCTCTTGAGCATGAGGTTGGTGACCATGTGTTCATCCGTGTTTCTCCGATGAAAGGCCAAGTCAGATTTGGAAAAAATGGCAAGTTGTTGCCTCGTTACATTGGGCCGTTTCAGATTTTGGAGAGACTTGGTCCAATTGCCTACAGAGTTGCCTTGCCACCGGGATTCGAGCAAATCCACAATGTGTTTCATGTGTCGATGTTGAAGGGTTACCTCCGAGACCCGTTACATGTGATTGATTATCACCGGGTCGCTATTGATGAAAATATAGAATATGCTAAATGGCCGGAAAGAATTGTTGACCGACAAGTGAAAGAATTGATAAACAAATCCATCCCAATGGTGAAAGTGGAATGGAAGGAACACTATGGGACGGATGCCACGTGGGAAAAAGAGGAGGAAATGCGTCTACGCTACCCACATTTGTTTCCCGACAAAGGTAAGTTAAGTTTGGAGGACCAAACTTCCTAAAAGGGGAAAGACTGTGATACCCCTATTCCGTAGTATGCTAGTTGGTCCTTAATTTGAGTATGATTATGTGTTTGGCATGATTTTATGTGTCATTATGTGAATATATATGATTTTGAAATTCTATCAGTTCACCATAGGAATATCTGTTTGAATAATCTGCTTTGGAAATTAAATTGAGGGCCTTATCGGCCATAGAACCCAAAATTGCTTACGCCATCGTGATTGGCATAATTTTTAGAGCTTACGGTAAAATCTAATTGAAAATTGATTCGGGTCAGATTAAATTGCTTTATTTAATGGCATTGAGCTCAAATTGTTTAATACTTTAATTGTGGCTAGTGGGGCTTGTTGTATTTGAGCACTACACTCCACATTCCCTCCTATGACCTCATTTTGGGCTAATCAAACCTTGAGAAAGGGAGAGAGAGCCGGCTGTTAGAGAGAGAGAGAGGAGAGAACTGTGCATTTGTGGTTCAAGACTTAGACCTTTTGGAGATTAAGCTCAAGTATAGCTAAATTGGGAAGATTAAAGCTCCTTGGTGAGTGATTCATGCATTTACAGTCATCATATTGTGAATTCAAGTTTAATAGATGGTCAAGAGCATGAATTAGCTTGAATGTAATAAAATTGAGTTGTATATGTTGGATTTCAAGTTAATAGAAGCATGCATGTAAAGAATTACTATGGGTTTCCATGATTGAGTTTAATTTGTGTAATCTATGTTGAAGTTGAATGAAATCCATGTGTATGACCATTTCTTCACCAAATAAGTTGTGAATAATGTGTATTCCTTACATGCAAGAATAGATCGTGAGAGAATAAGCTTTGCATGTTAGAATTTCATATGTTGGAGATTAATTTGGATTAATTTGAGACATGCATGTAAGTCATATAAGAAATTGAGTTTCCTAATGTTGTAATCTTGTATTGGTATCATGTCAATATGTGTATATTTGAGATTTGAGCCATAACATGCATATTTGGTTAGTAGGAATTCGAATTGGAGCTGAAGAACTCAATCTGGAAAACCCAGATTTTTTATGTCCGCTCGAGCGGGAAAATCGTGCTCCCAGCACTTTTTTGCAGAGTTGGATGTTCGCTCGAGCGGGATGTTTCACGCTCGAGCGAGGAGCTTTTATAGACAGGCCTTTGGTGAGTTGGTATTGCCCCGCCAGTTTCCTTTACCACATGGTGCCACCCATACCATGTGGATGGTGGGCTCCTTACCATCTACGTGGTGGATGCAGCTAACATGTTTGTTTATTATGCTCCATTCAATTGGTCTGTTGCAGTTTATGATTCCTTTGCCAATAGCATTCAGCCATTTTGATGCATATAGTAGTCTTTACCTTATACTTGAGTTGAGTTTGTATACTGCTGCATGCATGTTTCATTAATCATTTGAGGATCAGAATTGCATCATATCGTTATATGAAAATTAAGAATGGAAAGAGGAATAACAGCAGAAAATATGGATAGAAAATTATTGCAATATCTATAAAAACTTAAAAACTAATGCAAGCTCCTAATTATTATCCCCATCACACAGAGCAGATTGAACAATGAATTCACAGAGAAGTCCATATTGATTCAGCCCTCTCTACATCTCTACTAAAACCATCGAATAGGTTATGCTAAAAGCTTTATCGGCATAATATTGGTTGATATTGGTTACCTGTACAACATAACAAAGATATTAAAAATAGAAATAAAAAAGAAACAGAGAAGAGACTATAGCTCCAACAACACTAGCATCAGCTGTTGCAGCTTACGGAACTCACCTAGCTCAAGTATTAAGAGCAGAAAAGCAGTCTAAAATTACACACAAAGAAAAAGAAAAGAGAGAGACAGAGATTACCGTTTTCCATCTCTTTGTCCAGTAGTCCAACACATGCTGAACTGTATATCTCATGAATCTGGACAAATCTAATCTTGCATTTTTGAAACCAGCAAGATGTTTGTATCCTCGGTAAACATACCATAACGGAGTACCTCTACTTAGCACTCGGTGTCACTCTTTAGATAGTTTCATGTGATTTCCAATGTCCTTTAAAGCAACCTTAAATTTCTTATTGTCGATGAAATGGTGTTTGTCCCAAACGCTGCACATAAATTCGCAATACTGCGCGGGCTCCATAATTGAGCAGTTGTGCTCAATGAGTAGCACATTTCCCCTGTGGAAGAGATAATTTGAAATATAATAATGACGCTTAAATAAAGAAAAGAAAGCACCATCAATAATTTAGAAATGTATAAAAAAAAACTACATTAAAAATACCTCCAATTAAGGAGAAGGTTTAAGAAATCTTCTAACTCTGTTGGCACATCCACTCCTTTCAAAATAACATTACGAACTAAAAATTCTAAGCACAAACGGTCCTTAGTCGCTCCAGATTTTGTACATGGTTCGGTTATTAGATCAAAGAACTTAGGGGTATGATTAACCACTACAACATTATTCTCGTTAAATCTAGTAGTCACAAAATTTTGATTATGTAAGTCCAATATGAACTTCAACAGGCACCTACGAAGAAACAATTTCAAAATAAGTTATGCTAAATGACTAAATTTTTTTTTATCAAAATCTAAATTACACTATATCGAGTATACCTAAATCAAATAACGGGCTTGTTCTCCAAGCTGCAAATGTAATCCCCTGACAAAAGAAAACTTGTCGTATGAAATCATGGGCGAGCCTTCAGTGTTCAAATATTACAAATAGCATGTCAAAGTCATGTTGTACGACTCGTATATGATCGAACCACCACTGCCCCGCGAATCGTCGCAAAAAAATTATCGCAGAAAATATCTATGCGTTAAGTGTTTCGAACTACGGAGGACATCTTGTTATTTCTTGAAACCATCATAACGCTTAACAACCCTCTTGTCCCTTCGAAAGGATACCCGCGCTGAGAAGGATAGTGTCATCATCTGTGAAGTAATCGCAACTAACACTGTGACATTGCAAATAAGATGAATGATGTTATAGATACATGTCCATAAACAAGATTCACCAAACAAAAAAATTGCCACTTACCAACATTGCACTCAATTATAGCTCAAAAAATACAAATCTGCAACCAAAAGAAAGAAATAACATAAATTAGTTGGAAAAATTCCACCACAATAATATTACCCATCAAATAAAAAGAAAGTAAATACAATCCTGTCGAGAAGCACCCATTTTTCTAAAGGTAGCAGATTCTAAACAAATTAGAATTCTTGCATCTGTAAACATGCTCAGGTGACCATTTTAATTATAATTCTGAAATCTCATCTATCCTCAAATTGATGTGACCCACCTATGATTCATGAAACATTCTCTTACACAACTCCTAATTACAAATTGACAACTAAACAACCAAAACCCGCCTAATTTCCAAAACATGGGACTGATTATCTCCCATGTCTTTCCTTCTTGTTTCTTCATTGTACATGTCGTCTATGACCATACTCATGGTCAGTTTCCCTTCTAGTGCAGAGGTGCTGAGAGAAACCCCCAATGTCTCCCAGCTGTCCGGCAAATAACTGAGCAATAGTACAGCTTGCATTTCATCGTCCAAGCGCGTCTTGATGGTTGCAAGCTGATTCACCAGATTTTTGAATTCACTGGTGTGCTCGGCGATAGAAACACCATTCTTTAACTTCAGATTTACTAGCCTTCTCATCACCAAGGCTTTGTTTCGGGCGGTCTTTGACTGGTACATGTCATTTAACATTGTCCAAAGAGCAGAAGCATCTGTCTCTTCGGCAACATGATGGAACTCACAGTGGTTTATCCATTGTCTGATACAAGCGATAGTCTTGCGGTTCATCTTTATCCAGTCATCATCTTTCACACCTTCAGGTTTAACCCCCTTTATAAAAATGGAGTCAAACAAGGCTTTTAAAAAACAGGATGTCTTGCATTCGTGACTTCCAAATTGCATAATTGGAAGGAGTTAATTTGAACATAGATTCTGAAGTTGATGTGGAATCCTCCATCGCATTCTTTCCTTTTACAGAAAACTCCGAATGAAAAATCTAACCGTACGGATGTGTCCGGAATACCCCAAATAGTCGAAAACCAGTACTGGATTGTCAAAAACAAAAACATAATGGCTCAAATCAGTCCAAAACAGTTTAGACAGTTCAGATCTGCAGGTGTACCTTAGCCGCGCAGCAGTGGATCACTCTCTGCCTCTGGGTTGACTGGTCAACAAGTCTGAGGACGTGGATAGCAACGTAGCAATGATTTGCTGACTTGGCAGCCACGTGTCAGTAACGTGGCATTTACGTGTCAGATACGTGGTAGTGATTTGGCGATGACGTGTCAGACACGTGGCAGCGACGTCGCGATGACGTGGCAGCCACGTGGCCGATGATGTGGCATCTAACGTCACACGCGCGCGCAACACTGTCGTCTTCCTCCTTGAGCAGCGCGTATGGCGCGTGGAAGAAAGTGAGATGACGCGTCGATTCCTCTTCACGCCGCGTGAGGCTTGTGCAGAGAGTGGGATTCATGCGCAGGCTTTGGGGGGTGCGTGAAAGCGCGTTCAGGCTCTTCTTCAGCTGTTCTTTGCAATTCTGGACTCCTCTCTTGGAGTCCTTGCTTCTAGTATGCACAAAACCTGATTTTCAACAACTTGATTTCTGGACATTTTCGAAAAACACACTGTTTTTGTTCCAAAACACAACCGATTCGGCTCTGATACCACTTGTTAGGACTATAGGACACCAGAAATTAATTCCACACAATAACACCAAAAGATTTACGTTATTCGGCAATTGCCTACGTCCACGAAGAGATATCCACTATAGAATTATCCCGAAGGAAGATTACAAAACTCACACCTCACAACTCTCTATAGAACTCTCTCACTCACAGATTATACTCTCCTCTATGTATCACTCCCATATCTGTATTCAACCCCTCCTCACTTATCTCAATTCATAACCAAGAGAAGAGGAGCAGGTGAAGTGATAGCCATGAGTGGGCTTGGTTGTGCCACCCTCACCATCTACCTTTGGTGAATTGGTATTGCCCCACTAGCTTTCTTTACCATATGGTGCCACCCGTACCGTGTGTATGGTGGGCTCCTTACCATGTGGGTAGTGGATGGAGCTAACATGTTCGTTTATTACGCTCCATTTAATTGGTCTGTTGCAGTTTATGATTCCTTTGCCAATAGCATTCAGCCATTTTGATGCATATAGTAGTCTTTACCTTATACTTGAGTTGAGTTTGTATACTGCTGCACGCATGTTTCATTAAACATTTAAGGATCAAAATTGCATCATATTGTTATATAAAAATTAAGAACGGAAAGAGGAATAATAGCAGAAAATATGTATAGAAAGTTATTGCAATATCCAAAAAAACTGAAAAACTAATCCAAGCTTCTAATTATTATCCCTATCATTGCAGAGGAGATTGAACAATGAATTCATAGAGGAGTCCATATTGATTCAGCCCTCTCTGCATCTCTACTAAAACCATCGGATAGGTTACGCTCAAAGCTTGATCGGCATAATATTGGTTGATATTGGTTACCTGTACAACATAACAAAATAATTAAAAATACAAATGAAAAAGAAAAAGAAAAAGAGAAGAGACTATAGCTCCAACAACACTAGCATCAGCTGTTGCAGCTTACGGAACTCACCTAGCTCAAGTACTAACAGCAGAAAAGCAGTCTAAAATTACGCACAAAGAAAAAGAAAAGAGAGAGACAGAGATTACCGTTTTCCATCTCTTTGTCCAATAGTCCAACACATGCTGAACTGTATGTCTCATGAATCTTGAAAAATCTAATCTTGCATTTTTTAAACCACCGTGATGTTTGTGCCCTCGGTAAACAAACCATAATAGAGTACCTCTACTTAGCACTTGGTGCCACTCTTTAGATAGTTTCATGTGATTTCCAATGTCCTTTAAAGCCAACTTAAATTTCTTATTGTCGATGAAATGGTGTTTGTCCCAAACGCTGCACATAAATTTGCAATGCTGGGCGGGCTCCATAATTGAGCAGTTGTGCTCAATGAGTAGCACATTTCCCCTGTGAAAGAGATAATTTGAAATATAATAATGACGGTTAAATAAAGAAAAGAAAGCACCATCAATAATTTAGAAATGTATAAAAAAAAAACTACATTAAAAATACCTCCAATTAAGGCGAAGGTTTAAGAAATCTTCCAGCTCTGTTGGCACGTCCATTCCTTTCAAAATAACATTACGAACTAAAAATTCTAAGCACAAAATTTCCTTAGTCACTCCCGATTTTGTACGTGGTTCGGTTATTAGATCAAAGAACTTAGGAGTATGATTAACCACTACAACATTATTCTCGTTAAATCCAGTAGTCACAAAATTTTGATTACGTAAGTCCAATATGAACTTCAACAGGCACCTACGAAGAAACAATTTCACAATAAGTTATGCTAAATAACTAAATTTTATTTATCAAAATCTAAATTACACTATATACGGGTATGCCTAAATCAAATAACGGTCTTTTTCTCCAAATTGCAAATGTAATCCCCTAACAAAAGAAAACTTGTCGTATGAAATCATGGGCGAGCCTTGAGTGTTCAAATATTCAAATAGCATGTCAAAGTCATGTTGTACGACTCATATATGATCGAACCACCACTGCCCCGCGAACCGTCGCAAAAAAATTATCGCAGAAAATATCTATGCGTTATGTGTTTCGAACTATGGAGGACATCTTGATATTTCTTGAAATCATCATAACGCTTAACAACTCTCTTGTCCCTTCGGAAAGATACCCGTGCTGAGAAGGATAGTGTCATCATCTGTGAAGTAATCGCAACTAACACGATGACATTGCAAATAAGATGAATGATGTTATAGATACATGTCCATAAACAAGATTCACCAAACAAAAAAATTGCCACTTACCAACATTGCACTCAATTATAGCTCAAAAAATACAAATCTGCAACCAAAAGAAAGAAATAACATAAATTAGTTGGAAAAATTCCACCACAATAATATTACCCATCAAATAAAAAGAAAGTAAATACAATCCTGTAGAGAAGCACCCATTTTTCTAAAGGTGGTAGATTCTAAACAAATTAGAATTCTTGCATCATTAAACATTCACAGGTGGCAATTTTAATTATAATTCTGAAATCTCATCTACCTCAAATTGAGGTGACCCACCCATGATTCATGAAACATTCTCTTTCACAACTCCTAATTACAAATTGACAACTAAACAACCAAAACCCGCCTAATTTCAGAAAAATGGAACTGATTACCTCCCATGTCTTTCCTTCTTGTTTCTTCATCGTACATGGCGTCTACGACCATACTCATGGTCCGTTTCCCTTCTGGTGCTGAGGTGCTGAGAGAAACCACCAATGTCTCCCAGCTGTCCGATAAATATCTGAGCAGTAGTACAGCTTGCATTTCATCGTCCAAGCGCATCTTGACGGTTGCAAGCTGATTCACCAGAATTTTGAATTCACTGGTGTGCTCGGCGATAGACACACCATTCTTCAACTTCAGATTTACTAGCCTTCTCATCACCAAGGCTTTGTTTCGGGCAGTCTTTGACTGGTACATGTCGTTTAACATTATCCAAAGTGCATAGGCATCTGTCTCTTCGGCAACATGATGGAACACACTGTGGTCTATCCATTGGCTGATACAAGCGATAGTCTTGCGGTTCATCTTTATCCAATCACCATCTTTCACTCCTTCAGGTTTAGCCGCCTTTATAAAAATGGGATCAAACAAGTTTTTTAAAAAACAGGATGTCTTCTATCCGTGACTTCCAAATTGCATAATTGGAAGGAGTTAATTTGAACATAGATTCTAAAGTTGATGTGGAATCCTCCACTGTATTCTTTCCTTTTATAAAAAACTCCGAATGAAAAATCTAACCGTACAGTTGTGTCCGGAATACTCCAAATAGTCAAAAACCAGTATTGGATCGTCAAAAACAGACACAGAATAGCTCGGATCAGTCCAAAACAGTTTGGACAGTTCAGATCTGTAGGTGTACCTTAGCAGCGCAGCAGCGGATCACTCTCTACCTCCGGGTTGACTGGTCAACAGGTCTAATGACGTGGACAGCGACGTGGCAATGATTTGCTGACTTGGCAGCCACGTGTCAGTGACGTGGCGTTTACGTATCAGACACGTGGTAGTGATCTGGCAATGATGTGTCAGACACGTGTCAGCGACGTAGTGATGACATGGTAGCCACGTGGCCGATGACATGGCATCAAACGTCACACATGCGCGCCACACAATCGTCTTCCTCTTTGAGCAGCGCGTGTGGCGCTTGGGAGAAAGTGAGATCATGCGCCGACTCCTCTTCACGGCGCGTGAGACGCGTGCAGAGAGTGGGATTCACGCGCAGGTTTTGGGGGTGCGTGAGAGCGTGTTCAGGCTCTTCTTGGGCTGTTCATTGCAGTTCTCGACTCCTCTCTTGGAGTCCTTGCTTCTGGTATGCTCAAAACCTGATTTTGAGCAACTTGATTTCTGGGCAGTTTTGAAAAACACACTGTTTTTGTTTCGAAACGCAACCAATTCGGCTCTGATACCACTTGTTAGGACTATAGGACACCAGAAATTGATTCCACACAATAACACAAGAAGATTTACGTCGTTCGGCAATTACCTACGTCCACGGAGAGATATCCGCTATAGAATTATCCCGGAGGGAGATTACAGAACTCACACCTCACAACTCTCTATAGAACTCTCTCACTCACAAATTAGACTCTCCTCTGTGTATCACCCCCATATCTGTATTCAACCCCTCCTCACTCATCTCAATTCATAACCAAGAGAACAGGAGCAGGTGAAGTGACAGCCATGAGTGGGCATGGTTATGCCACCCTCACCATCTACCTTTGGTGTGTTAGTGTTGCCCCACCAGCTTCCTTTACCACATGGTGCCACCCCTACTATGTAGGTAGTGGATGGAGCTAACATGTTCGTTTTTTACGCTCTATTTAATTGGTCTGTTGCAGTTTATGATACCTTTGCCAATAGCATTCAGCCATTTTGATGCATATAGTAGTCTTTACCGTATACTTGAGTTGAGTTTGTATACTGCAGCACGCATGTTTCATTAATCATTTGAGGATCAGAATTGCATCATATTGTTATATAAAAATTAATAATGGAAAGAGGAATAATAGCAGAAAATATGGATAGAAAGTTATTGCAATATCCACAAAAACTTAAAAACTAATGCAAGCTTCTAATTATTATCCCCATCATTGCAGAGGAGATTGAACAATGAATTCATAAATGAGTCCATATTGATTCAGCCCTCTCTGTATCTCTACTAAAACCATCGGAAAGGTTACACTCAACGCTTGGTCGGCATAATACTGGTTGATATTGGTTACCTTTACAACATAACAAAGATAATTAAAAATACAAATAAAAAATGAAATGAGAAGAGACTATAGCTCCAACAACACTAGCATCAGCTGTTGCAGCTTACGGAACTCTCCTAGCATAAGTATTAAGAGCAGAAAAGCAGTCTAAAATTACACACAAAGAAAAACAAAAGAGAGAGACAGAGATTACCGTTTTCCATCTCTTTGTCCAGTAGTCCAACACATGTTGAACTGCATGTCTCATGAATCTAGACAAATCTAATCTTGCATTTTTGAAACCACCGTGATGTTTGTGTCCTCGGTAAACATATCGTAATGGAGTACCGCTACTTAGCATTGGTGCCACTCTTTAGATAGTTTCATGTGATTTCCAATGTCCTTTAAAGCCAACTTAAATTTCTTATTGTCGATGAAATGGTGTTTGTCCCAAACGCTACACATAAATTCGCAATGCTGGGCGGGCTCCATAATTGAGCAGTTGTGCTCAATGAGTAGCACATTTCCCCTGTGGAAGAGATAATTTGAAATATAATAATGACGGTTAAATAAAGAAAAGAAAGCACCATCAATAATTTTGAAATGTATAAAAAAAACTACATTAAAAATACCTCCAATTAAGGAGAAGGTTTAAGAAATCTTTCACCTCTGTTGGCACATCCATTCCTTTCAAAATAACATTACGAACTAAAAATTCTAAGCACAAAAGGTCCTTGGTCACTCCCGATTTTGTACGTGGTTCGGTTATTAGATTAAAGAACTTAGGAGTATGATTAACCACTACAACATTATTCTCGTTAAATCCAGTAGTCACAAAATTTTGATTATGTAAGTCCAATATGAACTTCAACAGGCACCTACGAAGAAACAATTTCAAAATAAGTTATGCTAAATGACTAAATTTTATTTATCAAAATCTAAATTACACTATGTACGGGTATACCTAAATCAAATAACGGTCTTTTTCTCCAAGCTACGAATGTAATCTCCTGACAAAAGAAAACTTGTCGTATGAAATCATCAGCGAGCCTTGAGTGTTCAAATATTTCAAATGGCATGTCAAAGTCATGTTGTACGACTCATATATGATCGAACCACCACTACCATGCGAATCGTCGCCAAAAAATTATCGCAGAAAATATCTATGCGTTAAGTGTTTTGAGCTATAAAGGACATCTTAATATTTCTTGAAATCATTGTAACGCTGAACAACTCTCTGGTCCTGTAATAACCCGACCCTCGTATCTGTTTCTAGAATATTTTCAATCCCTTATTCTGAGCCTTTAAATGCTTACGGTGAAATTTTATGTGAAATTGAATTTAATTCAGTGAATCCTATGGTTATGGATGCATATCTGTTTAATAAAAGAAAAATCTGTCACAATCATAATGTTTGAATCAGCAATTGGAAGCCTTAGAGACTTAATTATCTGAAATTGATTTTACATTTGGGATTAGCATAATTTTTAAATCATAATATAATTTTCTGTGAAATTTCAATTTGAAATTATTAAACTGATTAAATTTCGTCTTATTCACTTTTTACATATAAGTGCCAATACTTCTTATACATTGACTTGGGAAAACCATCACTCAAAAATATCTCCTAGAGAGAAAAATCAGAGAAGAAGAGGGTTGAAGGAAATAGAAGAAGATTGGGGAACTTGAGAGGCTTGGTAGGGAATTGAATCAAGGTATGTAAACACCATCTTAAATTAAGCTCTTTCTTCGGTTTGAGTGAGTTTGCTCTTCTAATTGGGAGGGCTAGAGGTTATGTTGAAGTTTTGTAGAAGATGATTGTCTAATTGGGAAATTATGCTTATCATGTAGTTGTTTTGGAAATTAATTTGAGTTATGGAGAAATTACACCTTGCTTCCTTGTTAATCTCATGTAGATACTCATCTATGTGGTTGGATTATATGGTTGCATATGTGTTTGTGCGTGTGTGTAAGAAAGTTAGAAATTCCATGGAATTGGATTGTGATTGATTCATGAATTCAAGGTGATTAAGAACCTAAGTTGATTTATGATTCATTTTTCATGTGATTTTGAGCGTTAATCTTGTGTTAAATTGATCTATTTTGAGCTTTGCTATGTATTCTCTAAGTTGGGTTTTGTGTGAGTTTCGGACTGCAAAAACAGGGGCTCGGCCGCACGTGCGGACAAGAGAAAAAAATGAGATTTTACATTTTGCCTATGGCCGCTCATGCGGTGAGGAGGGACCGCATGTGCGGTACATGTCCGCACGTGCGGAGGGGACAGCCGCACGTGCGGCCCATGTCGAGAACCTCGTCTGCTTCGTTTTACGTGCTTGACCCTTTGATATGTTTGAAATCAGTATTTGATGCTTTTTGATGTTTGTAAACTTATTCGAAGTAAAACGAGTCAGGAAATAGTTTAAAAATGAAACGAACTAATTCTTGTATGGCGTACATATGTAGGGCACCTACCGAGAGGGATTATCGCTCCATTCACGCACTGTGAGTAATAGTACTGTAATCGCACATTTGATTACCGTTAATAATTATTTTTATTAACGCTCTGCGCTTCAGACGTAGTTATGTTAATATTATGTGGATTAGGAAACAGTGTGGACATTGAAAGATTTTTTTAAACATTGGTATGACTCTAAACCTATGCTGTATTCTGGCTATGGCTAATGATTATCGTGAATGTACCATCCTAAGAATTACTCATGATTTTGCATAAGAATTTCATACAAACTATTAACACTGTGAAGTTGGTTAATTGAAAGGAATTGAGTATCAATAACATTGTTATGTGATTCATGTTATGATATGAACTGTTCTGACCTATTGATGTAATGGTACCTTTACCTTCGAACTATTGTTAATATTAATGTTCTGCTAATTACGAGACAAGTATGTCGACCTACAAAGAACCATGAGGAAATCTAAGTGCATCGTTGGATCATACGTTTTGTTTACTGTTGATAGTTAATGTTGACATTCCATTATCTACAAGTTAGTGGTATTGGTTCATGACAAGCAAATGGGATGTATGTGCATTATGGAACTATGGTATCTACATATCTTTGAAATGTGCTTACCTTTTGCTAACAATTATCAATAACGTTCTGTTAAACTTATATTACCGATGGTAATTCATGTGAGTAATGGGGAGAATGTATCTACTTTCTGTATGATTCTGAAGTTAATCTGTTATGATGATTTTTGGTATGGAACAAGGTGCTGTACGGAACTAAGTGCTACACTTTGGTGGGAGCCACCTCTAGAATCCGTAAGAGCCACCTCTTGAGTCCATACATATATATTTCTGGGCTGCTAGGCCGTTCTAATATTTCTGGGCCACTAGGCCGTTCTGTTATTCTGGGTCGATAGGCCGTTCTGTTATTTCTGGGCTGATGGCCATTCTGTGTATTACTGGGCTTAAAGCCACTCTGTTAAGGAAATTAGGCCTATGGCCGCTCTAGAAATGACTACAGAATGTAATTAATCATATGCCCTCACAGTTATATGCTTTGCTATTTAAGTTAACCATTACATTATTCATGTGCTCTTATTCACTGAGTTTTACTCACCCTGTATTTTGTCTATTTCTGCAGGTAACCAACTGGAAAGCCAGTCCTAACCCATGAGATCTGTCTATCTCTTGTCAACCTCAGTGTGTCCCGGCGCTTAAGATGGAACCCATGTATTTTATAAAGCTTTAACTAGGTTTTCGGTTTATGCTTTGATTGTCTGCCTATGGATGAATGTAAATAACCCATTTCTTCTTTAGTACTTTCGTACGAATGTGAATGACTGTAACTAAAGCTCGGGTGTATGCTCCGTGTGTATTATCTACCTACTATAACGTTCGCGGTCCTGGCATAGTAGTGGTAGCCCAATGGATGATGTTTTAAGTTATTTAATTTAATTAATGCTTCCGTCCAGGCCCCATATACTACGTATATCAGATTAAGTGTCCGTTTCTGAATAAGTCATGCCCGAAACTTTTAGGGGCGAGTTAGGATGTGACAGGTCCCTTGGGAAGGATACCCGCGATGAGAAGGTTAGTGTCATCATCTGTGAAGTAATCGCAACTAACACTCTGACGCTGTAAATAAAATGAATGACATTAGAGATACATGTCCATAAACAAGATTCACCAAAAAAAAAAAAAAAAATTGCCACTTACCAACATTGCACTCAATTATAGCTCAAAAAATACAAATCTACAACCAAAAGAAAGAAACAACGAAAATTAGTTAGAAAAATTACACCATAATAATATTACCCATCAAATAAAATGAAAGTAAATACAATCCTATAGAGATGCACCCATTTTTCTAAAGGTTACAAATTCTAAACAAATTAGAATTCTTGCATCTGTAAACATGCTCAGGTGACCATTTTAATTATAATTCTGAAATCTCATCTACCCTCAAATTGATGTGACCCAGCCATGATTCATGAAACATTCTCTTTCACAACTCCTAATTACAAATTGACAACTAAACAACCAAAACCGCCTAATTTCCAAAACATGGGACTGATTACCTCCCATGTCTTTTCTTCTTGTTTCTTCATTATACATGGCGTCTGCGACCATACTCATAGTCAGTTTCCCTTCTAGTGCAGAGGGGCTGAGAGAAACCACCAATGTCTCCCAGCTGTCTAGCAAAGAACTAAGCAGTAGTACAGCTTGCATTTCATCGTCCAAGTGCATCTTGACGGTTGCAAGCTGATTTACCAGATTTTTGAATTCACTGGTGTGCTCGGCGAGAGACACACCATTGTTCAACTTCAGATCTACATGCCTTCTCATCACCAAGGCTTTATTTCGGGCGGTTTTTGACTGGTACATGTCGTTTAACATTGTCCAAAGAGCATAGGCATCTATCTCTTCAGCAACATGATGGAACACACTGTGGTCTATCCATTGTCAGATACAAGCGATAGTCTTGCGGTTCATCTTTATCCAGTCATCATCTTTCACTCCTTCATGTTTAACCCCCTTTATAAAAATGGGGTCAAACAAGTCTTTTAAAAAATAGGATGTCTTCCATCCGTGACTTCCAAATTGCATAATTGGAAGGAGTTAATTTGAACATGGATTCTGAAGTTGAGGTAGAATCCTCTATCGTATTCTTTCATTTTACAGAAAACTCCGAATGAAAAATCTAACTGTACAGATGTGTCCGGAATACTCCAAATAGTCGAAAACCAGTATTGGATCGTCAAAAACGGACACAGAATGGCTCATATCAGTCCAAAACAGTTTGGACAGTTCAGAACTGCAGGTGTACCATAGCTGCGCAGCAGCAGATCACTCTCTGCCTCTAGGTTGACTGGTCAACAGGTCTGATGATGTGGACAGCAACGTGGCAATGATTTGCTGACTTGGCAGCCACGTGTCAATGACGTGGCGTTTACGTATCAGACATGTAGTACTGATCTGGCGATGACGTGTCAGACACGTGTCAACGACATGGCGATGACGTGGCAGCCACGTGGCATCTAACGTCACACGCACACGCAACACACTCGTCTTCCTCCGTGAACAGCTCGTGTGGCGCGTGGGAGAAAGTTAGATGACGCGCCGGCTCCACTTCACGGCGCGTGCAGAGAGTGGGATGCTCGCGCAGGCTTTGGGGGGCGCGTGATAGCACGTTCAGGCTCTTCTTGGGCTGTTCTTTGCAGTTCTAGAGTCCTCTCTTGGAGTCCTTGCTTCTGGTATGCTCAAAACCTGATTTTGAGAACCTTGATTTGTGGGCAGTTTCGAAAAATACACTGTTTTTGTTCCGAAACGCAACCAATTCGGCTCTAATATCACTTGTTAGGACTATAGGACACCAGAAATCAATTCCACCCAATGACACAAGAAGATTTACGTGATTCGGCAATTGCCTACGTCCAAGGAGAGATATCCACTACAGAATTATCCCGGAGGGAGATTACAGAACTCACACCTCACAACTCTCTATAGAACTCTCTCACTCACAGATTATACTCTCCTCTGTGTATCACTCCCATATCTGTATTCAACCCCTCCTTACTCATCTCAATTCGTGACCAAGAGAAGAGGAGCAGGTGAACTGACAGCCATGAGTGGGCTTGGTTGTGCCACCCTCACCATCTACCTGTGGTGACTTGGTATTGCCCCACCAGCTTCCTTTACCACATGGTGCCACCAATACCATGTGGACGGTGGGCTCCTTACCATGTGGGTAGTGGATGGAGCTAACATGTTCGTTTATTGCGCTCTATTTAATTGTTCTGTTGCAGTTTATGATTCCTTTGCCAATAGCATTCAACCATTTTGATGCATATAGTAGTCTTTACCTTATACTTGAGTTGAGTTTGTATACTGCTGCACGCATGTTTCATTAATCATCTGAGGATCAAAATTGCATCATATTGTTATATAAAAATTATGAATGGAAAGAGGAATAATACCAGAAAATATGGATAGAAAATTATTGCAATATCCATAAAAACTTAAAAACTAATGCAAGCTTCTAATTATTATCCCCATCATTGCAGAGGAGATTGAACAATAAATTCATAGAGGAGTCCATATTGATTCAACCCTCTCTGCATCTCTACTAAAACCATCGGATAGGTTACGGTCAAAGCTTGATCGGCATAATATTGGTTGATATTGGTTACTTGTACAACATAACAAAATAATTAAAAATACAAATAAAAAAGAAAAAAGAGAGGAGACTATAGCTCCAACAACACTAGCATCAGCTGTTGCAGCTTACGGAACTCACCTAGCTCAAGTATTAAGAGCAGAAAAGCAGTCTAAAATTACACACAAAGAAAAAGAAAAGAGAGAGACAAAGATTACCGTTTTCCATCTCTTTGTCCAATAGTCCAACACATGCTGAACTGTATGTCTCATGAATCTAGAAAAATCTAATCTTGCATTTTTGAAACCACCGTGATGTTTGTGTCCTCAGTAAACATACCATAATGGAGTACCTCTACATAGCACTTGGTGCCACTCTTTAGATAGTTTCATGTGATTTCCAATGTCCTTTAAAACCAACTTAAATTTCTTATTGTCGATGAAATGGTGTTTGTCCCAAACGCTGCACATAAATTTGCAATGCTGGGCGGGCTCCATAATTGAGCAGTTGTGCTCAATGAGTAGCACATTTCCCCTGTGGAACAGATAATTTGAAATATAATAATGACGGTTAAATAAAGAAAAGAAAGCACCATCAATAATTTAGAAATGTGTAAACAAAAACTACATTAAAAATACCTCCAATTAATGAGAAGGTTTAAGAAATCTTCCAGCTCTGTTGGCACGTCCATTCCTTTCAAAATAACATTACGAACTAAAAATTCTAAGCAAAAAAGGTCCTTAGTCACTCCCGATTTTGTACGTGGTTCAGTTATTAGATCAAAGAACTTAGGAGTATGATTAACCACTACAACATTATTCTCCTCAAATCCTGTAGTCACAAAATTTTGGTTATGTAAGTCCAATATGAACTTCAACAGGCACCCACGAAGAAACGATTTCATAATAAGTTATGCTAAATAACTAAATTTTATTTATCAAAATCTAAATTACACTATGTACGGGTATGCCCAAATCAAATAACGGGCTTTTTCTCCAAACTACAAATGTAATCCCCGGACAAAAGAAAACTTGTCGTACGAAATCATGGGCGAGCCTTGAGTGTTCAAATATTACAAATATCATGTCAAAGTCATGTCGTACGACTCATATATGATCGAACCACCACTGCCCCGCGAACCGTCGCAAAAAAATTATCGCAGAAAATATCTATGCGTTATGTGTTTCGAACTATGGAGGACATCTTGATATTTCTTGAAATCATCATAACACTTAACAACTCTCTTGTCCCTTCGGAAGGATACCCGCGCTGAGAAGGATAGTGTCATCATCTGTGAAGTAATCGCAACTAACACTGTGACATTGCAAATAAGATGAATGATGTTATAGATACATGTCCATAAACAAGATTCACCAAACAAAAAAATTGCCACTTACCAACATTGTACTCAATTATAGCTCAAAAAATACAAATCTGCAACCAAAAGAAAGAAATAACATAAATTAGTTAGAAAAATTCCAACACAATAATATTACCCATCAAATAAAAAGAAAGTAAACACAATCCTGTAGAGAAGCACCCATTTTTCTAAAGGTAGCAGATTCTAAACAAATTAGAATTCTTGCATCATTAAACATGCTCAGGTGGCAATTTTAATTATAATTCTGAAATCTCATCTACCCTCAAATTGACGTGACCCACCCATGATTCATGAAACATTCTCTTTCACAACTCCTAATTACAAATTGACAACTAAAAAAACAAAACCCGCCTAATTTTCAAAACAAGGGACTGATTAGCTCCCATGTCTTTCCTTCTTGTTTCTTCATTGTACATGGCGTCTGCAACCAAACTCATGGTTAGTTTCCCTTTTGGTGCAGAGGTGCTGAGAGAAACCACCAATGTCTCCCAGCTGTTCGGGAAAGAACTGAGCAATAGTACGACTTGCATTGCATCGTCCAAGCGTATCTTGACTGTTGCAAGCTGATTCACCAGATTTTTGAATTCACTGGTGTGCTCGGCGATAGACACACCATTCTTCAACTTCAGATTTACTAGCCTTCTCATCACTAAGGCTTTGTTTCGGGCGGTCTTTGACTGGTACATGTCGTTTAACATTCTCCAAAGAGCATAGTCATTTGTCTCCTTGGCAACAAGATGGAATACACTGTGGTCTATCCATTGTCTGATATAAGCGATAGTCTTGCGGTTCATCTTTATCCAGTCATCATCTTTCACTCCTTCAGGTTTAACCCCCTTTATAAAAATGGGGTCAAACAAGTCTATTAAAAAAACAGGATGTCCTCCATCCGTGACTTCTAAATTGCATAATTGGAAGGAGTTAATTTGAACATAGATTCTGAAGTTGATGTGGAATCCTCCATCGTATTCTTTCCTTTTACATAAAACTCTGAATGAAAAATCTTATCTTATAGATGTGTCCGGAATACTCCAAATAGTCAAAAACCAGTATTGGATCGTCAAAAACGGACACAGAATGGCTCAGATCAGTCCAAAACAGTTTGGACAGTTCAGATCTGCAGGTGTGACTTAGCTGTGCAGTAGCAGATCACTCTCTGCCTCTGGGTTGACTAGTCAATAGGTCTGATGACGTGGACAGCAACGAGGCAATGATTTGCTGCTTTGGCAGCCACGTGTCGGTGACGTGGCGTTTACGTGTCAAACACGTGGTAGTGATCTGGCAATGACGTGTCAGACACGTGTCAGCGGCGTGGCGATGACGTGGCGTCTAACGTCACATACGTGCGCAACACACTCGTCTTCATCCTTGAGCAGCGCATGTGGCGCATGGAAGAAAGTGAGATCACGCGCTGGCTCCTCTTCCCGGCGCGTGGGGCGCGTGCAGAGAGTGGGTTTCACGCGCAGGCTTTGGGTGGCGCGTGAGAGAGCGTTCGGGCTCTTCTTGGGCTGTTCTTCGCAGTTCTGAACTCCTCTCTTGGCGTCCTTGCTTCTGGTATGCTCAAACCTTGATTTTGAGCAACCTGATTTCTTGGCAGTTCCGAAAAACACACTGTTTTTGTTTCGAAACGCAATCGAATCGGCTCTGATACCACTTGTTAGGACTATAGGACACCAGAAATCCATTCTACACAATAACACAAGAAGATTTACGTCGTTCGGCAATTCCCTACATCCACGGAGAGATATCCACTCTAGAATTATCCCGGAGGGAGATTAAAAAACTCACACCTCACAACTCTCTATAGAACTCTTTCACTCACAAATTATACTCTCCACTGCGTATCACTCCCATATCTGTATTCAACCCCTCCTCACTCATCTCAATTCATAACCAAGAGAAGAGGAGCAGGTGAATGGAGCTAACATGTTCGTTTATTACGCTCCATTTAATTGGTCTGTTGCAGTTTGTGATTCCTTTGCCAATTGCATTCAGCCGTTTTGATGCATATAGTAGTCTTTAACTTATACTTGAGTTGAGTTTGTATACTGCTGCACGCATGTTTCATTAATCATTTGAGGATCAAAATTGCATCATATTGTTATATAAAGATTAAGAATGGAATGAGGAATAATAACAGAAAATATGGATAGAAAATTAATGCAATATCCATAAAAACTTAAAAACTAATGCAAGCTCCTAATTATTATCCCCATCATTGCAGAAGAGATTGAACAATGAATTCATTGAGGAGTCCATATTGATTCAGCCCTCTCTGCATCTCTACTAAAACCATCGGATAGGTTACGCTCAAAGCTTGATCGGCATAATATTGGTTGATATTGCTTACCTGTACAACATAACAAAGATAATTAAAAATACAAATGAAAAGGAAAAAGAGAACAGACTATAGCACCAACAACACTAGCATCAGCTGTTGCAACTTACGGAACTCACCTAGCTCAAGTATTAAGAGCAGAAAAGCAGTCTAAAATTACACACAAAGAAAAAAAAAAGAGAGAGACAGAGATTACCGTTTTCCATCTCTTTGTCCAGTAGTCCAACACATGCTAAACTGTATGTCTTATCAATCTAGACAAATCTAATCTCGCATTTTTGAAAGCAACGTGATGCTTGTGTCCTCGGTAAACATACCATAATGGAGTACCACTACCTAGCACTTGGTGCCACTCTTTAGATAGTTTCATGTGATTTCCAATGTCCTTTAAAGCCAACTTAAATTTCTTATTGTCGATGAAATGGTGTTTGTCCCAAACGCTGCACATAAATTTGCAATGCTGGGCGGGCTCCATAATTGAGCAGTTATGCTCAATGAGTAGCACATTTCCCCTGTGGAAGAGATAATTTGAAATATAATAATAATGGTTAAATAAAGAAAAGGAAACACCATCAATAATTTAGAAATGTATAAAAAAAAAAAAACTACATTAAAAATACCTCCAATTAAGGAGAAGGTTTAAGAAATCTTCTAACTCTGTTGGCACATCCACTCCTTTCAAAATAACATTACGAACTAAAAATTCTAAGCACAAATGGTCCTTGGTCGCTCCAGATTTTGTACGTGGTTCGGTTATTAGATCAAAGAACTTAGGAGTATGATTAACCACTACAACATTATTCTCGTTAAATCCAGTAGTTACAAAATTTTGATTATGTAAGTCCAATATGAACTTCAACAGGCACCTACGAAGAAACAATTTCAAAATAAGTTATGCTAAATGACTAAAATTTTTTTTATCAAAATCTAAATTACACTATATTGGGTATACCTAAATCAAATAACGGGCTTTTTCTCCAAGCTACAAATGTAATCCCCTGACAAAGGAAAACTTGTTGTATGAAATCATGGGCAAGCCTTGAGTGTTCAAATATTCCAAATAGCATGTCAAAGTCATGTTGTACGACTCATATATGATCGAACCACCACTGCCCCGCGAATCGTCGCAAAAAAATTATCGCAGAAAATATCTATGCGTTAAGTGTTTCGAACTACAGAGGACATCTTGATATTTCTTGAAATCATTATAACGCTTAACAACCCTCTTGTCCCTTAAGAAGGATACCCGTGCTGAGAAGGATAGTGTCATCATCTGTGAAGTAATCGCAACTAACACTGTGACATTGCAAATAAGATGAATGATGTTATAGATACATGTCCATAAACAAGATTCACCAAACAAAAAAATTGCCACTTACCAACATTGCACTCAATTATAGCTCAAAAAATACAAATCTGCAACCAAAAGAAAGAAATAACATAAATTAGTTAGAAAAATTACACCACAATAATATTACCCATCAAATAAAAAGAAAATAAATACAATCCTATCGAGAAGCACCCATTTTTCTAAAGGTAGCAGATTCTAAACAAATTAGAATTCTTGCATCTGTAAACATGCTCAGGTGACCATTTTAATTATAATTCTGAAATCTCATCTACCCCCAAATTGATGTGACCCACCTATGATTCATGAAGCATTCTCTTACACAACTCTTAATTACAAATTGACAACTAAACAACCAAACCCGCCTAATTTCCAAAACATGGGACTGATTACCTTCCATGTCTTTCCTTCTTGTTTCTTCATTGTACATGTCGTCTACGACCATACACATGGTCAGTTTCCCTTCTGGTGCAGAGGTGCTGAGAGAAACCACCAATGTCTCCCAGTTGTCCGGCAAAGAACTGAGCAATAGTACAGCTTGCATTTCATCATCCAAGCGCGTCTTGACGGTTGCAAGCTGATTCACCAGATTTTTGAATTCACTGGTGTGCTCGGCGATAGACACACCATTCTTTAACTTCAAATTTACTAGCCTTCTCATCACCAAGGCTTTGTTTCGGGCGGTCTTTGACTGGTACATGTCATTTAACATTGTCCAAATAGCATAAGCATCTGTCTCTTCGGCAACATGATGGAACACACAGTGGTTTATCCATTGTCTGATACAAGCGATAGTCTTCCGGTTCATCTTTATCCAGTCATCATCTTTCACACCTTCAGGTTTAACCCCCTTTATAAAAATGGAGTCAAACAAGTCTTTTAAAAAACAGGATGTCTTGCATCCGTAACTTCCAAATTGCATAATTGGAAGGAGTTAATTTGAACATAGATTCTGAAGTTGATGTGGAATCCTCCATCGCATTCTTTCCTTTTACAGAAAACTTCGAATGAAAAATCTAACCGTACGGATATGTCCGGAATACTCCAAATAGTCGAAAACCAGTACTGGATTGTTAAAAAACAGAAATAGAATGGCTCAAATCAGTCCAAAACAGTTTGGACAGTTCAAATCTACAGGTGTACCTTAGCCGCAGCAGTGGATCACTCTCTGCCTCTGGGTTGACTGGTCAACAGGTCTGATGACGTGGATAGCAACGTGGCAATGATTTGCTGACTTGGCAGCCACGTGTCAGTGACGTGGCGTTTACGTGTCAGATACGTGGTAGTGATTTGGCGATGACGTGTCAGACACGTGGCAGCGACATGGCGATGACGTGGCAGCCATGTGGCCGATGACGTGGCATCTAATGTCACATGCACACGCAACACTGTCGTCTTCCTCCTTGAGCAGCGCGTGTGGCGTGTGGGAGAAAGTGAGATGACACGCTGATTCCTCTTCACGGCGCGTGGGGCGTGTGCAGAGAGTGGGATTCACGCGCAGGCTTTGGGGGGTGCGTGAAAGCGCGTTCAGGCTCTTCTTCGGCTGTTCTTTGCAGTTCTGGACTCCTCTCTTGGAGTCCTTGCTTCTAGTATGCACAAAACCTGATTTTCAGCAACTTGATTTCTGGGCATTTTCGAAAAGCACACTATTTTTGTTCCAAAACACAACCGATTCGGCTCTGATACCACTTGTTTGGACTGTAGGACACCAGAAATCAATTCCACACAATAACACAAGAAGATTTACGTGGTTCGACAATTGCCTACGTCCACGATGAGATATCCACTATAGAACTTTCCCAGAGGAAGATTACAGAACTCACACCTCACAACTCTCTATAGAACTCTCTCACTCACAGATTATACTCTCCTCTATGTATCACTCCCATATCTGTATTCAACCCCTCCTCACTCATCTCAATTCATAACCAAGAGAAGAGGAGCAGGTGAAGTGACAGCCATGAGTGGGCTTGGTTGTGCCACCCTCACCATCTATCTTTGGTGAATTGGTATTGCCCCACCAGCTTTCTTTACCACATGGTGCCACCCGTACCATGTGTATGGTGGGCTCCTTACCATGTGGGTAGTGGATGGGGCTAACATGTTCGTTTCTTACGCTCCATTTAATTGGTCTGTTGCAGTTTATGATTCCTTTGCCAATAGCATTCAGCCATTTTGATGCATATAGTAGTCTTTACCTTATACTTGAGTTGAGTTTGTATACTGCGGCACGCATGTTTCATTAATCATTTGAGGATCAAAATTGCATCATATTATTATATAAAAATTAAGAATGGAAAGAGGAATAATAGCAGAAAATATGGATAGAAAGTTATTGCAATATCCAAAAAAACTGAAAAACTAATCCAAACTTCTAATTATTATCCCTATCATTGCAGAGGAGATTGAACAATGAATTCATAGAGGAGTCCATATTGATTCAGCCCTCCGTCCATCTCTACTAAAACCATCGGATAGGTTACGCTCAAAGCTTGATCGGCATAATATTGGTTGATATTGGTTACCTATACAACATAACAAAGATAATTAAAAATACAAATGAAAAAGAAAAAGAGAAGAGACTATAGCTCCAACAACACTAGCATCAGCTGTTGCAGCTTACGGAACTCACCTAGCTCAAGCATTAAGAGCAGAAAAGCAGTCTAAAATTACACAAAAAGAAAAAGAGAAGAGATTACCGTTTTCCATCTCTTTGTCCAGTAGTCCAACACATGTTGAACTGTATGTCTCATGAATCTAGAAAAATCTAATCTTGCATTTTTGAAACCACCGTGATGTTTATGTCCTCAGTAAACATACCATAATGGAGTACCTCTACTTAGCACTTGGTGCCACTCTTTAGATAGTTTCATGTGATTTCCAATGTCCTTTAAAGCCAACTTAAATTTCTTATTGTCGATGAAATGGTGTTTGTCCCAAACACTGCACATAAATTTGCAATGCTGGGCGGGCTCCATAATTGAGCAGTTGTGCTCAATGAGTAGCACATTTCCCCTGTGGAAGAGATAATTTGAAATATAATAATGACGGTTAAATAAAGAAAAGAAAGCACCATCAATAATTTAGAAATGTATAAAAAAAAAAAACTACATTAAAAATACCTCCAATTAAGGAGAAGGTTTAAGAAATCTTCCAGCTCTGTTGGCACGTCCATTCCTTTCAAAATAACAATACGAACTAAAAATTCTACGCACAAAAGGTCCTTAGTCACTCCCGATTTTGTACGTGGTTCAGTTATTAGATCAAAGAACTTAGGAGTATGATTAACCACTACAACATTATTCTCATCAAATCCAATAGTCACAAAATTTTGATTATGTAAGTCCAATATGAACTTCAACAGGCACCTACGAAGAAACAATTTCAAAATAAGTTATGCTAAATAACTAAATTTTATTTATCAAAATCTAAATTACACTATATACGGGTATGCCCAAATCAAATAACGGGCTTTTTCTCCAAACTGCAAATGTAATCTCCTGACAAAAGAAAACTTGTCGTATGAAATCATGGGCGAGCCTTGAGTGTTCAAATATTACAAATAGCATGTCAAAGTCATGTTGTACGACTCATATATGATCGAACCACCACTGCCCCGCGAACCGTCGCAAAAAAATTGTTGCAGAAAATGTTTATACGTCATGTGTTTCGAACTGTGGAGGACATCTTGATATTTCTTGAAATCATCATAACGCTTAACAACTCTCTTGTCCCTTCGGAAGGATACCCGCGCTGAGAAGGATAGTGTCATCATCTGTGAAGTAATCGCAACTAACACTGTGACATTGCAAATAAGATGAATGATGTTATAGATACATGTCCATAAACAAGATTCACCAAACAAAAAAATTGCCACTTACCAACATTGCACTCAATTATAGCTCAAAAAATACAAATCTGCAACCAAAAGAAAGAAATAACTTAAATTAGTTGGAAAAATTCCACCACAAT
The DNA here is from genome assembly GCA_022316695.1 of Camellia oleifera. NCBI lineage: Eukaryota > Viridiplantae > Streptophyta > Magnoliopsida > Ericales > Theaceae > Camellia > Camellia oleifera. The sequence continues at coordinate 3,071,535 of CM039309.1, forward strand.
AATATTACCCATCAAATAAAAAGAAAGTAAATACAATCCTGTAAAGAAGCAGCCATTTTTCTAAAGGTAGCAGTTTCTAAACAAATTAGAATTCTTGCATCATTAAACATGCTCAGGTGGCAATTTTAATTATAATTCTGAAATCTCTTCTACCCTCAAATTGACGCGACCCACCCATGATTCATGAAACATTATCTTTCACAACTCTTAATTACAAATTGACAACTAAACAACCAAAACCTGCCTAATTTCAGAAAAATGGAACTGATTACCTCCCATGTCTTTCCTTCTTGTTTCTTCATTGTACATCGCGTCTACGACCATACTCATGGTCTGTTTCCCTTCTCGTGCAAAGGTGCTGAAAGAAACCACCAATGTCTCCCAGCTGTCCGATAAAGATCTGAGCAGTAGTACAGCTTGCATTTCATCGTCCAAGCGCAACTTGACGGTTGCAAGCTGATTCACCAGATTTTTGAATTCACTGGTGTGCTCAGCGATAGACACACCATTCTTCAACTTCAGTTTTACTAGCCTTCTCATCACCAAGGCTTTGTTTTGGGCAGTCTTTGACTGGTACATGTCGTTTAACATTATCCAAAGTACATAGGCATCTGTCTCTTTGGCAACATGATGGAACACACTGTGGTCTATCCATTGGCTGATACAAGCGATAGTCTTGCGGTTCATCTTTATCCAATCACCATCTTTCACTCCTTTAGGTTTAACCGCCTTTATAAAAATGGGGTCAAACAAGTCTTTTAAAAAATAGGATGTCTTACATCCGTGACTTCCAAATTGCATAATTGGAAGGAGTTAATTTGAACATAGATTCTAAAGTTGATGTGGAATCCTCCATCGTATTCTTTCCTTTTACAAAAAATTCCGAATGAAAAATCTAACCGTACGGTTGTGTCCGGAATACTCCAAATAGTCAGAAACCAGTATTGGATCGTCAAAAACAGACACAGAATGGCTCGGATCAGTCCAACACAGTTTGGACAGTTCAGATCTGTAGGTGTACCTTAGCCGCGCAGCAGCGGATCACTCTCTGCCTCTGGGTTGACTGGTCAACAGGTCTGATGATGTGGACAGCGACGTGGCAATGATTTGCTGACTTGGCAGCCACGTGTCAGTGACGTGGCGTTTACGTATCAGACACGTGGTAGTGATCTGGCGATGATGTGTCAGACACGTGTCAGCGACGCGGTGATGACATGGTAGCCACGTGGCCGATGACGTGGCATCTAACGTCACACATGCACGCAACACACTCGTCTTCCTCTTTGAGCAGCGCGTGTGGCGCGTGGGAGAAAGTGAGATCATGCGCCGGCTCCTCTTCACGGCGCGTGAGGCACGTGTAGAGAATGGGATTCACACGCAGGCTTTAGGGGCGTGTGAGAGCGTGTTCAGGCTCTTCTTGGGCTGTTCATTGCAGTTCTCGACTCCTCTCTTGGAGTCCTTGCTTCTGGTATGCTCAAAACCTGATTTTGAGCAACTTGATTTCTGGGCAGTTTCGAAAAACAAACTGTTTTTGTTCTGAAACGCAACCGATTCGGCTCTGATACCACTTGTTAGGACTATAGGACACCAGAAATCGATTCCACACAATAACACAAGAAGATTTACGTCGTTCGGCAATTACCTACGTCCACGGAGAGATATCCGCTATAGAATTATCCCGGAGGGAGATTACAGAACTCACACCTCACAACTCTCTATAGAACTCTCTCACTCACAAATTAGACTCTCCTCTGTGTATCACCCCCATATCTGTATTCAACCCCTCCTCACTCATCTCAATTCATAACCAAGAGAACAGGAGCAGGTGAAGTGACAACCATGAGTGGGCATGGTTGTGCCATCCTCACCATCTACCTTTGGTGAGTTAGTGTTGCCCCACCAGCTTCCTTTACCACATGGTGCCACCCCTACTATGTGGGTAGTGGATGGAGCTAACATGTTCGTTTATTACGCTCCATTTAATTGGTCTGTTGCAGTTTATGATTCCTTTGCCAATAGTATTCAGCCATTTTGATGCATATAGTTGTCTTTACCTTATACTTGAGTTGAGTTTGCATACTGCTGCACGCATGTTTCGTTAATCATTTGAGGATCAGAATTGCATCATATTGTTATATAAAAATTAAGAATGGAAAGAGGAATAATAGCATAAAATATGGATAGAAAATTATTGCAATATCCACAAAAACTTAAAAACTAATGCAAGCTTCTAATTATTATCCCCATCATTGCAGAGGAGATTGAACAATAAATTCATAGAGGAGTCCATATTAACTCAGCCCTCTTTGCATCTCTACTAAAACCATCGGATTGGTTACGCTCAACGCTTGGTCGGCATAATACTGGTTGATATTGGTTACCTTTACAACATAACAAAGATAATTAAAAATACAAATAAAAAATAAAATGAGAAGGGACTATAGCTCCAACAACACAAGCATCAGCTGTTGCAGCTTACGGAACTCTCCTAGCTGAAGTATTAAGAGCAGAAAAGCAGTCTAAAATTACACACAAAGAAAAAGAAAAGAGAGAGACAGAGATTACCGTTTTCCATCTCTTTATCCAGTAGTCCAACACATGCTGAACTGTATGTCTCATGAATCTAGACAAATCTAATCTTGCATTTTTGAAACCACCGTGATGTTTATGTCCTCGGTAAACATATCATAATGGAGTACCTCTACTAAGCACTTGGTGCCACTCTTTAGATAGTTTCATGTGATTTCCAATGTCCTTTAAAGCCAACTTAAATTTCTTATTGTCGATGAAATGGTGTTTGTCCCAAACGCTACACATAAATTCGCAATGCTGGGCGGGCTCCATAATTGAGCAGTTGTGCTCAATGAGTAGCACATTTCCCCTGTGGAAGAGATAATTTGAAATATAATAATGACGGTTAAATAAAGAAAAGAAAGCACCATCAATAATTTAGAAATGTATAAAAAAAAACTACAATAAAAATACCTCCAATTAAGGAGAAGGTTTAAGAAATCTTCCACCTCTGTTGGCACATCCATTCCTTTCAAACTAACATTACGAACTAAAAATTCTAAGCACAAAAGGTCCTTGGTCACTCCCGATTTTGTACGTGGTTCGGTTATTAGATTAAAGAACTTAGGAGTATGATTAACCACTACAACATTATTCTCGTTAAATCCAGTAGTCACAAAATTTTGATTATGTAAGTCCAATATGAACTTCAACAGGCACCTACGAAGAAACAATTTCAAAATAAGTTATGCTAAATGACTAAATTTTATTTATCAAAATCTAAATTACACTATGTACGGGTATACCTAAATCAAATAACGGTCTTTTTCTCCAAGCTACGAATGTAATCTCCTGACAAAAGAAAACTTGTCGTATGAAATCATCGGCGAGCCTTGAGTGTTCAAATATTTCAAATGGCATGTCAAAGTCATGTTGTACGACTCATATATGATCGAACCACCACTACCATGCGAATCGTCGCCAAAAAATTATCGCAGAAAATATCAATGCGTTAAGTGTTTTGAGCTATAAAGGACATCTTGATATTTCTTGAAATCATTGTAACGCTTAACAACTCTCTGGTCCTGTAATAACCCGACCCTCGTATCTGTTTCTGGAATATTTTCAATCCCTTATTCTGAGCCTTTAAATGCTTACGGTGAAATTTTATGTGAAATTGAATTTAATTCAGTGAATCCTATGGTTATGGATGCATATCTGTTTAATAAAAGAAAAATCTGTCACAATTATAATGTTTGAATAAGCAATTGGAAGCCTTAGAGACTTAATTATCTGAAATTGATTTTACATTTGGGATCAGCATAATTTTTAAGTCGTAATATGATTTTCTGTGAAATTTCAATGTGAAATTATTAAACTGATTAAATTTTGTCTTATTCACTTTTTACATATAAGTGCCAATACTTCTTATACATTGACTTGGGAAAACCATCACTCAAAAATATCTCCTAGAGAGAAAAATCAGAAAAGAAGAGGGTTGAAGGGAATAGAAGAAGATTGGGGAAATTGAGAGGCTTGGTAGGGAATTGAATCAAGGTATGTAAACACCATCTTAAATTAAGCTCTTTCTTCGGTTTGAGTGAGTTTGCTCTTCTAATTGGGAGGGCTAGAGGTTATGTTGAAGTTTTGTAGAAGATGATTGTCTAATTGGGAAATTATGCTTATCATGTAGTTGTTTTGGAAATTAATTTGAGTTATGGAGAAATTACACCTTGCTTCCTAGTTAATCTCATGTAGATACTCATCTATGTGGTTGGATTATATGGTTGCATATGTGTGTGTGCGTGTGTGTAAGAAAGTTAGAAATTCCATGGAATTGGATTGTGATTGATTCATGAATTCAAGGTGATTAAGAACCTAAGTTGATTTATGATTCATTTTTCATGTGATTTTGAGCGTTAATCTTGTGTTAAATTGATCTATTTTGAGCTTTGCTATGTATTCTCTAAGTTGGGTTTTGTGTGAGTTTCGGACTGCAAAAACAGGGGCTCGGCCGCACGTACGGAGGTCTCGGCCACACGTGCGGAGGTCATGGCCGCACGTGCGGACAAGAGAAAAAAATGAGATTTTACATTTTGCCTATGGCCGCTCATGCGGTGAGGAGGGACCGCATGTGCGGTACATGTCCGCACGTGCGGAGGGGACGGCCGCACGTGCGGCCCATGTCGAGAACCTCGTCTGCTTCGTTTTACGTGCTTGACCCTTTGATATGTTTGAAATCAGTATTTGATGCTTTTTGATGTTTGTAAACTTATTCAAAGTAAAACGAGTCAGGAAATAGTTTAAAAATGAAACGAACTAATTCTTGTATGGCGTACATATGTAGGGCACCTACCGAGAGGGATTATCGCTCCATTCACGCACTGTGAGTAATCGTACTGTAATCGCACATTTGATTACCGTTAATAATTATTTTTATTAACGCTCTGCGCTTCAGACGTAGATATGTTAATATTATGTGGATTGGGAAACAGTGTGGACGTTGAAAGATTTTTTTAAACATTGGTATGACTCTAAACCTATGCTGTATTCTGGCTATGGCTAATGATTATCGTGAATGTACCATCCTAAGAATTACTCATGATTTTGCATAAGAATTGCATACAAACTATTAACACTGTGAAGTTGGTTAATTGAAAGGAATTGAGTATCAATAACATTGTTATGTGATTCATGTTATGATATGAACTGTTCTGACCTATTGATGTAATGGTACCTTTACCTTCGGACTATTGTTAATATTAATGTTCTGCTAATTACGAGACAGGTATGTCGACCTACAAAGAACCATGAGGAAATCTAAGTGCATCGTTGGATCATACGTTTTGTTTACTGTTGATAGTTAATGTTGACATTCCATTATCTGCAAGTTAGTGGTATTGGTTCATGACAAGCAAATGGGATGTATGTGCATTATGGAACTATGGTATCTACATATCTCTGAAATGTGCTTACCTTTTGCTAACAATTATCAACAACGTTCTGTTAAACTTATATTACCGATGGTAATTCATGTGAGTAATGGGAAGAATTTATGTACTTTCTGTATGATTCTGAAGCTAATCTGTTCTGATGATTTTTGGTATGGAACAAGGTGCTGTACGGAACTAAGTGCTATACTTTGGTGAGAGCCACCTCTAGAATCCGTACGAACCACCTCTTGAGTCCATGCATATATATTTCTGGGCTGCTAGGCCGTTCTATTATTTCTGGGCCACTACGCCATTCTGTTATTCTGGACCGATAGGACGTTCTGTTATTTCTGGGCCGATAGGCCGTTCTGTTATTTCTGGGCCGATGGCCATTCTGTGTATTACTGGGCTTAAAGCCACTCTGTTAAGGAAATTGGGCCTATGGCCGCTCTAGAAATGACTACAGAATGTAATTAATCATATGCCTCCACAGTTATATGCTTTGCTATTTAAGTTAACCATTACATTATTCATGTGCTCTTATTCACTGAGTTTTACTCACCCTGTATTTTGTCTGTTTCTGCAGGTAACCAACTGGAAAGCCAGTCCTAACCCTTGAGATCTGTCTATCTCTTGTCAGTGTGTCCAGGTGCTTAAGATGGAACCCATGCATTTTATAAAGCTTTAACTAGGTTTTCGGTTTATGCTTTGATTGTTTGCCTATGGATGAATGTAAATAACCCCTTTCTTCTTTAGTACTTTCGTACGAATGTGAATGACTGTAACTAAAGCTCGGGTGTATGCTCCGTGTGTATTATCTACCTACTGTAATGTTTGCGGTCCTAGCATAGTAGTGGTAGCCCAATGGATGATGTTTTAAGTTATTTAATTTAATTAATGCTTCCGTCCGGGCCCCATATACTACGTATATCAGGTTAAGTGTCCGTTTCTGAATAAGTCATGCCCAAAACTTTTAGGGACGGGTTTGGATGTGACAGGTCCCTTGGGAAGGATACCCGCGATGAGAAGGTTAGTGTCAATATCTGTGAAGTAATCGCAACTAACACTGTGACGCTGTAAATAAAATAAATGACATTAGAGATACATGTCCATAAACAAGATTCACCAAAAAAAAAAATATTTGCCACTTACCAACATTGCACTCAATTATAGCTCAAAAAATACCAATCTGCAACCAAAAGAAAGAAACAACGAAAATTAGTTGGAAAAATTACACCATAATAATATTACCCATCAAATAAAATGAAAGTAAATACAATCCTGTAGAGACGCACCCATTTTTCTAAAGGTAGCAAATTCTAAACAAATTAGAATTCTTGCATCTATAAACATGCTCAGGTGACCATTTTAATTATAATTCTGAAATCTCATCTACCCTCAAATTGATGTGACCCAGCCATGATTCATGAAACATTCTCTTTCACAACTCCTAATTACAAATTGACAACTAAACATCCAAAACCCGCCTAATTTCCAAAACATGGGACTGATTACCTCCCATGTCTTTTCTTCTTGTTTGTTCATTATACATGGCGTCTGCGACCATACTCATAGTCAGTTTCCCTTCTGGTGCAGAGAGACTGAGAGAAACCACCAATGTCTCCCAGTTGTCTGGCAAAGAACTAAGCAGTAGTACAGCTTGCATTTCATCGTCCAAGCGCATCTTGACGGTTGCAAGCTGATTTACCAGATTTTTGAATTCACTGGTGTGCTCGGCGATAGACACACCATTGTTCAACTTCAGATTTACAAGCCTTCTCATCACCAAGGCTTTATTTCGGGCGGTCTTTGACTGGTACATGTCGTTTAACATTGTCCAAAGAGCATAGGCATCTGTCTCTTCGGCAACATGATGGAACACACTGTGGTCTATCCATTGTCTGATACAAGCAATAGTCTTGCGGTTCATCTTTATCCAGTCATCATCTTTCACTCCTTCAGGTTTAACCCCCTTTATAAAAATGGGGTCAAACAAGTCTTTTAAAAAATAGGATGTCTTCCTTCCGTGACTTCCAAATTGCATAATTGGAAGGAGTTAATTTGAACATAGATTCTGAAGTTGAGGTACAATCCTCCATCGTATTCTTTCATTTTACAGAAAACTCCGAATGAAAAATCTAACTGTACAGATGTGTCCAAAATACTCCAAATAGTCGAAAACCAGTATTGGATCGTCAAAAACGGACACAGAATGGCTCAGATCAGTCCAAAATAGTTTGGACAGTTCAGATCTGCAGGTGTACCTTAGCCGCGCAGCAGCGAATCACTCTCTGCCTCTAAGTTGACTGGTCAACAGGTCTGATGATGTGGACAGCAACGTGGCAATGATTTGCTGACTTGGCAGCCACGTGTCAGTGACGTGGCGTTTACGTGTCAGACACGTAGTACTGATATGGCGATGACGTGTCAGACACGTGTCAGCGACATGGCGATGACGTGGCAGCCACGTGGCCGATTATGCGGCATCTAACGTCACACGCACACGCAACACACTCGTCTTCTTCCGTGAGTAGCGCGTGTGGCGCGTGGAAGAAAGTTAGATCACGCGCCGGCTCCTCTTCATAGCGCGTGCGGCGCATGCAGAGAGTGGAATGCACGCGCAGTCTTTGGGGGGCGCGTAAGAGCGCGTTCAGGCTCTTCTTGGGCTATTCTTTGCAGTTCTAGAGTCCTCTCTTGGAGTCCTTGCTTCTGGTATGCTCAAAACCTGATTTTGAGAACCTTGATTTGTGGGCAGTTTCGAAAAACACACTGTTTTTGTTTCGAAACGCAACCAATTCAGCTCTAATATCACTTGTTAGGACTACAGGACACCAGAAATCAATTCCACCCAATAACACAAGAAGATTTACGTGATTCGACAATTGCCTACGTCAACGGAGAGATATCCACTATAGAATTATCCCGGAGGGAGATTACAGAACTCACACCTTACAACTCTCTATAGAACTCTCTAACTCACAGATTATACTCTCCTCTGTGTATCACTCCCATATCTGTATTCAACCCCTCCTCACTCATCTCAATTCATAACCAAGAGAAGAGGAGCAGGTGAAGTGACAGCCATGAGTGGGCTTGGTTGTGCCACCCTCACCATCTATCTTTGGTGAATTGGTATTGCCCCACCAGCTTTCTTTACCACATGGTGCCACCCGTACCATGTGTATGGTGGGCTCCTTACCATGTGGGTAGTGGATGGGGCTAACATGTTCGTTTCTTACGCTCTATTTAATTGGTCTGTTGCAGTTTATGATTCCTTTGCCAATAGCATTCAGCTATTTTGATGCATATAGTAGGCTTTACCTTATACTTGATTTGAGTTTGTATACTGCTGCACGCTTGTTTCATTAATCATTTGAGGATCAAAATTGCATCATATTGTTGTATAAAAATTAAGAATGTAAAGAGGAATAATACCAGAAAATATGGATAGAGTGAGATCACGCGTGTGGCGCGTGGGAGAAAGTGAGATCATGCGTCGGCTCCTCTTCACGGCGCGTGGGGCGCGTGCGGAGAGTCAGATTCACGTGCAGGCTTTGGGGGCCGCGTCAGATTGCGTTCTGGCTCTTCTTGGGCTGTTCATTGCAATTCTGAACTCCTCTCTTGGAGTCCTTGCTTCTGGTATGCTCAAAACCTGATTTTGAGCAACTTGATTTGTGGGCAGTTTCGAAAAACACACTGTTTTTATTCCGTAACACAATCGATTCGGCTCTAATATCACTTGTTAGGACTATAGGACACCAGAAATCAATGCCACACAATAACTGTCATGACCCAAAACCCGCCCCTAAAGGTTTGGGCATGACCCACTCAAAATCAGACACTAAACCTGTTATACATATAATACGGGGTCTGAACGGAAGCATCTAATGATATAAAATACATAAAATAACATCCATTGAGCTATTACTAACATGCCAGGATCACATACACGTACTCAGCTCCTTTACTGAGCGTATAACTAAACATTATTAAAGAATAGGGGTCATACATACATTCTCACTTGGATAGACAATAACCAAATATTCTAACAAAATCATTACAGAGATGCATGGGCTTGGTCTGGGTGCCTGGACACACTGAGGTTGACAAATGAAAGGCGAGTACCAAGGGTTAAGACTGACCTCCAAGGTGACCACCTACAGAACAGACATAACACAAAGTAAGCCAGGCTCAGTGAATAATAGTACATAACAAAACGATGTTTAACTTGAAACATAATGTATCAATGAGTGTGAAATTACAGAGTTCACATAGTTAGTCTAATTCTGTACTAATTTCATAACGGCCTTAGGCCCAGTCTTAAAACATAATAGCTTGAGACATAATAGCTTGAATCATAACGGCTTTAAGCCCTTGAATATCATAGCATTAAACTTTTAAACATGTTGGCATAAAGCCCTTGAACATGTGGCATAAAGCCCTTGAACATGTGGCACAAAGCCCTTATAACTTGTAATGGCATAAAGCCCTTGTAACTTGTAATGGCATAAAAGCCTCATAACTTGTAATGGCATAAAGCCCTTGTAAACATGTTGGCATTAAAGCCCTTGAAAATGGCATGAAGCCCTTGTAAACATGTTGGCATTAAAGCCCTTGAAAATGTATCTAACTTTGTAGCATACTTAGACTTGTAAGATATTTAAAATATACCTGAAACATGCTTGAGCTCGTAACTTACTTGAAGCATACCTGTAACATACTTGAACTTGTAATATACTGGGAACCATACTTGAAACATGTTTGAACTATACTTGAAACCATACTTGAACTATCCTTGAAATATACTTGAAACCATACTTGAACTTGCAACATGCGTGACTTAGAACATACATGAACTTGTATCATACATAAACTTGTAACATATTTAAGCTTGTATCGTACTTAAACTTGTATCATACTTGAATTTCTAACATACGTGAACTTGTAACATACATGAGCTTGTAACATACGTAAAACTCGTAACATACTTTAACTTGTATATACTTGAACTTGTAAATTTACTTAAACTTGTATGTACTTGAATTTGCCACATAAATAAACTTGTAACGTTCTTGAGCTTATAGCATATGTAAACTTGTAACGGACTTAACTCATAAACTTGTAACACAACAAAATAACTTCCAATTCACATGGAGTCACATAACTTTCCAATTTTCATAATATTCGTAGAACACTCACAAAGAACAGAGCATTAATGACAATAATTATCAACAATAAATAACATGTACATTTTTATACTACTACTCACAGTGTTTAGATGCTAGGTCCGTCCCTGCAGATAACCCTACACAATTCAATTCAACAACATTTAACACAATTCGACATAATCGATATAACCCCACATAATTATCACTATCCAATATAATCCACACTATTTAACATTATTTAACTCAATACTACCAATATAATTCCACATAAATCAAATTAAATTGCTAAGACTCAATTCAATATTCCGTAGCCAAGTTTACATCACATCGTCAACAAACCCTTCCCCCCAATCTCCTTTCTCATTAAGACATGATTCCCAGTGCTCATAACAAAGTTCATTCGCAAATTCTAAACATAATTTCCAAGTATCTCCAAATTCCAATTAAACTTGTATATACATAATTCAATACCTCAATTTTATTATTTTACTTTCAATTTGGGTTAAATTTTTGGTTATCATCTTTAATCAACCTAGGGTTTCAAGAAAATATGGAGATTTCAAGAAATAATCAAACTTATTAACCCAACACTTTTATTCCAACTTTTCCATTGATTATACACCTAGGACTCATAATTCACCATTTTAACCCATTAATTAACTCCCAACATCTTCAAACCATAAAACCCCCAATGTTCAAACCCAAAATTCCCAAAATCTCATAATTTCTTCTATATACATAACATGGATGAAAATTGTACCATTATACAATGAAAATACCTCAAATCTATCTATGGATGTAAATATTGAAGAGTATTAAAACCCTTACCTCCATAATCTAGCAAAAGGGTGAGCTTGAGAAGAAGCCTTCACAAATCCAAGTTCTAATCGGGTAAAAACATTGATCCTCCCTTGTTCTCCATCCTTGATGCCAAAAACCATGGTGGATCGTGATCAAAGTAAAGGAATTCAAGGGTTTGGGGCCAGGGTTTCGAACTTAGGCGAAGAGGAAGGAAGAGGGAAGAAGAAAAATATGAGAAATGATCCAAAATCCCGTTTTTAAAGCTGCTGTCCTGTAATTCCCGCTCGAGCGGAGGAATTCCCGCTCGAGCGTACCTGTTTTCAGCACAGACTTCGAAACTTTGAACAAGTATAACTCTCCCATCCGGACTCCGTTTTAGGTCATTCTTGTCTCCAAATTGAAGCCCCGGAAATAAGCTTTCCAATGGTTCCAACCCCACATTCAAATTCAAACTGTGGACAAAGATATGGGCAAAAGAGTGACGGCTGATCATAAAATAACTATCCGAATTACATTCTAGGGTCCAACCTTACTTTACCATCAAATTATCACCTCAAGCAACATCCCAAAATAAAATGAGGAGGTTCTAAACATACTAATAAAAATATCAAAACGAGCCCATGAGCCTCAGAAATTCAACTCAACCTGGTGACCCGCTCGAGCGTCCAACTTTGCGCTCGAGCGCACAGACCAACAAAGCCTTCCGCTAGAGCGTCGAATCCCCCGCTCGAGCGGAAAAACACAACTCCCAGAATCTCAGGCCGTCTGCAAAATTGCTGGGAACCCCAAAAGTCCGCTCGAGCGTCAACTCCTCCGCTTGAGCGGAGGGAAAAATTCTGGGTCGTCACAATAACACAAGAAGATTTACGTTGTTCGGCAATTGCCAACGTCCACGGGAAGATATCCACTATAGAATTATCCCGGAGGGAGATTACAGAACTCACACCTCACAACTCTCTATAGAACTCTCTCACTCACAGATTATACTCTCCTCTGTGTATCACTCTCATATTTGTATTCAACCCCTCCTCACTCATCTCAATTCATAACCAAAAGAAGAGGAGCAGGTGAAGTGACAGCCATGAGTGGGCTTGGTTGTGCCACCCTCACCATCTACCATTGGTGAGTTGGTATTGCCCCACCAGCTTCCTTTACCCCATGTTGCCACCCATACCATGTGTGTGGTGGGCTCCTTACCATGTGGGTAGTGGATGGTGCTAACATGTTCGTTTATTACGCTCCATTTAATTGGTCTGTTGCAGTTTATGATTCCTTTGCCAATAGCATTCAGCCATTTTGATGCATATAGTAGTCTTTACCTTATACTTGAGTTGAGTTTGTATACTGTTGCACGCATGTTTCATTAATCATTTGAGGATCAAAATTGCATCATATTGTTGTATAAAAATTAAGAATCGAAAGAGGAATAATAGCAAAAAATACGGATAGAAAATTATTGCAATATCCATAAAAACTTAAAAACTAATGCAAGCTTCTAATTATTATCCCCATCATTGCAGAGGAGATTGAACAATGAATTCACAGAGGAGTCCATATTGATTCAGCCCTCTCTTCATCTCTACTAAAACCATCGGATAGGTTACGCTCAAAGCTTGATTGGCATAATATTGGTTGATATTGGTTACCTATACAACATAACCAAGATAATTAAAAATACAAATAAAAAAGAAAAAAAGAAGAGACTATAGCTCCAACAACACTAGCGTCAACTGTTGCAGCTTACAGAACTCACCTAGCTCAAGTATTAAGAGCAGAAAAGCAGTCTAAAATTACACACAAAGAAAAAGAAAAGAGAGAGATAGAGATTACCGTTTTCTATCTCTTTGTCCGGTAGTCCAACACATGCTGAACTGTATGTCTCATGAATCTAGACAAATCTAATCTTGCATTTTTTAAACCACCATGATGTTTGTGTCCTAGGTAAACATACCATAATGGAGTACCTCTACTTAGCACTTGGTGCCACTCTTTAGATAGTTTCATGTGATTTCCAATGTCCTTTAAAGCCAACTTAAATTTCTTATTGTCGATGAAATGGTGTTTGTCCCAAACGCTGCACATAAATTCGCAATGCTGGGCAGGCTCCATAATTGAGCAGTTGTGCTCAATGAGTAGCACATTTCCCTTGTGGAAGAGATAATTTGAAATATAATAATGACGGTTAAATAAAGAAAAGAAAGCACCATCAATAATTTAGAAATGTATAAAAAAAAAAACTACATTAAAAATACCTCCAATTAAGAAGAAGGTTTAAGAAATCTTCCAGCTCTGTTGGCACATCCATTCCTTTCAAAATAACATTATGAACTAAAAATTCTAAGCACAAAAGGTCCTTGGTCACTCCAGATTTCGAACGTGGTTCGGTTATTAGATCAAAGAACTTAGGAGTATGATTAACCACTACAACATTATTCTCGTTAAATCCAGTAGTCACAAAATTTTGATTATGTAAGTCCAATATGAACTTTGATGATACAGTTCGTCCTGGTGAATGGGCTAGACCGATCCAAGCTTCTCAATCCCACTAGATAACCTACAAACAAGTTCAATGGGGAACGGGGTAGTCCCCCAGCGAACCCTCCGGTGTGTGAATTAGAAGAAGTGGTAGACAATGTAGAAAGAGAGAGAGAGAGAGATAGAAAACTTAACTTTCTTCTTGTCTTCAAGCTTTGCTTATATCCTTTGGTAATCATTTCGCTGTCTTTGTCATTCTGACCTTCCCGCCGAAAGCTTATGCCGTGGTTCGTCTTGTTCAGGGTGAGGGGGTGTCATTCCGGTTGAGAGGTGTTGTCGCAATAAATGCTGTGATGGGCTGCATTAATGGTGATGTGCTGCGGCAATAACTTTGTAGATCTTTGTCTGCTGACGTGGCCTGTTCTGCACCTGCCACGTGTCCGAGCATCAATGACCTTCCCTGCTCAATTGGCCTCCAGCTGTGCTGGGTCTTACCAACCGGGTTGTGCAATGGGGTCTAAATTGTGGGCCTGGGTTTACTCACGGTGGGCTCTAGCCCTTGTGGGCCTATCCGTGTCAGTAGTCCCCCATTCCCGAGTGCAGCTTTAGTCCAACGAAAGGAATAATAACAAGGAAGATGAGTCCGACCGGTGGGGGGAGACCGACTGTGAGGGCGGCCGAGCGGGAGATGCCGATCGTGAGGATGGCCGAGCGGGAGAGGTCGACCGTGAGGGCGGCCAAGCGGGAGAGGTCGACTGTGAGGGCGGCCGAGCGTGAGGGCGGCCGAGCGGGAGAGGCCGACCGTGAGGGTGGTCGAGCGGGAGATGCCGACCGTGAGGGTGGTCGAGCGGGAGATGCCGACCGTGAGGGTGGTCGAGCAGGTGAGGCCGACTGTGAGGGCGGCCCAGCGGGAGAGGCCGACCGGGAGGGCGGCTGACCGTGAGGCCGATCACAAGGCGGGCCGACCGCATGGGTGGCTGAATGGAAGGGCACGGAGCTCAAGAGGCGGCGCGTCACATGATGATTTGAAGTGGAAAAGACAAGGTAAGGGCAGAAGTCAGTGCATCGAAGCCATACATGTGGCAGAATTTCGAGGGAGAAGAAAGGTCAAGTGTTAGATCAGAAGTGAAACGTCAGGGCATTATTATGGGCATTGAGGAGGCAGTTTTGGCGGATGATTTGAAAAGTTTTCAAACTGGCAAAAATTAATTTGGATCCTTGGAATACGGGTAAACCGTGGGCTTTTGGTATTATTCGATTTACTTACCTGTTTTCAAGAACCCAAAACATTCCAAGTATTACACCATTTGTTGTGCGCGATACACCATTGGAGCATTTCTTCGACTTCTTAGTGCCTGCCTCAAAAGCGATCCGCAGACACACTTTAGAAATGGCGCAAGAAGAAAACGTGAATGTGAGGGTGGATCCACTGGGAGACGATGATGCAGAGGAATTAGCTGCACAGTACAGAACGGAGAGGGTGGGGGAACCAGCGATACGTTTCCATGGCTCCACCATGATTGCAGCGCCGAAGCCTATCAGTCAGGCGGAGCCAGATCATTGGCACACGAAGCCAGACAAGTCGACGATGACTGAGGCAGAGTTGGAGGCCATCCGGGAGAAATACCAGATTCTAGTGGAAGTGGAGTTGTTGCTGTCAACGTCAACAGAAAGGCCATCAGATGCCAAGCCAGGGGAGTTTTCCCTGTACGAGGAGGCGTTGAAGGGTGGACTGAGGTTGCCACTGCCTCAAATAGTAGTGGACGTGCTGAACCACCTGGAGGTAGCACCGGGCCAGCTGATGCCTAATGCTTGGAAGATTTTGCTGGCCTGTGCAAGCGCCTAGCCAAAAACGAATAAAGGGGAGTCGATGACGGTGGAGGAATTCTTCGCTTGCTACAAGGCCTCAGGGCAGCAAGAGACATGGGTCACGCTGCAGGCAGCTATGGGGAAGGGGTTGGTGGCTGAGCTGCCCACATCGATAAAGGGGTGGCGAGCACGGTGGTTCTACGCGTCTACCAACGGGGGGCCTAGGGTGCGCACCGTCTAGAAGGTGCCGATCAGGACGGTGGAGGCAAGACTGGGGGCTGCGGCAGAGGAGAGGGTGAAAGGGGTGAAAGAGTGGAGGGAGAGGGAGAAGGCCAAGTGGGACGAGCTGGTTCAGCCGTCCGCACTGTTTGAGGCTGGGCTGGGTCCACAGCCGATCGGTGGGGACCTCAGTCGAGCTGAATTGGAAGCCAGAAGAGAGGCACAGGAGGCAGAAGATCAAGCCATCCTTGCCAAGGCCACAAAATTTAAGAAGGCGCAAGATGACCGACCGGCACAGCCGATCGCGAAGGAGAGGATCCGACCACGCCCAAAGCCATTGGGAGGGAAGGACTTAAGCACTTTTGAGCCACGAAAGCCCCTGTGGATCCAGTGAAGGAGAAAGTCAAGAAGGATGGGGAGGCTCTGAAGGGGAAGAAGAAGAAGAGAAGTGCCCCAGAAGAGGCCGCAGAGGAGTCTGGGTTCAAGAAAATGAAGGAGGCCCCAGTTGTGGTGGAGACCCCAGAAGTGGTAAGGGTTATCCCAACGGTGGAGGCTGTGGAGGTCGCCCCAGCGATTCAAGTAGTAGTTGGGGCAGCTGGTGCTGACCCGAGCGGGGGGCAACGGATGCAAAGGGGGCCTGCATCCCAGGAAGAAGGAGTTAGCTTGAAAATGGCTATTTACCATGCGCGCGCGGTGGCTGGACGGTTGGAGGGAGAAGAAGGCCCAGCCAAGGCAGGGGCTGAATGTCTGGTGAAGATCGTGGAGGAGTCAGGCCTGCGCTCAGCGTCTGTATTTAACGAGGCAGACCTCTTCAGGGGGTTGTGCTCTGCACAGATAGACGTGACGACCTTGGCAGGGGCCCTCTTTAGGAATGCAGGGGTTGCTAAAATCAAAGCGGAGGAGGCCAAGGCGCAGCTTGCAATGTTGAAGAAAGAGAAAGCAAGTTGGGAGGGAGCCCATGCTAAGATGCAAGGAGTCAAGTTGGAATTGGAGAACATGTGCCGCAAGGTGGTGTTGCTCGAGTTCCAGCTGGCTAACGAGCAGAAAAAGTTGGAAGAGTCCCAAAATGCCTGTGCCATTGCTAACGAGAGGCATGAAGAGGCCATGAGCAGCAACGAGGAGCTGGTGAAGCTGAAGGATGAAGCAGATGCCAAGGTTGAGGCTCTGCAAAAGGGGTTGGAGAGAGAACTCACCAAGGCAGAGGAGGAGAAGGGGAGGCTGATGAAGGAGTTGAAAGCAGAGATGGTGAAAGCGACGGCGGAGAAGGAGAGCCTGAAGAAAGAGGTGGAGGAGGAGAAGGATAGGGCAGCTACTATGGTTGAGGCTCTACGTGGAGAGCTGGAAACGGAAAGGGCCAAAGCGTCCTCTGAGAAGGTGATCCTACAAAAAGAGCTGGACGAGGAAAGGGCGAAAGCAGCCTCTGAAAAGGCAGCCTACCCCGATCTGTACGTTGCAACAGTTGAACAATTCAAGGGATTGCCTAAATTTCAGATGGCCATTGATGCCGCAGTGGCCAGCAGTTTTACAAGGGAGGAGTCTGGGGGGGCTAGCCCATCAAGGACGACTGCTGAGGGAAGACCTGAGTCTGAAGTCATAGAGAGCTTCCAGCGGTCAGACTTTTATAAGCATGAAATGGCAGAGTACTGGGACAGCGGGTGGAAAATTTTCAAACGCAAGGCTGAAGAGCTGTTCCCAGAGCTCGACTTTAGCAGTGTGGCGATTGAAGAGGATGATGTGGCCCAGACCCCCTTGGATGAGGGTGTGGAAGAAGCAGATCTCATCTCCACTGAGGAGGGGGAGTGAGCTGAAAATAAGTGTACTTAGGAGTTTCTGTTTTGTCGTGGTTTTATTGTGTTTTGTTTTTGAAGTGATGTAATGAAGTTGTATATACATTTTTGAATGAATAAAATTTCATTTACGCTGTCAGCTGATGACTCCATGGAATTTTTCTTTTTGTTCTGTTGTTTTTGTTTTTTTTTTATATATATAATGGAGAGTAAAGTAAGGAACTCCCTAATGCAGAGTGAAATGGGACTTGTATAAAAAGTCAATGGGTGAGTAATTGAAAAATTGGAGTACAAAGTTGTAAAACGTGAGTGTGGAAAATGATCTTGATAAGAGGTCCATGAATAAGTATGAGTGAAGGATCCATGGATGAAGGCAGGAAAGTAGGTTTTAAATTGTAACTAAAGGGTTAATTGTAAACCTGTAGGGGAGAACTTGGGGAGGACCGTTGGAATTTGACTAAGTAGAGATGTTGTAAAAATTTGTGACCTCAACTTGTGACTAAGTGTTCTCCCAAACCAAATGGCATAACATTTTCCATTCAAAATGCCCAAAAGATACTTCAGATCAAATTTAGAAAAGATCACTGCATCACAGAATTGATTGCCGACAAGCTTGTCCAGGACAAAAGCAAAAGTAAAAGTAAAGGCAAAGATGATTGATGCCTTGCTGGCCAAATACTTTCCAGCCTTCTGGTGTTCGATCTGCCTGAGTCTTTTGAAGTGCTCAGTCTGGCTGAGACTTCTGAAGGTGCTTAGTTCTGGCTGAGGCTTGTGAAGGTGCTCAGTTCTGGCTGAGGCTTTTGAAAGTGCTCAGTTCTGGCCGAGGCTTTTGAAAGTGCTCGGTCTGGCCGAGGCTTTTGAAAGTGCTCAGTTCTGGCTGAAGCTTTTGAAAGTGCTCAGTTCTGGCTGAGGCTTGTGAAAGTGCTCAGTTCTGGCTGAGGCTTTTGAAAGTGCTCGTTCTAGCTGAGGCTTTTGAAAGTGCTCGGTCTGGCCGAGGCTTTTGAAAGTGCTCGGTCTGGCCGAGGCTTTTGAAAGTGCTCGTTCTAGCTAAGGCTTTTGAAAGTGCTCGGTCTGGCCGAGGCTTTTGAAAGTGCTCAGTTCTGGCTGAGGCTTTTGAAAGTGCCCAGTTCTGGCCGAGGCTTTTGAAAGTGCTCGGTCTGGCCGAGGCTTTTGAAAGTGCTCAGTTCTGACTGAGGCTTTTGAAAGTGCTCAGTTCTGGCTGAGGCTTGTGAAAGTGCTCAGTTCTGGCTGAGGCTTTTGAAAGTGCTCGTTCTGGCTGAGGCTTTTGAAAGTGCTCGGTCTGGCCGAGGCTTTTGAAAGTGCTCAGTTCTGGCTAAGGCTTTTGAAAGTGCTCAATTCTGGCTGAGGCTTTTGAAAATGCTCGGTCTGGCCGAGGTTGCGAGTGCTGCAAGTGAGAGTTTTACGGAAACGACATTCAGACAGTTGAATTATAGAAGATTGGAACTCCAGTCGGAATTTGTATTATGTATTGAAAAAGGAAAATACAACAAGTTTGATAATACAAAAGTAGGAATTCACTGATAGTAACGCTTCAGATGTTCAGCATTCCAGGGATGGAGAAGGTCTCGGCCATCCATGTCTTGAAGTCGGTAAGTGCCTGGCCGTGGGCGGGCCTTCACAACGTAGGGTCCCTCCCATTTGGCTGCTAGTTTGCCCTCGGTCGGATTCTTTGTGGCAAGAGTTGCTTCTCTCAAGACAAGGTCCCCTACAAAAAACTCCCGTGGTCGGACTCTGCGGTTGTAGTGTGTTCTCATTTTCTGCTGGTACGAAGCCAATCTGACAGCAGGAGTCTCTCTGAGCTCTTCGATGAGGTCCAGGTCTGCTCGACGGAGTTCTTCGGTTGAGGCGAGATCCGGATGTAAGACCCTGGGGGTGGGCAGACCGACTTCTACCGGAATGACCGCCTCAGCGCCATATGTTAAGCGAAAAAGGGTTTCCCCAGTAGGAGTCCGGGCAGTGGTTCGGTAAGCCCAGAGTACATGTGGTAGTTCCTCAGCCCAGAGGCCTTTAGCAGCTTCGAGCTTAGTTTTGATGATCTTCAGGAGAGAACGGTTGGTGACCTCAACTTGGCCATTTGCTTGGGGATGACCGGGGGAAGAGAAGCATGGTTGAATCTGGAGATCTGCACAAAATTTCCTGTATTTAGCGTTGTCGAACTGTTTGCCGTTGTCGGAGACGATGGCCTGAGAGATGCCAAATCGGCAGACGATCGATTGCCAGATAAACTTGGTGGTGTTCTGCTCGGTGATTGTGGCGAGGGGTTCTGCCTCGACCCACTTGGTGAAGTAATCAATGGCAACAATCGCGAACTTGGTTTGGCCTCGACCAGTGGGAAGTGGACCAACCAAGTCGATCCCTCATTTGGCGAATGGGTAAGGGCTGCAGAGGGTGATCAGCTCAGTGGGAGGAGCATGGGGGATGTTGGCGAAGCGCTGACATTTGTCGCATTTAAGCACAAAATCAGTGGCATCTTGGTTGAGAGTCGGCCAGAAGTAGCCTGTACGGAGTACTTTGTGTGCGAGAGACCTGCCACCCGAATGATTGCCACAGATTCCTTCATGGATCTCTTGCATTACATAGGTTGCTTGGGCGGGGCTGAGGCATCGCAGGTATGGTCGTGAAAAACCGCACTTGTAAAGGACGCCGTCGACCAGAATGTAGTTAGCCGACCGAGCTCTGACCTTGGCAGCCTGCTGCTGGTCATCTGGGAGTTCTCCAGTGGTCAAGAAGAGGAAGATGTCGGATGCCCAAGGGATGGGCTCCGTCTGGAGGAATTGCACTTCCTGTAGGTCGGGCGAGATGGCCGGGTGGGTTAGGTATTCGAGGCGAACTCCATGGCTAAGGTCAGAATGGTCAGCAGAGGCCAGCTGGGCCATCTCATCTGCTTTGGAGTTTTCCGCCCGAGGTATGTGTCTGATCTAGAAAGTATTGAAGAGGCGAACAAGAGGGAGTGCCATGTCCCTGTAAGCCCGCATTGTGCTGTCCTTGGCATCGAATTCCCCCGTGATCTGGCCGACGATAAGTTGGGAGTCACTGAACACGTGGATGTGGCTAACACCAATGTCTTTGGCCAGACGAAGTCCTGCTATCAATGCTTCATATTCGACCTCATTGTTGCTGGCCGCAAACAAGAGGCGGAGAGCACATTTGAAATAACCCCCCTCAGGGGAGGTGAGGATGAGGCCAGCCCCACTTCCTTCCCTGCGAGACGAGCCGTCAACATTGAGTGTCCAAGAATGAGGATCTTCAGGCTCTGGTGGAGCTGGTGGGGGTGGAAGGTTAGCGGTTGGGGCTGGATTGGTGAATTCCAAGATGAAGTCAGCTACAACTTGCCCCTTGATTACTGTCCGGGGGCGATAGGAGATGTCGAACTGGCTTAGTTCTACTGACCATTGCATTAGTCTTCCTGAGAGCTCTGGTTGCTGCATGACCTTCCTCAGAGGCTGGTCGGTGAGGACCACTATAGAATGGACTTGGAAGTAGGGGCGGAGTCGTCTGGAGGCGGTGACCAAAGCCAGGGACAGCTTTTCTAATAGGGGGTAGTTCTGCTCCGCTCCCCTGAGAGCCCGGCTAATGTAGTAGACCGGCCATTGGACGGAGCCGTCCTCTTTGATGAGAGTTGCACTGACTGCGGTGCTTGATACTACTAAGTAGAGGAAGAGGGGCTCACCCATGATTGCCTGTGAGAGAATGGGAGGATTGGCCATGCACTGCTTTAACTGTTGAAAGGCTTCTTCGGATTCAGTTGTCCATTCAAAAGTCTGCCGAAGAACTTTGAAAAATGGTAGGCACTTATCCGTTGCGCAGGCGATGAAACGGTTGAGGGCTGCCACTCTGCCAGTGAGTCTTTAAACCTCTTTAACAGTTTTGGGTGACTGCATCTCAATCAAGGCCTTGATCTTCTCAGGGTTGGCCTCGATGCCGCGCTGACTGACCATAAAACCCAAGAACTTTCCAGATCCTACGCCAAAGGCACACTTCTCTGGGTTGAGCTTCATCTGATTTTTGCGAAGGGTGGCAAAAGTCTCTCGTAGGTCGGTGAGGTGGTCAGTGGAGAGTTTGCTCTTGACTAGCATGTCATCCACATACACTTCCATGTTCCGTCCGATCTGATGGTGGAAGACTGCATTGACTAACCGTTGGTAGGTGGCCCCAGCATTCTTTAGTCCTAATGGCATTACACAATAGTGGTAGGTACCTCGATCGGTGATGAAGGATGTATGTTCCCGATCGGATGAGTGCATCATGATTTGGTTGTACCCGGAGAAAGCATCCATGAAGCTGAGCATTTGGTGACCGGCCGTGGCGTCGACCAGCAGATCTATGCGGGGGAGTGGATAGCTATCTTTAGGGCAAGCTTGGTTCAGGTCAGAGTAATCGACGCAGAGACGCCACTTGCTATTGTTCTTGCGAACTAGAACCACATTGGACAGCCACTTAGGATAGTCTACATTTCGGATGAATCAAGTTTCAAGGAGTTTGTCGACTTCTGTGGCTATGAGATTATTACGCTCGGGGTGGAAAATACGCTGCTTTTGTCGGTAAGGTCAGAAATGAGGTTCAATACTGAGGCGGTGAGTTATGAAAGAGGGGTCAATGCCTGGCATGTCTGCATGAGTCCAGGCAAAGACGTCTCTATGCTCGGTTAGGAGAGCGGTAAGGTCGACCTTGGCTTGGGGAGGTAGTTGACTGCCGATTTTGGCAGTTTTGAGTGGGTTGGTGGGATCGATGTTAACTTCAACGAGTTCTTCCACAGGTTCGCCTCTGATCAGCTCATCCTCATCCCGGACGTCAAGTCCTTCAATGATCATCGCCTCCTTCAGTTTGACTTCTTTAAGTGAGGCCACATAACACTCCCTAGCCACGGTCTGTTCTCCCCTGACTATTCCGACCCCGAGATCGGTAGGGAACTTGAGGGCAAGATGATAGGTGGATGTGATCGCTTGGAAGGCGTTAAGGGCAGTGCGACCGAGGATAATGTTGTAAGCAGAGGGGCAGTCGACAACAAGGAAAGTAAGCAACTTCGTGGTCTGCTGTGGGTACTCACCAATGGTGATGGGGAGATCAATAGAGACGATAGAGGTCACCCGGTCGCCAGTGAAACCAACCAAGGGGGTTTGGAGTGGAGACAGACTTTCCTCTCCGATCTTGAGCTGGTGGAAGCAGCCGAGGAATATGATGTCTGAAGAGCTTCCATTGTTGATGAGGACTCGCCTGACCTTATAGTTGGAGAGGATGGCAGAAATGATGAGAGGATCATCGTGTGGATAACGGATGCCTGTACAGTCGGCGTCTATAAAGGTAATGGGCTCTGTCCACTACTTGGGCTGCTTGGGGGGTCGATCTACCGTGATGACTGCCTTATCCGAGCCCTATCGTATTTTTCTCAGTTCTGCTTTCTGAGCCGAGCGCGACGGTCCCCCGCAAGCAAGACCGCCTAAGATAACTCTGATTTCACCGACAGGCGGAGGTGGATTACCTTGTGGCCGAGGTTGTTGGGGAGGTCGATCGCGGCCTTGGTCTGGTTAAGCTGGTCGCTGTGGAGGGGTGTGCCTGCGATTGTCTCTGTGGGGCTCGGTCCTTTGCCTCTGCTGAGGGTGGGTGTCTGTGAATCGGCTTAGACGCCCCTGGCGAATGAGGGTCTCCACTTGATCCTTGAGGCTGATGCAATCGTCGGTGTTATGGCCATGGTCCTGGTGGAAACGGCAATATTTGGACTGGTCTTTCCGATTGGAAGGGTTCCGTGGAGGGAGAGGCCACTTAAGGGGGTAGTCCCGTTGGATCTGGTTAAGGACATGTTCCATGGGAGAATTGAGGGGTGTATATCGCTCGAACCGACCGGGCGGTCTTACTGGTGCTGATCGGTCGGCGCGAGGGGGTCGATCGGCGTAGCGGGGTGTTTGGTTATGATGCTGGGCGTTACTGGGTTCTTGTTCTTGGTCTTTTCTCTTTTCTCTGGGGGTCAAATATTTAGTTGTTGAGTCCTGCCGAGCGGCTAGTGAATCCTCGGCGTTCATGTATTTTTGGGCTTTGGAGAATAGGGCTGCCATGGAGGTCGGGGGGTTCTTAGAGAGGGAGAAGAGGAAATTTGATGACCGCAGACCGGCCATGAAGGCTGTAAGGATGACTTTATCATCATTTTCGGCAACTTGCAAGGCTTCGGTGTTGAAGCGAGTGACAAAGTTACGCAGTGATTCCCCCTCGGTCTGACGGATATTGAGGAGTTGGGTCGCTGGCGTTGGGCCCCGATGAAGTGGCTCAGGAAGGAGTCACTGAGATGCTGAAATGTGGAGACCGAATCTGGTGGTAACTAGCTAAACCATAGCCGAGCCGATCCCTTCAGTGTCACGGGAAAGGCTCGGCACATGATTTCGTCGGGGAAGGCGTGGAGGATCATGAGGGTGCGGTAGGTCTCCAGGTGGTCAACCGGGTCGGTCATTCCGTCAAAGGGGTCAATGGTGGGCATTTTGAACTTGGCGGGCAGGGGTTTGTCTCGGATGGAGGCGACAAATAAGGAGTTTGCTGTGGTGGAGGGCTTATGTTGGATATTCTGCATAACCCCTTGGAGTTGGAGCTTCATGGCTCGGAGTTCAGCGTCCCAAAGGGGAATGTTGTCACCACCAGAGGGAGACAGGTGTTGGACGCTGCTGGCTTCTCCCTCGGGAGCTGGTGTTACGACTGATGGACGTGGGGGTGGAGGCGGTGGATGTATATGTGGGTGAGGGGGTTGTAAGCCCCCCGAGTTGAGAGGATTGGGTTGTGGGATGGCATGGCCCGGAATTTGTTCTGGATGGGGTGGAATATCTGGAGGTGGTGGAGGAATAGGGAGGTTTCGTTGGAGCAGAGCATTGATTAAGGCCTGGTTTTGTTCGGCCATACGGTTGATGTGGTTGGTGAGCTCGATGCAGTACTGTGGTGGGTTGTTTGGATTGGGGGGGTCGGTTTGGTGATCGGTAGCATTATGGTGAGAGGCCATGGATCTAGTCGTGACCATACACTTGACGGGTGAGACGTAGAAGTCACTGGAACAGGGTCTCCGGCAACAATGAACACAATTGGCGCACGGATCAACCAGTTCCCACAGACAGCGCCAACTGATGATACAGTTCGTCCTGGTGAATGGGCTAGACCGATCCAAGCTACTCAATCCCACTGGATAACCTGCAAACAAGTTCAACGGGGAACGGGGTAGTCCCCTGGCGAACCCTCCAGTGTGTGAATTAGAAGAGGTGGTAGACAATGTAGAAAGAGAGAGAGAGAGAGAGAGAGATAGAAAACTTAACTTTCTTTTTGTCTTCAAGCTTTGCTTATATCCTTTGGTAATCATTTCGCTGTCTCTGCCGTTCTGACCTCCCCGCCGAAAGCTTATGCCGTGGTTCGTCTTGTTCAGGGTGAGGGGGTGCCATTCCAGCTGAGAGGTGTTGTCGCAATAAATGCTGTGATGGGCTGCATTAATGGTGATGTGCTGTGGCAATAACTTTGCAGATCTTTATTTGCTGACGTGGCCTGTTTTGCACCTGCCACGTGTCCGAGCATCATTGACCTTCCCTGCTCAGTTGGCCTCCAGCTGTGCTGGGTCTTACCAACCGGGTTGTGCAATGGGGTCTAAATGGTGGGCCTAGGTTTACTCACGGTGGGCTGTGGTCCTTGTGGGCCTATCCGTGTCAAACTTCAACAGGCACCTACAAAGAAACAATTTCAAAATAAGTTATGCTAAATGACTAAATTTTATTTATCAAAATCTAAATTACACTATACACGGGTATACCTAAATCAAATAACGGACTTTTTCTCCAAGCTGCAAATGTAATCCCCTGACAAAAGAAAACTTGTCGTACGAAATCATGGGTGAGCCTTGAGTGTTCAAATATTTCAAATAGCATGTCAAAGTCATGTTGTACGACTCATATATGATCGAACCACCACTGCCACGCAAATCGTCGCCAAAAAATTACCGCAGAAAATATATATGCATTAAGTGTTTCGAACTATGGAGGACATCTTGATATTTCTTGAAATCATCATAACGCTTAACAACTCTCTGGTCCCTTGGGAAGGATACCTGCGCTGAGAAGGTTAGTGTCATCATCTATAAAGTAATTGCAACTAACACTGTGACACTGTAAATAAAATGAATGACGTTATAGATACATGTCCATAAACAAGATTCACCAAAAAAAAAAAATTTTGCCACTTACCAACATTGCACTCAATTGTAGCCCAAAAAATACAAATCTGCAACCAAAAGAAAGAAACAACATAAATTAGTTGGAAAAATTCCACCACAATAATATTACCCATCAAATAAAAAGAAAGTAAATACAATCCTGTAGATGAGCACCCATTTTTCAAAAGATAGCAGATTCTAAACAAATTAGAATTCTTGCATCTGTAAACATGCTCAGGTGACCATTTTAATTATAATTTTGAAATCTCATCTACCCTCAAATTGATGTGACCCACCCATGATTCATGAAACATTCTCTTTCACAACTCCTAATTACAAATTGACAACTAAACAACCAAAACCCGCCTAATTTCCAAAACATGGGACTGATTACCTCTCATGTCTTTCCTTCTTGTTTCTTCTTTGTACATGGCGTCTACGACCATACTCATGGTCAGTTTCCCTTCTGGTGCAGAGGTGCTGAGAGAAACCACCAATGTCTCCCAGCTGTCCGGCAAAGAACTGAGCAGTAGTACAGCTTGCATTTCATCGTCCAAGCGCATTTTGACAGTTGCAAGCTGATTTACCAGATTTTTGAATTCACTAGTGTGCTCGGCGATAGACACACCATTCTTCAACTTCAGATTTACTAGTATTCTCATCACGAAGGCTTTGTTTTGGGCAGTCTTTGACTGGTACATGTCGTTTAACATTGTCCAAAGAGCATAGACATCTGTCTCTTGGGCAACATGATGGAACACACTGTGGTCTATCCATTGTCTGATACAAGCGATAGTCCTGCGGTTCATCTTTATCCGATCATCATCTTTCACTCCTTCAGGTTTAACCCCCTTTATAAAAATGGGGTCAAACAAGTCTTTTAAAAAACAAAATGTCTTCCATCCGTGACTTCCAAATTGCATAATTGGAAGGAGTTAATTTGAACATAGATTCTGAAGTTGATGTGGAATCCTCCATCGTATTCTTTCCTTTTATAAAAAAACTCCGAATGAAAAATCTAATCTTATGGATGTGTCCAGAATACCTCAAATAGTCGAAAACCAGTATTGGATCGTCAAAAACGGACACAGAATGGCTCAGATCAGTCCAAAACAGTTTGGACAGTTCTGATCTACATGTGCACCTTAGCCGCGCAGCAGCGGATCACTCTCTGCCTCTAGGTCTGATGACGTGGACAGCAATGTGGCAATGATTTGCCGACTTGGCAACCACGTGTCAATGACGTGGCGTTTACATGTCAGACACGTGGTAGTGATCTGGCGATGACGTCTCGGACACGTGTCAGCGACGTGGCGATGACGTGGCATCT
This sequence comes from Camellia oleifera, assembly GCA_022316695.1. Lineage (NCBI taxonomy): Eukaryota > Viridiplantae > Streptophyta > Magnoliopsida > Ericales > Theaceae > Camellia > Camellia oleifera. Next base: position 3,098,756 of record CM039309.1, read on the forward strand.
AACATCACACACGCGCGCAACACACTCGTCTTCCTCCTTGAGCAGCACGTATGGCGCGTGGGAGAAAGTGAGATCACGCACCGGCTCCTCTTCACAGCACGTAGGACACGTACAGAGAGTGGGATTCACGTGCAGGCTTTGGGGGGCGCGTGAGAGCGCGTTCAGGCTCTTCTTGGGTTGTTCTTTGTAGTTCTAGACTCCTCTCTTGGAGTCCTTGCTTCTGGTATGCTCAAAACCTAATTTTGAGCAACTTGATTTCTGGGCAGTTTCGAAAAACACATTGTTTTTGTACCAAAACGCAACCGATTCGGCTTTGATACCACTTGTTAGGACTATAGGACACCAGAAATCAATTCCACACAATAACACAAGAAGATTTACGTGGTTCGACAAGTGCCTACGTCCACGGAGAGATATCCACTATAGAATTATACCGGAGGGAGATTACAGAACTCACACCTCACAACTCTCTATAGAACTCTCTCACTCACAGATTATACTCTCCTCTGTGTATCACTCCCATATCTGTATTCAACCCCTCCTAACTCATCTCAATTTATAACCAAGAGAAGAGGAGTAGGTGAAGTGACAGCCATGAGTGGGCTTGGTTGTGCCACGAGTGGGCTTGGTTGTGCCACCCTCACCATCTACCTTTCGTGAGTTGGTATTGCCCCACCAGCTTCATTTACCCCATGGTGCCACCCATACCATGTGGATGGTGGGCTTCTTACCATGTGGGTAGTGGATGGAGCTAACATGTTCGTTTATTACGCTCCATTTAATTGGTCTGTTGCAGTTTATGATTCCTTTGCCAATAGAATTCAGCCATTTTGATGCATATAGTAGTCCTTACCTTATACTTGAGTTGAGTTTGTATACTGCTGCACGCATGTTTCCTTAATCATTTGAGGATCAGAATTGCATCATATTGTTATATAAAAATTAAGAATGGAAAGAGGAATAATAGCAGAAAATATGGATAGAAAATTATTGCAATATCCACAAAAATTTTAAAACTAATGCAAGCTTCTAATTATTATCCCTATCATTGCAGAGGAGATTGAACAATGAATTCATCGAGGAGTCCATATTGATTCAACCCTCTCTGCATCTCTACTAAAACCATCGGATAGGTTACGCTCAAAGCTTGATTAGCATAATATTGGTTGATATTGGTTACCTGTACAACATAACAAAGATAATTAAAAATACAAATAAAAAAGAAAAAAAAGAAGAGACTATAGCTCCAACAACATTAGCATCAGCTGTTGCAGCTTACGGAACTCACCTAGCTCAAGTATTAAGAGCAGAAAAGCAGTCTAAAATTACACACAAAGAAAAAGAAAAGAGAGAGACAGAGATTACCATTTTCCATCTCTTTGTCCAGTAGTCCAACACATGCTGAACTGTATGTCTCATGAATGTAGACAAATCTAATCTTGCGTTTTTGAAACCACCATGATGTTTGTGTCCTCGGTAAACATACCATAATGGAGTACCTCTACTTAGCACTTGGTGCCACTCTTTAGATAGTTTCATGTGATTTCCAATGTCCTTTAAAGCCAACTTAAATTTCTTATTGTCGATGAAATGGTGTTTGTCCCAAACGCTGCACATAAATTCGCAATGCTAGGCGCGCTCCATAATTGAGCAATTGTGCTCAATGAGTAGCACATTTTCCCTGTGGAAGAGATAATTTGAAATATAATAATGACGGTTAAATAAAGAAAAGAAAGCACCATCAATAATTTAGAAATGTATAAAAAAAAACTACATTAAAAATACCTCCAATTAAGGAGAAGGTTTAAGAAATCTTCCTGCTCTATTGGCACATCCATTCCTTTCAAAATAACATTACGAACTAAAAATTCTAAGCACAAAAGGTCCTTAGTCACTCCCGATTTTGTACGTGGTTCGGTTATTAGATCAAAGAACTGAGGAGTATGATTAACCACTACAACATTATTCTTGTTAAATCCAGTAGTCACAAAATTTTGATTATGTAAGTCCAATATGAACTTCAACAGGCACCTATGAAGAAACAATTTCAAAATAAGTTATGCTAAATGACTAAATTTTATTTATCAAAATCTAAAGTACACTATATACGGGTATACCTAAATCAAATAACGGGCTTTTTCTCCAAGCTGCAAATGTAATCCCCTCACAAAAGAAAACTTTCGTATGAAATCATGGGCGAGCCTTGAGTGTTCAAATATTTCAAATAGCATGTCAAAGTCATGTTGTACGACTCATATATGATCGAACCACCACTGCCACGCAAATCGTCGCCAAAAAATTATCGCAGAAAATATCTATGCTTTAAGTGTTTTGAACTACGGAGGACATCTTGATATTTCTTGAAATCATCATAATGCTTAACAACTCTCTGGTCCCTTGGGAAGGATACCCGCACTGAGAAGGTTAGTGTCATCATCTGTGAAGTAATTGCAACTAGCACTGTGACACTGTAAATAAAATGAATGACGTTATAGATACATGTCCATAAACAAGATTCACCAAACAAAAAAATTGCCACTTACCAACATTGCACTCAATTATAGCTCAAAAAATACAAATCTGCAACCGAAAGAAAGAAATAACATAAATTAGTTGGAAAAATTACACCACAATAATATTACTCATCTAATAAAAAGAAAGTAAATACAATCCTGTAGAGAAGCACCCATTTTTCTAAAAGTAGCAGATTCTAAACAAATTAAAATTCTTGCATCTGTAAACATGCTCAGGTGACCATTTTAATTATAATTTTGAAATCTCATCTACCCTCAAATTGATGTGACCCAGCCATGATTCATGAAACATTCTCTTTCACAACTCCTAATTACAAATTGACAACTAAACAACCAAAACCCACCTAATTTCCAAAACATGGCATACGTGGCTTTTTGGACAAAACATCAAGAACCAACTTATATAAAACATTCGTATGCTGATCAAAAAAAAAAACTTCACATCAAAATCTTTCCCTTTAAATTCAAATTATGATATGATATTAGAAATCTTACTTGCATTTCAAACTCTCTAAATTAACCTAATCATGGAGACAATCTTGCCTTTTAAAAAGTCTTTCTTACACATAGAAAAAGAAAGGTAAAAGTTTCATCCAATTTTGACAAAAAAATTCCCAAGATCAATTCCTTTAACTTTGAAAAAATAAAGAACATTAACAAGGGAACTAGAGAGCTCAAGGGCTCTATTTCAAATACAGAATCAAGGAGTGGCATCAAAAGAAAAAGAAAAAGAAACCATTATACATTATTCTTTAAACCATAACAATTCTTGAAATAACTCATTCTTTAAGTGAAATCATAATGTTGCATGTCTTAGATCAATATATACGAATTCTAAATATATGTACTGTATGTGTCAATTTCCGACCACACTGCCAAATAGGTACTCAGCTGGAGAACACCGGCAGAATAGATTAAGCCAAACAACCTATCAACAAAAAGAAGTGATTCCGGCGGTGGTTCGTCTACCCGGGGGCACTCCAACGATCAAGTCAGTTATCTCTCAAAGATAGCAAAAGTGCTTAACTCACTATTTAGAGCATAAAAAGCATACCTTAGATCCATGGAGGTGCCTCTCTTTTATAGCCAACACAAACCTAGTCCCAATAGAAGCCTAGCTTCAATGGACTTAGGATTACTGCTAATCTTGGACTCCCAGTAGGATTGGGATAAACTCTCTAAGAGTCTTGTCTCTACCCAAACTGAAATCCTATCTCATTCTAGGACTCTTGTCCCTTATCCGCTAATCCTGGATTCCAGTATCTTCGCAGATAACCTCGGCCTAGCCGAGATGATCTCGGCGTCATGACCAGGACACGTGGCACCCCAGCTGGCACTTCGATGACACCTCGGCCACGTGTTGTCATTCAAAAATTATGTCCCCACAACTACCCCCTAGGTTCTATTACCTCGGCATCCTGAGGTGATGGAACCTATATCATTTCTTCCATTTAGCACGTCGGCTAAGCTCGCATCATTATCTATTGCCGAAGTCAAAACTCGTCGGCTCAATATGACCAAGACCTATAGTCTGCTTTCATCAATGCCTTAGAACCAATGACCAAGTTCGTTTAAGTTTCTCAGCCGAAACCGTCCTCCTAGCCGAGGTATTTGCTTCAAGAACTCCAAGAGTTCCAGCATGCGTATGAGCTGGCACGCATAATATTTCAACCGTTTTTACCACGCGTCTTTCCCCTACTGGACTGTACCTGATACGCGCCATCAAGTCGCATCACTTTTGCGTGCGCTGTCTAACAAGCACGTCGTCCAAGGCACCATAATTGCCATTTTGCCGCCATTTCATGCTTTTGACCAAAATCAACTCTCTCTCTGTCTTTTCACTTCTGCATCTTCGTTCTTGTTCAAATTTTCTCTTTCAAATCCTCCATTGCTGCTTTTGCAAAGCTTTCTGTAACCAATTTCACTCTCTCCCTCCGGTGAGGCTTTCGTTGCACTTCTTTGCTTACTACCATCGTTTGACACCAGCGTACTTCACACCGGCCTTTTTGTAATCTAAACAATCATTCTTCAATGTTAGGCCGAAGTGCCTTCTTTCCTTTTCTGAATGCTTTCTTTAATTTCTTCTTTCAATGTGGTTGTATGTGTCTTCTTTTTACTCTTATATGATTCTATACTTAAAATAATTTGAATGTCTTCAAAATACACCTTAACTGTGCAATCTCTTCGGGGTGTAACACCTCGGTTGTACCCACTAAACGGTTTGTCTCAGCCTCGGTTTAACACTCGAAAATATTTTTTACAATATTTTCATAAGTATTATTTACAACTCAATACTTCACTCTTAGCAAGACTTCTGCCTTCAAATTTCTTCCAAATCTTGGCAACGTGGTAATCTCAACAAATATGTAGATATTTCTTTCAACATAACCTTGGCTTTAACTTGTAAATTTTTTCTCAAAAATTTCAACAAGTGTTTAAACCAATCTTCTTTTAACATAACCTCAGTTAACTTCAACTTGTAAACTTAAATTTCAACAAGCGTTAAATGTGACATCGGTTTAACTTCAACTTGTAAACTTAAATTTCAACAAGCGTTAAACATGACCTCGATTTAACTTCAACTTGTAAATTTCAATTCCAACAAGTGTTAAACATGACCTCGGTTTAACTTCAACTTGTAAACTTAAAATTTCAACGAGTGTTAAACATGACCTCGATTTAACTTCAACTTGTAAATTTCAATTTCAACAAGTGTTAAACACGTCCTCAATTTAACTTCAACTTGTAAACTTAAATTTCAACAAGTGTTAAACATGACCTCGGTTTAACTTCAACTTGTAAATTTAAAATTTCAACAAGTGTTAAACAGGACATCGGTTTAACTTCAACTTGTAAACTTAAATTTCAACAAGCGTTACACATGACCTCGATTTAACTTCAACTTATAAATTTCAATTCTAACAAGTGTTAAACATGACCTCGGTTTAACTTCAACTTGTAAACTTAAAATTTCAACGAGTGTTAAACATGACCTCAGTTTAACTTCAACTTGTAAATTTCAATTTCAACAAGTGTTAAACATGTCCTCGATTTAACTTCAACTTGTAAACTTAAATTTCAACAAGTGTTAAAGATGACATCAGTTTAACTTCAACTTGTAAATTTAAAATTTCAACAAGTGTTAAACATGACATCGATTTAACTTCAACTTGTAAATTTCAATTTCAACAAGTGTTAAACACGCCTTGGGTTTAACTTCAACTTGTAAATTTCAATTTCAACAAGTGTTAAACACGTCATCGGTTTAACTTCAACTTACAATTTTCAATTTCAACAAGTGTTAAACACATCCTCGGTTTAACTTCAACTTGTAAACTTCAATTTCAACTAGTGTTAAACACGTCATCGGTTTAACTTCAACTTGTAAATTTAAATTTCAACAAGTGTTAAACATGACCTCGGTTTAACTTCAACTTGTAAATTTCAATTCCAACAAGTGTTAAACATGACATCGGTTAACTTCAACTTGTAAACTTAAAATTTCAACGAGTGTTAAACATGACCTCGGTTTAATTTCAATTTGTAAATTTCAATTTCAACAAGTGTTAAACACGTCCTCGGTTTAACTTCAACTTGTAAATTTAAAATTTCAACAAGTGTTAAACATGACCTCGGTTTAACTTCAACTTGTAAATTTCAATTTCAACAAGTGTTAAACATGTCTTCGGTTTAACTTCAACTTGTAAACTTAAATTTCAACAAGTGTTAAACACGTCCTCGGTTTAACTTCAACTTGTAAACTTAAATTTCAACAAGTATTAAACATGACCTCGATTTAACTTCAACTTGTAAATTTAAAATTTCAACAAGTATTAAACATGACCTCGATTTAACTTCAACTTGTAAATTTAAAATTTCAACAAGTATTAAACATGACCTCGGTTTAACTTCAACTTGTAAATTTCAATTTCAACAAGTGTTAAACACGTCCTCGGTTTAACTTCAACTTATAAATTTTAATTTCAACAAGTGTCTAAACCAATCCCAAGCATCACTCTTCAGCCCTTTGCCCCCTAATGTGAACTTAAGTTCCACTTGGGTTCTCATTAGGCACGTGGCTTTGACCTCATCGCCGATGTAAGATTCAAAAAAAGACTGGCCGAGGTTATTAACCTTGGTCTCTTTACTAAGGCATTTAGCTCCAATCCGTGTCTAATTTTGCCGATATGACAAGTCCAGGTTAACCCAACTTAGTTCAACTTTATTATATGCAAGTAAAGTTTCTACTCTGCTATATAATAAGTCTAAGTTATTCATCATGTTTCAATCAGAAACATCGTCATAGGATTGGTCGGTCCTATCGCACAGATTTCAAAAATCAAACTCGTACTTTATTATTGCTTCAGCCGTTATGCCCCATGGTCGGCAACCTTTCTCAGGCTGAGGTCCCTAACTTTGAACTCTCTTGGGCTAACCTTCTTGTTGTAAGCCCTAGCAAGTTGTTGTCGGTATGTCCCTAGCCGAATTGCTGTTCTATCGCACGTTGCAGGTGGATTTCAAAGCATTTTCATGTTTTTTTACATAGGCTTCAGCTTCCTTTTGCATGTAAGGCCAAAAGAATCCCTACGATATTGCTCTAGGGGCAAGGGATCTGCCCCCTGCATGGCTTCCACATACTCCTTTGTGGACCTTATATAAAAATTCTTTAACTTAGGCCAAGCTCTTCTCTTCTCGGACTTAATCATCTAGGCCGAGATCTTGTCTTCTGGGATCTGGGATCCGAGATCTGGAATTCGGGATCTACTCACTTGGGCTGAGCTCTTGTCTTCTCGTATCCAGTGTTATCTCGGCTCCGCTTCAGTGAACCATTTCTCTTCTCTTGTTTAGACGCCTTTGTCCCGGTGTGTCCTCCTCAACTCTGGCATACTTTTCTATCCTGGCAATCAGCTTCTCCATACTTTTCGGCAATGTCTTTGCCAATGATTTTTGAAGTAGGCAGTCATCCTTCAAGCTATTTTTAAATGACACAACCACCACCTCTTGATTGCATCCTGGTATTCGGTTGAATACCTCATAATACCTTTTGGCATAGGCCCTAAGGCTTTCATCCTCGCCGATCTTCAGGGCCATTAGGGCGTCCACCCTCAATGGCTGTAGCTTGTTTGTCACGAACCTGGCTACAAACATCTTGGCCAGGCCTTCCCAGGTTTTCACAGTTCCTTTCGGCAACTTGTGAAACCAAGCCGATGCAATTTCTTCGAAGGATGAGGGGAACACCTTGCAGAGCAACGGCTCGTTCCCGGTGTACAACGCCATCGAGCTCAGGTACAAGCTGACTTAAAAGTTCGGGTCCGACTTACCGTCGTAGATCTGGAATCTCGGCATGCTAAACCTCTTTGGGGCTTCGAATATGTCCAATTCTACCAAGAACGGTGCTCTCGGCTTGACCGGGGAGGTTACCTCGGCATCTTGTTGCTTCCTCTGTAGGTGATCCCCCAGATCCTCTTTGATCCATCCAGGAGCTCGGCTATCTCCTGACTTCAGCCCTTTCGGTGCACTACTCCCAGTTTCATTATGGGTCCTTTTGGACTTCCCTCCATTGGTTGCGTCTAAGCACAACTCTTGCCCTTGAACATGCCAATGTTCTTTGGGGTCGGCTTCCTTGGTGCGATGCGTCCTTCTCGATTCATCCTTTCTTGACTCTCCTCGCCCGACCTCCCTTGAAGGCCGGTGACAGTGTTTTTCGGTCCTGGTGTGCTAGGGGACTGTAGGGACTGTTTTCTACCCCTCTTTTCGGGCATCCTCCTTTACTGCTGGAATCGGCGTATCTTGTAGTGGGAACGGTGGCTGCATGACGTTATTCTGCATCATGAAATTGACCACCGTTTGTAGGTCTGCCAATTTGTTCACCATGGCCTTTACCTCATCGTCCCTTCGTAGGCATCTTTCTTTCCATACCTGGAGGTCATCCTCGTTGTAATAGCCGCTCTGGTCCGTTTTCTTTGGTACGTCGCTCTCCTGGCCGACGTCATTTTCTTCGTGAGTCTCTTTGTTGTAGTTGTCTTCTTCAACGTCAAGGTCTACAGGTTTCCCACTCCCATTAAGGTCTACAGGTTTCCCACTCCCATACGATTTGTTATGGTATATGGTAGTTATGTTATGGGCTGTTATTTTATAGTAAGTTATGATATGTTAGTTTATGGTATATGGTAGTTTATGGTAGGTTATGGTATATGGTATATATGTAATTTAAGGGTGCAAAATTTTTATGAAATATTCGATAATAATATCTTTTTCGTAATTCCTACACTATTCAAAATGTGATTCTAATCAATTATAGCGACACCCAATACACGTCAAATTTGTATATTATATTTTTTAATAAATTTTGAATTTAATAAAAAATGTCTTACTTAAATTACAAATTTGGGCCAAATTAAACCCGATTGAGGACCATGAGTCCATGGTTAGAATAGACAAAGCAAATGGATCAATTTGGTTGGGTCAAGACAAGTTATGTATTTAAAATAATTTAATATAAACTAGCTCATTTAAGTAACGTTCGGTAACGTTTACGTTTTTTGTTTATGTTTATAAAAATTTTATAAACTGATTTTTATTTATTTTTAGAAAAATATAAATGTAACAAGCCCGCGGGGGACCTCTATGCTACAGTTCGGACTCCCTTTTTGTGTGTTGCGGTTCTAAATCTGAACCAAAGAGTCCAACTCTGGCAAATCGTTTTGAAGAAAAACAGATTTTGAAAAGTAGTGCCAAACATGGACTGCTTTGCCAGATTACAGAGTCGCCACCTAAATATTTTAAAATGGGAAATTTAGGAAACCCTGACTCGGTGCCGAAGGCCACGTGTCCGTCATCACCAAAGTGGTCTTGGCTCGGGAGCTTGGGTACGATCGGGGAAGGTCAGCTATGAGCACCCCCTTTCGCCCGATCCGAAGACCGGCCTCTACTAACCGTGATATCCGTTTTTGAAAACATTACATGCTCTTATTCCAATTATTAACCTAGAATTACTATGTTATGCGCGCAGCAAACAAGTATAGACTAGATCGCCTAATTTGGAAATAAACATTGCATATCCGTTTTGTCTCGAAAAACGTGTTGGTTTTTGCTACTCGCAAGTAGGCTAAAATACGGATGTCAATGAGTTGTTCCAACTCACGCAATCCAACCTCCACCCACAGGCATTCAAACAGTTTATAACACATAAGCATTTAGCCGCATGGCAATCATACTGTCATGGCAAACATTCACACACATGCGATATGCCAAAGCGTAAAAACTTACATCGTACTCCGCGCCAAAAACAATAACCCGGTTAGCAAACATGCATGACCTAGTTCATGTTAAGTGGCTAATGCAACACAGGCATAGATGCAATCTAGAGTAGGCTCGGCTAACCCTAAACATGGCATGTGAAATGCGCGAGTAGCACGTATTCAATTTGGAATTGAAAATTGCAATGTAGTTTGTATGATATACCGAGCCCGGTGCATGCAAACAAATGCATGAATGCACGCATGCATTGCATAAGGTATGCTAAAATAAGTATGCCCTAATCTACCATCGAAAGCGGGTAAATAAAAGGGATAGAAAGAAATGGGGGTTTGGAAGACATACACCCACTCACACACACTTATTACAATTGCGCCCTCGCTCGGAGGGACCGAAAGAATAATACAAATTAATTAACTACGCGAGCTAATTAAATATTACAAATTAACTAAATTAACCAAATAAATTAATTAATCTAATTAAGCAGTAAACCGCCTCGGGATGAGGGCCAAATGCAGCGCGCGCTCGGAACTGGCTCGGAATCGCACTGCCATGCACGGATTGCCTCTGTTTCCCCTGCTATCCTCCTCTGAAAATTGCCAAAGTCCCAGGAGTGCCTCTCAGGGCATTGTGGAGTACCACCGGCTGGGGTAGAGCACCACCGGCTAAAGAAGGAGGCCACCGGCACTAGATGAAGTTATCGGCTGGCAATTGACTGCTGGTCGGCACTAAATAGTGCCGGCCGGCACTTAACACCTGCAGAACCTGCAACCCACAGCAGCAGAGGACAACAACATGCATGGCAAAATGATTCAAGGTATTTATGCACTATACACACCCCTTATCATGTTATTGACTCAAAGGGGCATGTGCCTCGATTCCCGGACCACCAATCACGCATTCCATGCATGATGGCCCTAAGAACCAAGAATGCAACTTTGATTTCAAATGCATGCAATGCAAACAAGCAAACAAGGGTGCTCAACTTCCATCGTACTTCACTTCAAGAGGCCAAACATGCATAATACAAATGCAACCCTAAACATGTCAACTAGGCGTGCAACATGGACTATGCAATATGTTCATGCAAAGGGTTCAAGCAAGCATGCAAGGTAAGCATGCAAACCAATGGAAGGATGGTCTTATACACGAATTAGGCAACTCAAATAGTCCTGAATCAGTGGCCAAAGTGCCTAGAAATGGAGACTAAACACACACACACATGCAAGTGTTATGGTCCAAACCCAAGGCATAAACATGGCAACCCCCAAGCACACTTGGAGATACCAAACAAGGACAATAAACACACATTGTAAAGCTCTGAAAATCATGCAAAACATGATGCCAAATCATGCAACAAAACAAGCCAAACAAAGCATGCAAATGGTCTAAGGTTCAAAGCAAATCAATGAGGCTTTGAACCACACTTAGCACAACCACACATGGCAATACTTAAACACTTAAAAACAAAGTTTTAACACATAAAACTAAGCCTAAGTGACCACCTAGATGGCATCTAGATGACATGAATCCAAAGGCATGCATTAAGGCCAAGACATGGAGCATACAACACATGCTTTTAAAACACTAAAGCAGCCCCTTAGGCAAGCATACAAGCACACCAAAAGGACTGAGATAGCATGCTAGATGGTTCTAAACCATCAAAAATAAAGCAAGCAAGGCCTACTACACGCTTGTGCTCTTAAGGCCAACAAGCCAAATACAAAGAGGACCCAAGATACAAGCCAAGATTGACCAAAACAACTTAGGACAGACCTAAAGCATGGCAAAATAAGCATACATGCTTCATGGATCTAGGCCTAAAACATACTAGAAATAAAGGCATACAACCTAGGCATGCTAAGGGACTATTAAGGCATTACAAAGCAACTATGCAAAGCATGCAAGTAGTGCTAAAACCAACTTAAAAGAAAGTTAAATCATGGCATAATAAGCATGAAATGCAGCCAAGACATGCTCAAAACACAACCAAACATGGTGCTCCTTTGGAGGCCAAAACTTGTCCTTTTCAAGGATATCAAGGAGAGGGGGTGGCCCTCCTCTTTTGGAGACTTTATGGCACCATCTCCACCACTGAAATCCCTCAAGATTTCAGTGGTGGAGAGGCCCAAGCACAAAAATCTCGGATCTCTACAAAATGGCACAAAAATGGCCCTTTTCAAGGCCTAAGGGTGGTCAAACCTACCCAAACCACTAAGCACTCTTAACAAACAATCAAGAGGACTAAAAATCAGAACTTTTATGTGTTAAACACTAAGCACAAAAACAGTTCTAAGCTATGCAAAAATGGAATGCAAGAATGGGGGAAAAAGGGGTAGTTGGCTCACCCTTGTAGACCTCTTCAACAATGGTGATGTGGTTGCCTCCTTGAGCACCAAACCAACTTCAAAGCTCCAAAACAAACCTCTGGACCCTCAAGAACTCAAGGAAGGTGAAACACTAGGTGTTTATGTGCAATAATAAGGCACAAAACACCTAGACTAACAAGAGAGAAGAAGAGAGATAGGATGTGTATCTATCCTAACCCTAAAAACCAGAGCTTGGCCTGTCTAAAATGTCTAAAATTTTGTAACCCTAAGCCAAGAAGAGGAGTGGTCCTCTTATAGGCAAGCAAAGCTTGCAAAGCTTACAAGCTAAGCTAACTAAGGGGGTCATCCCTCCATACACGTGTATGGAGGGGAACCAAAACTATACAGCTGTCTGAAAATATCTCAAAAAGCAACTGCACAGTGGTCGGCAGGGCAAAATGGTCATTTTGCCAAAAAGAGTGCCGACCGGCACAAAAGAGTGCCGGTCGGTACAATACAGTGCCGATGGCAACACCAGCCAGCCGGTGGCCTCTAGCCAGTGCTGGTGGTGTGTGGGGATGCCTCAGAAGACATTCTCTGCCCCTCCAAGGCAAAGCACAAGTGTTTGGTGCAAAACCAAACACAAAACAGTCAAGTTCGGAGGTCCTGAGGCAAGGCGCGTAGCCGAGAACTCCGGAAACTCCAAACAAACACAAACATGGATAATCACCGAGTGTTCAAGCAGTGACGTCCAAGTCTTGAGGACGGTCAAAAATGGGGTGTCTACAATAAACTACAAATGCGTTTGGTTAAAACAAAATATTTGAAATTTTTTAAAAACATAAACTAAAAAATATGTTTGTACAGACCTAAAATAAAGAGCTTATCTTTTTTATACTTTAGCTAGTGAAAATGAAGAGCGTGGTTGGAATTACTCTAATATTACTCTTTATTTATTAAATTATGATTGTTTTTTAAGGTTGATATTTTCTCAAGTTTTGATTCAGTAATCAATTTTTTTTAATGAATTTATTGTTGGAAGTGCTCTTTTCATGTCAAAGTTAATTTGTAAAAGTAAACATAAATTCAAAATCAAGTAAATTATTCGTCCATTTATCTTCTATTTGATTGAACAATATTTATTTATTTATTTTGTGTGTGTGAAGTAAACTAATATATAGTCTAATATACCTTTGTGATATATAAATTGATATAATTAATTTAAGCTTCTTCAATTTTTTGGCCCGATAAAAGGATCAAACTAATTAGTTAAATGTTGAATGTGCTCAGTTGAAAAATGATTTTAGATATAAAATGGTATAATTAATTAAGTCGGTATTGTTTCGAATATGTTGTGTGAATATGTTTCAACTAGAGGGGAAAAAAGTTTGAATGTAAAGGTGATATTAGGTCATTATTGACGTATAGTATTACCATTCAATAACTTCTTGTGTAATTTAACATGGATATGTGAGAGTTACTAAATTATTATAAAAAAAGTAGTTATATCTTAAAACTGGGGTTTACTGTTCATATAATTTCATATACCAACAATGACGTGATATCACAATACTGAATTTGAACTAGAGAATGATCTAAATTAGTTTATGGATTGAACATACAATTTAATTTCTCAGTTTATAAAATGGTATAATCATTTTTAAGTTTGTGGGTTAGTTTTTTTTATTTTTTTTATTTAATAAATGCAATTAAAGCTTAATCTTATATATCCAAGCTCGTTTAAACATCAAAATCAAAGTTTCCACACCTCGGATTAATATGTCCTATATCACAAGTTTGTACAAGTGCTCTTGGGTATTTATTGCACTACCAACTTTTTACTATGTTAGTAGATCCACTTTCTTCAAGTGGGTATTACAAACTTTGAATATCCTTTGGTCTGTAAAAGAAAAAGGGGGAAAACTATGTAACAACCTAATTTATGTAATTTGTGTAATAGCCTATTGTGTACATGTGTGAAACTATTTGAATAAAAAATCAAACATAATAATATAACTCTGTTTTCTACTTCAGATTTTGGTTCAATTTCTATGAAGATTTATATGGGTTGTGGGAATATTTGGATTGTTGATTATATGATCATGTTTCCTGAAAAGTATAGATCTGAATATCAAAAAAGAGAGAACAAAAAAATAATAATAATAAAAAGTAGAGAAATTAATTCATGAAATGCAAAACTTATATCTTTATGATGAATGTGTACTTCCATTTCCCAGGACTGAATTTCACATTACTATAGAAGATAATTTAGACATCATTTCATTGGAACATAAAGAGAGAAAAAGAGTACACAAATCAATATATCAACCCAATGTAGAGATAATGCCAGAGGCCACCATGGCAAGACCCTGCACTTGTTTGCTCTGTGTGGATACCGATACCCGTGGTAAGCCGCCGATTATAAACTGATCTCCACACGTCGTGGCAGATGTTGCAGTATCGTCTGCACCTTGTTTTGACGCTCCATAGTTGTTGGAGTCCAAAGCACTGATTGCTCCTGGTAGATAATCTGTTACAGCTCTGTTGTATTCTATAATACAATTTCCTAATAATCTGAACATTATAGGGTCCCTGGTGTCCTTAAACAGGTTTCCCACATTCTGTAATGTTTGATTGGTCTTGGTCAGGAGTTGTTGAAGACTGATGCGAGCAAGCCCTTTGACATCTGCATTCAAACTTCGAGGATCTGAATTTAGGGATGTGACACAGAGGTTGAAGTTATTCGTGCGCTTGCATGTTTGGCGAATCAAATCTTCGCTTTTCTGTGAAGTTAAAGCAGAGGATTGGGTTGATGATGCTACAAGGATGGCATGAAGGAGAAAAAGAGAAAAACACCTTTGAGAGAAAAATGCCATTTTGTGTAGAGAAAATGCTATTTCAATTTCAAAACAGAGAAAATGATATGGTGATGATGTATTGCTTGGTTTATTTTCTTATTTATAGATACAAAATGTGAGACTTTCTATCTTCACGGATTTGAATCAAAACATAGAATTTCAATGATTTGTTAAAGTGCTTGAATGGATTTAAATGATTTATGAATGTAACCATAAATGTTAATATTAGGGATTCTAAATATTTTATCAAATAAATGTCCATGTGTGGGACTCACATGGTATGGGTCCCACATGGTATGGGTCTCACATTCATGTGAGACATTTGATAGAATATTTAGTAAAATATTTGGAGTCTCTAGCATTTTTCTAAATGTTAATGTGCTTGAATGGATTTAAATGATTGATGAATGTAACCATAAAAGAAATACGCCTTCTCGTATAATCCTGTTGATCAAGTCTGCGCTCCTCCGTACGACGTCGCTTTATCACCTGAAAACACAAACGTAAGCTAGCCGGCGGGTGTGTGCCGGAAACCTCTCCGATGCCTAAGTCAGTAAGCTTGACAATAGACAAAAGCTCTGTGTATTCAGAAAACAAAGTTGTGTTACCTCTCCAAAGGTGATATTAGTGAGCTTATATAGGTTTCGCGTGGCACAATCCTGGTAGGACTCTTATTCCTCCATGTGCAGAGTCCTTCTAGGATTACTCCTCCTTGCGTAGAGTCCTCCTTGGATTCATACTCCTGGAAGACAATGCTTATCCTCCAACACCCCCCCTCACTGCTTAAACCAAGTGAGATGGTTTTACCTCGGTTGAATGTCAATACAGCCGAACTAACATGACCATGCTTAAGCCGCAAAGTAGACCGAGCTCCAGACCTCACTCCGACCGTGGTGACCGTCTTTACACTTGGACCGAGCTACCACTCTTCACTCCGACCATGGTGATCGTCTCCACACTTGGACCGAACTACCACTCTCCACTCCGACCGTGGCGACCGTCTTCACACTTGGACCGAGCTACCACTCTCCACTCCGACCGTGGTGGCCGTCTCCACACTTGGACCAAACTAACACTTGGATCGCAGCTGACACCTCTACCTCGGCTGACTCTTTTACCTCGGCTGCTATCTTTACCTCGGCTAACATTGCGGTCAACCAAGTTACTTCGGCTCTTCTCTCTGTTTGAATACCTTGCTTGGTAGCTCGGCCATAGCATTGACTGCCACTAGGAAGTAGCTAAGTCCCGTAGCTAGGTCCCGTGGCTAGGTCTCATAGCTAGGCCGCGTAGCTAGGTCCAATAGCTTGGTCCCGTAGTTAGGTCCTGTAGCTCGGTCTCGAAGTTAGGTCCTGTAGCTCGGTCCCGTAGTTAGGTCCTGTAGCTCAGTCTCGTAGTTAGGTCCTGTAGCTCGGTCTCGTAGTTAGGTCCTGTAGCTCGGTCTCGTAGATAGGTCTCGTAGCTAGGTTCCATAGCTCGGCCCAACTTGTTTACAAATTACCATCTCAATTGCCCCTTAATTCCATCTGCATAGCATGATTGGGATTATTTTTCCTCCAGCCGAGCTAAGAACGCCCCACTCTGCCGAGCTAAGAATGCCGCACCATAAGCTTCAACCGGGCTATGAATCCCTCGTTTTGTAATGCACTTTTGGAATGAAATCTTCAGTTCTCTCAACTGCTTGTTCGGCTTGCTCCATGCTTGCATTTATTTTTCACTTATGTTTTGAATGAAGTATGACATTCTCTGGCCGAGATACTCATCTCGGTCTTAACCTTGCAATCTATCTTGTCATACCTGTCAACCATTCTTCAGCCTTGATCCTTATCTCGGCTGAAGAGTACCAAGTGTTTGTTTTTCCAGCCAACCATTCTTCAGCCTAGATCCTTATCTCGGCTGAGGAGAAGTAAGTGTTGGTTTTTCCAGCCAACCACTCTTTAGCCTAGATCCTTATCTCGGCTAAAGGGTGCAAAAAAGTTTTTTTGTTTGGTCACACCTGCCAACCACCTTTAGCCTAGGTCCTTACCTCGGGTTAAAGGGTGCAAAAAAGTTTTTGTTGGTCAAACCTGCCAACCACCTTTAGCCTAGGTCCTTACCTCGGCTTAAAGGGTGCAAAAAAGTTTTTGTTGGGCAAACCTGCCAACCACCTTTAACCTAGGTCCTTACCTCGGCTAAAGGGTGCAAAAAAGTTTTTGTTGGTCAAACCTGCCAACCACCTTTAGCCTAGGTCCTTACCTCGGCTAAAGGGTGCAAAAAAGTTTTTGTTGGTCAAACCTGCCAACCACCTTTAGCCTAGGTCCTTACCTCGGCTAAAGGGTGCAAAAAAGTTTTTTGTTGGTCAAACCTGCCAACCACCTTTAGCCTAGGTCCTTACCTCGGCCAAAGGGTGCAAAAAAGTTTTTTGTTGGTCAAACCTGCCAACTTCCTGCAGCCTAGATCCTTATCTCGGCTTAGGAGAGGTAAGTGTTGGTTTTTCCAGCCAACTCTGCTTTCAATGCCCCTAGCTCACTAAAACAACTTTTACAGAAGAAAATATTCTATGCTGAAAAGGGATCTACTCGTTTTATTGAGGAAAATGTAAATTACAAGTACCCTATCGAAAAAATAGCTCGAGATTGGCAGTGCTTCATGGTCTGGGGATAGCCTAGATGGCTCCATCCTCCAAGTGATATGCCCCTTTTCAGCTAAACCAACCACTTTGTATGGTCCATCCCAATTGGGCCCTAGCTTGCCTTCTCTGGGTTCTTTACATCTATCATCTCCTGTACCAAGTCTTCCACTGCCTTCTGTTCAGCTGCCTCGCTAACATCTGCGAACAGCTCCTTGCTCTCAAGTTCTTCCTTTTATGTATTGGTCCAAGTGCCCTGCTGCCACTAACTCCTCCAAATGTTGCTTCAATGGCATACAATTTTCAGTGCGGTGCCCCTGTTCATCATGGAAGGTGCACCGCGATCTCTCGTCGTAGTCTTTTTGCTCTTCTCCCAGCTTAGCAGGCCATCGGACGAAAGGTTCATTGCGTATCTCGCTGAGGATCCGATAGATCGGTTTTTTGAACACTGTGGTAATGGCAGTGCAGACTCTCCACCTCCTTTCACCTTGGTCCTCACCGTTATCCTTCCTGTCTCGCCCGTCCCTGCTTGGATGTTCTACCGTGTTGACTTTTGTCGTAGTCTTTTTATCTGGTATTGCGGTTGTGCCAGATTTTGCTTTAGTGCGAGCGCTATCCTCCTCCACCCGAATATGTTGGTGTACTCTCTCCATTAAGGCTTCCATCGTGATGGGTGGCGTCATGGTAATTGAGTCCCTCAACCTGTTTCCGACTGGAAGACCTCTTTTGT